>CM076977.1:44948305-45228305 GCA_039105355.1 Benthosema pterotum | reverse complement strand
TGTGTGTGTGTGTGTGTGGGTTTCTCTATTATGCCTTATTTCCACCAGGAGATTAAAGGGTAACTCCACCCATTTCTTTTCTTTTTTTCTGAGAGCGTACAAATGCAACCAAATGAACCCTGGTGCCATTTGTACGCTCTTCAGAAAAAAGAAGCGTCTAAATAAATCCATTAACATGGTGAAAATATCTTGATGATGTCATCAAGATGTTTCACCATATTAGTGGTTTTCTTCAGACCTCCATTTCTTGGGAGCACAGAATAGGGGGAACTTTTTATCAAGTCCATACAACACCTCAAAGGTACATCAATGACATAGTAAAATGTTGAAAATGGGTGGAATTCCCTTTTAAAGCCCTGTCTGTGTCTATCCTCACATAATCTTGCATACATCAGAATTCAGTGTGTGCGCGCGCGCGCACACACGTGCACACACTCGCACACACACGCACACACACGTCCCCCCAGATTGGTCAAAGACAACCGTGTAATGTTTGTATATTAATAATCGCAGAGCAAGGCTATGGGGAGCGGCACGCGCCAACCGTGTTCCTGTCTGTCTGTCTGTCCGTCTGTCTGTCCGCCAGCACGTGGGATCTATTACAGAATCACTAGCCAATTACAGTGCTCCTCCTGCCACATGCTCATCCCTAGGAGATGTATCGTTACCGGCTAATTGCAGAGATGCAAATGTGCTGGCACAAGTCATCATTAGATTAACTTATTGTGTCCTGTCTAGATTTCTAGTTTCTGAATAACATAACCTTCAAAGATTTGCACCACGTTTTCACGATTTTTTCATAGCAGAGATACAAGCTCATAGCGCGCCACTCGGTGGCGCGCTATGAGCTTGTAGATCTGCTATTTTTCAATAGTTATAACATAATGCTCAGAACACCAAAACGCGTTCAGTACACTAAGGATTAATACCGAAATACATCATTCATCAATGTAATGACCCACGGAAACAAAATCACCCAAATCATAGTATCATGGCCACGCACGTTCCATTAAAAGGGATATTTCACTTTTAAAAAAACAACTTTTGGTTGTTATATCAGTGGCTTTCAACCTTTTTCATACCAGGGCCCACCATTTATTCAGCATTTTAGCCACGGACCACCTCAGACCCAAAAGAAAGGATTTTCAAGTTTTTGTCCACAATTTAGGAGAGATAACTGGCAAAACGTTGGTCAAAATAACATTTCTTCTACTTTTTTTGTTTTTTATAGATTCTTGGAAATTAAATAATGCAGATGTTTAAGTTTAACTCTTGAATAGCGTGAAGTGAAACCAAATGGACCCGTAAGGGTCCATTTGGTTTAATTTCACGCTATTCAAGAGTTACAGATTTATAAGAATCCATTTGGTTACCAACTGTCCAGCTGTTAGCTGGGGACCACATGGAATCCTTTTAGGGACCACTGGTTGAAAACCTCAGGTTACAGTATATCATCTACTATAGCTCATGTTCATTTTACCGGCGTCACCCCCTTCCTATACAAACCCACTATAACTTCATACTCCATTTTAACCATTTTTCATTTACCGTTTTCGTTTATTTTAAAATACTGTTTTATTTTTTTGCCCCCACCCAGTGTGTTGCCAGGGCTGCTACATTTTCCAAAACAATATTTTAAAAATAAATAACGTTAAACGTCACCAGAAAAAAAATAAGAATTGGATGTTTTTAATCAATGCATCATGGTTAAAAAGGACTTTAAGTTATAATTGGTTTGTATAGGAAGGAAGGGGGCAGGGAAGCTAAAATGAACAAATATCTAAAGAATGAAGCGAGTAACTTAAAAACTGACGCCGGTGTTCACATAAAGCTGAGTAGAATCACAAAAAGTTTTTTTGAAAGTGAAATATCCTGCACACCACGGGCATAGCTACGGGTGGGCTGAGGTGAGCCGCGGACCACCTAAATAGAGAGCTGGCCCACTCGATCATTGAAAACATGACTAAGAACTTGGGAAAACAAAGGACAAAGACCAGAGGGCCTCTAGAGAGAGCTTGAGAGGTCTGGACTCACTATAGTTATAATGGGTGATTTGCATGTGCCCACCCTGAATTGCTCATGCCCACCCTGAATTGCTCATGCCCACCCTGAATTGAGTTTCTGGCTACGCCCCTGCTGCACACCTAAATGTATCAGGGTATACACACACTGCATTGTAATGTCATGTTCGTCGTAGTGATGACAATATGCCACACTACTTTTCAGTGTGTTCCTCACTGTCCAAATAATATTTTCCTCCAACACAGCCTGTCACTTTTGGAATGCACCATAATAATGATGCAACAACGGTCCTTTGTTATGTCCCCCTTCCCCCCATTGCCTGTGCCTTTTTTTAACACATACAACCCTACCTCCCCCTCCCAAAAAAAACATTGTCATCACATGGCGCAGACAGACAGTAAGATGGTGGAGAGGTAGTAGGGCACAGTGTACCTCCTGGCAGAGAGAGATTCATGCGCTAATGAGACCCTTTCTAGTTCACACGGTTTCTTTATTTCTACGTTTTTGCAACCCCATTTTTATCACACAGTGCCAATTAGCTAATGTGATCCTGCCCAACAAGCACCGTCAGGACTGGGACGAATTAGTGACGTCTTGATCGTGATTGATCAGGGCAATCTAAGACTAGTCAAATCTGGACCAGAAGACATGATTTCAACCAACACAGATCCTGTCCACTAGTTAGTCTGGCCTCAATCTGATGTGCGACTTTGTTGGACAGGATTTGTGTCGGTTGAAATTAGTGATATTCTGGGCCAGAGTTGACCTAGTCGTGGATTGCCTTGATCTGACCACCATCAAGATGTCACTAATTCGTCCCGTTCCTCACCGTGTTTGCTGCGCTTAGTGCTACACAACCTCCACCAATGTGGGACTGGCAGCAGACTGGCCTCGTGCTTCCTTCAGTGGATGAGGAGTCCAAGCTGCCTTCTTTTCACCTGACAGGGGGGGCATAGCGCATGAAAGGAACACGTTATTTCAACCACGTTATTCCATCAGGCGCCCTCGGTTGGCCAGGGCCAGGGGGAGGCAGTCTAGAGTCCAGGAATTAAAACTACTTGCTTTTTTGTGGGGTTACCCTTACTCTTGGGGAGAACATTCAAACTCCACACAGAAAGACCCTTTCTTGGCTCGGGTATATGCAGGGCAGTGATGACACAGAGGTGGAGGACGAGACACGCTACCAGCACGGCCACCCACAGTGTCCCTAGCGGGAATCGAACCCAGGACCTTATAGCTGTGAGGCAACATTACTTACCACTGTGCTACCGTGCCTCCTTATCACACCACATTTCTAGTTCTGTATATGCATTTGCATGTGACGTGTATCCGCTTGTATGTGTGTGTGTGTGCGTGTGTATGTGCGTGTGTGCATGTGCATGTGTGTGCGCGTGTGGTGTGTGTGCGTGTGTTTATATGCCTACACCATGTAAATATAAATACCTAGACAAGCGTGTGTTGTGCGTGTGTCTAAGTCCCGCTCAGACATAGCAGACGTACAGGTAAGTCTTTTCTATCCTCCAGTCCGGAGGCACCTCCTCGGGTTTGTGGCCCTTCATGTGCTTTTGCATGGCGGCCAGGCTGGGGCAGAAGTCCTGGCATATGGTGCACTGGTACGGGGAGGCTCCGTTGTGAGTGCGCAGGTGCTTGATCATAGCCGAGTAGTCTCGCGAACGCTGGTGACACAGCTTGCACTCGAATGGCTTCTCACCTGAGAGAACGTTTTACCATTCGGGAGGGGAGGAAAAGGAAAAGGAAAAGGGAAAGACCCATATGTGTTGGGGAAAGTTCTCTTTTTGTTATGAACTAGTTCAGTTCACAATTCACACATTTAAAATGGTAAATGTCGCATTTATATAGCACCTACAATCTATGTATCGATCCCATTCAGCCATTTACACACCAATGGCGGCAGAAACCACACAAGGTACTGACTAGCACAGCGGGAGCAGTTAGGGGTTAAGTGTCTTGCTCAGGGACACATCGACACTAACTCTGGGGGAGCCCGGGATCGAACCGGCAACCTTGTGGTTACCATCCGGAGACTCTACCCATGAGCAACCACTGCCTCCTTGATTCTTTTATTCCCCAAAAGGATTGACTTTATTCCTATTGCGAATGAAGTCCAAACCTAATATGATGCAATACATCATTTCCTCTATTATGGGAAAGCCTTTGCGCGTGAAACATTTATTGTGAAGGCTCTCCGTTCAGTTTCCACATCCTGTGTGCGCATCTCCGCGTGCTGGAAATAGCCGACGCGACGCACTGTGAGCTTGTAGATCTGCTCTATTTTACAGCTCACTCTTTTCATCTCACTTTTGAACGAAATTGAACGCAAGAAAAGTGGCGTTCACTCACACCAGAAATGAACACGTTCAGAATGTCGTCCTTCAAGCAGAAATAGAGTTCCAGAAATAGAGTTCTGTTCACATTCACCCAACATATGAGCGCGTTTGTGAACAATCGGTCTTTGAATGTGTTCTGGTACAGCACTGCATATGAGACAGAGTGACATTGACCTTGTGTGTATATTGAGCTTCGGCTGAATACATTTTTGGTTGAATGTGATGTTCTTGAAATGTTATTATAACCTGTAATTTGGTTCATCTGCGTGCTCGCGCTCTTGTGCATGCATGTGTGTGTATGTGTATTTGTGAGAGTGGGGAATGTGTTTTAAAGGGATTGAGATGTTTCTTCTTTTTTAGGCTTTCTGAGCACAATTGCACCCCAAAAAACCTGAACCTTTTTCCACATTCATTACATTTCCTGTGGTCTAGAGGTTTTCTGGCAGTGCTATGATTCTGTCAATGGGATAATATATTATTAAGGCTGTTGAATGTAACAAATAATTAGTTAAATTAATTTTGTTAATTAATCTTATTAAAAATCTGTAGAGCGATGTTTGATGGACACATATAGCCGTCACATATAGTCTCCCTGTAACTAGAGCCATAGAGTATAGCTTGAAAGATCTACAAACATTGGGGGCTTGTAGATCACCTATTTTGATAAATATTAAAGAAATAAACAGATATTTTCACACAGATTCTTTCTCTTTTGAAATCATGATTAAATTAATTTTGAAGCTGTGATTAATTTGAATAACACCCCTAGTATGTAGCATATAATGACCACGGGCGTGATCTAAAAAGTATGAAAAACTTTATTTTTTATGTGACCGCGACTAAAAGTAGATTTTGTGGTATTGATGTATTTTCCTGACCTGTGTGAACGCGGTAGTGCGTCTCCAGCTGGTGTTTGAGGCTGAACCTCTTCCCACAGCCGTTGCATTCATAAGGCTTCTCTCCTGCAACAACAATAGTAATGAACAGTGTCAGAACACCATAATAAACGGGCCGATCTAGGCATGGGCATGGGGAGGGGCAATGTCCCCCTAAATGCCCTGACTGCCCCACCAATCATGATGGCATGCAAAACAACCCACATTTCAAAGATATTTCAAAAATAAAGTGCTTATATTTAAAATGATTTGAAACACTACTACTGCTAGCAACTAATTGTGGCACCACTAAACCAACAGCATTTCATCATTGAAAACAGAAAACTCTCTGAGTCAGGCCTTTAGCTTTATGCATGCTGCGTGTCTGTTGCAACATCAACAACAACTGATGTTGTTATTGATGCTTTACTTGACTAATAAAAGTCCTGGAACCGAAAATGGTATGGGTGCGACTTCATTCGCACCAGGGGCAAATGAAGCCGCCCCCATACCATTTTGACCTGCCCCCCACCCCAAATTGGCAGATGTTACATCCGGTCTGATAATAAAGCCATATGGTGTTGCTCTGAAAAAAACAAAACAAAACTGTTCTTTATCTTCATTTTTATCTATCTGTCATCTACAAGTGTAATGATACTATTTAACAACAATCCAATATATACACCATCAATCCGATATACAGTATACAGTATTGAATATGACATCAATCAAGATCTTAATAATTTGCAAACCACGTTGGCGACGGGTTTTCCCACTTGTTCCACACATGCAATACTTCTGTCTCTCAAATGAACAGATTGGATCTGGGCACCCTACAAAGTAGGTCTTTCACTGCAACATGCCGACGGCTGCGTAAGGAAGGGGAAAATAAGGCCTTTTATTTGTATTCCTTATACTTAAACTGTTTGTACCTGTGTGGATGCGTTTGTGTCCTCTCAAAGTCCCGTCGTCTCTGAAACAGCTCCCGCAGAACTCGCACTCAAACGGGTGATCGCCTGGGGGGGATGACCAATAAAACTTCAACGTTGTCATTATGCTGTACCATATGCTACATGACTGAGAGGGATAGTTCAGGAGTTACAGTTGTATGAAATACTGTCCATTAATATAGTGGTTTTCAGCTTCTGCTATGGTTTTGTGGAGCTCACCTGAAGCCAGTTTATCTTAAAAACTGACTTTGTTTTTATTGTTAACCTATTCCTAAAATATTAACACACCCTGCAATGCAATTCCCGCATATTTTGCATATGTCCTCGCTGAATATGCGCATTATGCAGGCGTCGCTTGATTTCACAATCCCCGCATATTTTCGCACAAAGTTTATAAAGTTACAATCTCGCTCATTTCTTTCACTTTCACACAGAAGCGCGGTGGTGATGAGTGCCGGCCTCTCATGACGAGTGCCCCTGATATTGCATCGGCCCGGTTAGCTGTTAATTTTGTGTGGCTGTATTGTGGAATACATCCATACGGAGCTTATATTACCGTCGGAAAGCTTCCAAGACTCACCCCAGGTGATGGCAATGCTAATCAGTGTAGCCTATTTCTAGAAAGTATCAAAAAGCTCCAAGTCCAGGGGTCGGCAACCCAAGATGTTGAAAGAGCCATTTTCGACCAAAAATTAAATTCAAAATCTGTCTGGAGCCGCAAAAAAATGTTTTTCTGAGAGTGTACAAATGTGAACCAAATGGACCCTGGCGGGTCCATTTGGTTCCATTTGTACACTCTCAGAAAAAAGGTCCTAAAAGAAAAATCCTAAAAGAAAAGATGGTGAAACACAACTTGATGACGTCATCAAGCTGTGTTTCGCCACGTTAATGATTTTTTTCAGACCTCCTTTTCTAGGAAACACATCATTTTTAACATGTCCACACATGTCAGTTTTGTGGATTCATTTACTTAAAAAAAAATGCTACTTCATATTTCACCAAAACCAGAGCAGAACTCCCACCACGGGACTCTCGGCACCCATTAATACAGTTGAATGGATAGTATTTCATACAACTTAAGATCCAAAAATCTGAACTATGAATGTGAACTACCTCCTCCTGCTGGTCACAGGAGGGGACTTCTTCCAGACCACGCTTACATTGCGATGCAAAGGAGTACTCCTCCCAGCTGCCTGCTAATAGCTATAATAAAAGTACCCTCAGGCATGTGCATGTGTGTGCGTGTGTGTGTGTGGGTGCATGCGTGCATGCGTGACGCGTCTGCTGTGCTTATCCACACTGTAGTTAATGTATTTCTCTCCTAGGCTGAGGGTCGGGCCTCATCTCCAGTGACCTATGTACATCATTATCTCAGTGTCCACAGCAACGGCCCCGGTCAGTGGACACACATTGCTCCGCTCATTAAAAAAGGACTGATTTTCTTTCCCAATACGGCGGAGCCGCGCGCCACTATGGGAGCGGATGACATTTAACAAAATGTTGCTTTGAAGAAGACAAACAAGATACAGCAGCATGCAGCCCCGCGCGGGCGCATGGCCGGAGCTGGGCCTCACTTCTGTCTCTTCACATCAATTATGTATTCCTCCTGTCTAGACATCAAGCCGTCTTGACAGTCGACAGAGAGTTATTTAAGGTAAAAGAAGAAAGGGGGACATCTTTTCGGTAAATATCTCTCCCGTCTCCTGTGGCACCGAGACTCACCCCTGATGGAACACGCTAGACAAGTCATTTCCATTTGCTTTTTTCCCCCCTTCAATATTTATTTGGGTTTTTTTTCTCCCCCCTCTATGGTTCTGTAGCTGAAACCCGCTACCAGAACTGACAGCCGTGAATTGCGAGAAGCCCCCAAAGGCTGTCTAAGAAAACACCAAATATAAAACCGGATGAAATTGCCCAAAAATATACGCCGGGGCCAATAACAGTAACAGTCTACTGGCTGTCATCAGAGAGGTGAGTCATCTCTCTCTCTCTCTCTCTCTGACACGCGGCGGCGGAATGAAGCGAAGCCCGGGAAAAGTGGAATGCAAATTGTCTAGAATCTTTTTCAGACACATAACGTAACAGCATCATAATGCCTTGTTCTGATGCCACTGATTCAGTGATCACATGTGACTACTTGGGAGGATCCGGCGGGGCATTATATAGCAACCGATTATTACGGTGAATATAATTTCCGACTAGAGCTGCGTTAACATTGATCCCAACAGCTCTGTAGCTGTAGCTGAACCACCGGGGAAGGGGTTGGGGGGCTTTATTGCCTTAACCAATTTTGTCCTGACTCGATTCGAGTTTCTGACACCAGATTATACAGTAGTTCCTTACACCAGATTATACAGTAGTTCCTTACACCAGATTAGAGCTGCAGCAACATTCTAGATTTTGACGCTAGATTCTACAGTAGTTTCCGACACTAGATTCTTGTTATTGACACTAAATTATAGTTTCTGATGCAAGGATCTACTTTTTGACACTAGAATCTAGTTTCTGACGGTACAATTGAGTTTTTGACACTAGATTCTATAGTTTCTGACACTAGATTCTAGTTTTTCTGAAAAATCTGTTGTTCCTGTGTCAGTGATGCTAACATATTTCAAGCCAAGGACCACCAGAATTATCCATATTTAGCTGCAGACCCCCCATCTGAAAACATGTTGTTCTAGGATGCCCCCAGAAGCAGGGATGCTTCCAAAATAATGTATTCAGAGATTTGCAGCACATTTTCACAATTTTTTCAAAAATAGCAGAACTACAAGCTCATATCGCGCCACTCGTGGCGCGATATGAGCTTTGTAGATCTGCTATTTTCAACAGATAAAACACCGAAACGCGTACAGTACACAAAAGGGTTAAACACACCACCCACAGCACTCATACAGTATGAATGTGTGGCTCTGGGCGGCCTCGTAAAAAACATCAAGCGCCTCCTATTCCCCGCCGTCACAGAGAGACTGGCCGAGTAAAAAACCTTTACGGAAGGAAGTGTCATGGTCACGTGACCAAGCTGCGCCATGACATTTCAAGTTACATGAATAAGCAAAGCAAATGGTACAAGCTGAGAGCTCTAGAGCTGAGAAGAATACATGTCACATTTTTTTTTCCTAATCACCTGTTGTTCCATTTGCACAGTACGTGATTTTATTTGAAGATATAAAACAGCAGCAGGTATAGCTTCTGTCTTGGAGCCAGGTCTCGCGAGATTTGGCTGCCAGGCAGGAAATGACGGAGAGTCTCGCGATATTTGGTTTTTGCTCTTTAGATATACCTCTATAAAATGATACAGTGTAAACACTGAAAAAGCAACACATCAGACAATAATGTCTTCCTCTGTTATCTACCTGAAACATTACTTTACAATATGTCTCACTTATTCACAAATAATGTTTGTTAATGGGCTGGTTTACTCCCATTCCCTTTCAGCCAACCTGAGAACCTCTTGTGGCGTTATTGCTTTATTAACATCTGTCTCAGCCCGATACATTTTGGCCTTCCGAAAATAGCTGACCTACAAGGTCACAAGGCCCCGCAATGTGACGCATCGCGTGTGCCTCCGGATGTGCTATCTTCAAAAGATTTGCATATATCTGAACACACACACGCAGTTTGTTTTTTTGTGTCCGCCCAAAAAGTAGTTCCATGTGAGGGGGGTGGGGGGGTCAAAAATGAACAAAGGATGTGTTAATATTTTAGAAATATGTCAACACTACAAATTACATTAGTTTGGGGGATTAATTTACTTTTACTGCGTGGCCCGAGTGACCTCCACAAAATGACCAATAATATTGACCAAAACCAGAGCAGAATTCCCACCACGAGACTCTGGCAAATTAATACAGTTGACACTACTTTATTAATGGACAGTATTCCATACAACTTAAGTTCCAAAAATCTGAACTATCCCTTTTAAAGGAGAAATCCACAACAAAACTGCCATTGATTTTTGTCATAGATGCCCCCTGTTAGACATTTACCCAAAGTTATTTTTTCCCCACACATCATATTACACCACACTTTACAGCATATATTGGTCTGGTTAGAGTTTCAACCTGAGTGATTGGAGAGGGGAGTGGCAGAGTGGAGGGGCTTAGAGGAGGAGGAATAGATTAGCTCTGGGATCACATGTAAAGGCTCCCTCACAGTGGCGTACAACACATGCATGGGTATCAGTATTATGGCTGCAACAATGAACCGTTGAATGGTAAGTAGTTCAGTTGGTTATCTAATTTAGTAATCGATAAATTTGCTAATCAATGGAGTTATCATGGGAGTTTTAGCTAATTCATTCATTAGAATGAAGATGACCAGCAGCAATGCAAGCTGTGAGAGGGGAGGGGGAACTTCAGGGGGTAGATGTCGAACAGAGGGCATCTATGACATGAATCAAGGGCAATATGTATGATGCCACAGTGGTTAAGGTAAAATGCGTTTTGGTGTGGATTTCTCCTTAAGTAATATGTGAGTAAAAATAAAATGTGAGTAAAATGTGAGTACTATTTCTCCACCACCACCAGCTGTCTTCTCACGACGGGTGGGCAAAAAAAAAATCGGTATGCCAATAAATCGCAATTCTTAATGCCATGATATTGATATCGAATTGCCAGGCTCAAAAGGTTTAAGGTTTAAAATTGCTTTAAAATGTTCTAGTTGATTGAACTTGTTGTGGTGAAACACAACTTGACGACCTCATCACGTTGTGTTTGTGTTGTGTTTGTTAATGATTTTTCTTTTTTTGTGAGGGTGTACAAATGAAACCAAATGGACCCGTCAGGGTCCATTTGGTTCCATTTGTGCGCTCTCAGAAAAAAATCTTGAAAATGGATGGAATCCCCCTTGTTCTAGTATAATAAAAGCACAGTCATTTGAGGGAAGAAATGCAATACGCTGTATCAATACATCAAATTGAACCGCAGCAACACTAAGAATCGCAACATAAATCGATTCAGAACCCTAAATATCAATATTGTAACATATCGTGAGGTAAGGTGAATCGTAAAGTGAATAGATGCCCAATGCGCTTTGGTGTGGATTTCTCCTTTTAAGTGAAATGTGAGTAAAAGTAAAAAATGTGAGTAAAACGTGAGTACTACTTCCCACGGCTGTGTTCTCACCTGTGTGCGAGCGTAAGTGTCGTTTCAGCGTGGTGTGGCTGGGGAAGGGCCTCTCGCAGTGGCTGCAGATGTAGCTGTGCATGCCGGCGTGGACCTCCATGTGCTGCTGCAGGGCCTTCTGGGTCTGGAACCGCTTTGCACACAGCAGACAGAACACCGCCATGTCAGTCCCTGGAGAGAGAGACAGAGACAGAGACACACACACACACGCACGCACGTCGCACACACGGTTATTTTCAGTACTGTGCGCAGACAGGGCCTTAAGCTATTTTTGGCGGGAACGACTTTTGGTGTGCCAGCCAAAAGGCGTTATTAGTAGAGTTGTCCCGATCACAATTTTTTTTTTTGCTCCCGATCCGATCCCGATCATTTGAGTTTGAGTATCTGCCGATCCCGATGTTTCCCCATCCGATCACATTTTTTATATATATATATGTTTATATACAGAAGACTAGAATAGCACTCCTCACTCAAATGTGCAGTTGGGCAACTCCAAAGCAAATTTCACAACATTTATTTACCTGCCTTAGTGTCAACCCTCTTACCACTGTGTCTGATCACTGGTTATACTGGTATATATTTACCAATACTGAATGATCTGATGATGACAAATTAGAGACAATACTGATAGTTTTCTGATACGGATACAATATCTGCTGATACCGATATGAACGGATATGACAAGAAAGGGCCGATCCAATACTTTTCCCGATACGATACAGTATTGGGACAACCCTAGTTATAAGCATTATTAGCATTACTTAGCATTATTAACAATACTTAGTATTAGTTAGCATTATTAGCGTTACTTAGCATTTATTGGCATTACTTCAGCTATTGAAAAAATATTAGGATGTCCCGATGCCACTTTTTAAAATTTCCGATCTAATTCCGATACCACAGTTTCTGTGTGTGCCGATACCGACGCCATATACTGATACCAGAGAAGAATATATAGAATAAAATGAAAGAAAAAAATATCTTATATGAACTCCACCAACTGAGAATAGCAGACTCCTTACAGAAATGTGCACTCGGGTAACTCCACATGACACTATGGTAGGAAATGTTAGGCCAACCCCTTACCCCAGTGTCAGACCTGCAGTTGGACTGGAATATTTGCCGATACCAATATGACCCCATAATGACAAATAAGCGTTGATACTGATACTTTTCCAAATTTTCCGATACTGATATTATCAAAAAAGGACCGTTGCCAAAGGTTTTTCCAATACCAATAAAGTATCGGGACATCCCTAAAAAAAATATCAGACCTACAAGCTCACAGCGCGCCACTCGGTGGCGCGCTGTGAGCTTGTAGGTCTGATATTTTTTGGAAAATGGTGAAAATCTGGCGCAAAATGGGTTAAGTGGTGAAACTGGGTCACTTCAACTTTCTCTGAGTCTCTAAGGAAACAAAAAAAAAGAACAGAACAGGCTTCTTTCAAAGAGAAAAGTGCTTCTACCTCCTCGACTAACTCTCCCCAAAAGTCCATGGGCGCTTTCAACTACAGTCTCTCTTTTTTACACTCTATTTCAACCCCCCCACCCCTCCCTTTGCAAAAGGCATTGTTTTCTTTAGGAATTTCAAACACAATGTGGAACGTGCCAATCACACAATCAATGCCCTTCTTCCCCGCCAGCGTTAGATGTGTAATTATTCTTCTCATTCCCCATCAGGAGTCAGCTCTCGCCTGTGAAGTCCTCTGTCTCTGTTCGCTCGCTCCGAGAGAGGGGGGGAGAGAGAGAGAGAGAGAGAGAGAGAGAGAGAGAGAGAGAGAGAGAGAGAGAGAGAGAGAGAGAGAGAGAGAGAGAGAGAGAGAGAGAGAGAGAGAGAGAGAGAGAGAGAGAGAGAGAGAGAGAGAGAGAGAGAGAGAGAGAGAGAGAGAGAGAGAGAGCGGCGGGCTGATAGCCGCTCCGCCCTAAATGATGCCTACACTATGTGCTCCGTGCAGAATGTTAAGTAGTGATATCAAGCCATTAAAGGCAGGACTGCGGGAAAAAACACAATCCAGTTTAATCCTGTGTGTGACCTGGCATCACTTTGGGGCTGCTTTCCTGTTGCACAGGAGTGTGGGGAGGAATACAGATGGGGAGAGAGAGAGAGACACAGGCAGGCAGGGGTAGTTTTAACTGAGAACGTCAATACCAAGACCATCCATTGGCTGTCATACAGTCAGCGTTTGATCTACAGGGGCGTGCGTGCACGCACGCCACGGCCCCGTCTCGCAGCGCCATGCATAGCGCCAGCAACAGCAACAGCAGCAGCATCACCCTGCTATACCTCGGCCACAAAACACGCCTGCAAACCCGGCTGCAACACAGAGATGTTTTTAGACTGAGGAATGGCTTAATCAACCACATTCCTGCTAATAATGTGCATGTCCCGAAGAGTTAAGCTTTGATGCGAAATTACGAAGGTCCTTATTCCTCTCTCCCCGTTTCTCTCTCTCTTTTTGCTCAGGTTGTGGTTCATCATTTACAATGGTATATAGCAGGTCCCCACCGTTGCTCCTCCTGACTCAGATTCAATCAGACATCTCTCCAGCGGAGGATCATTAGTAAACAGAGGGCTGTGCCGGCACTTCATTGGAATTCAAGTGGGGTTGCTGTGTCGCATTTAAAATGCAGTCTGATGAGGTCCACTAAATCAAATCATTTGTTACTGTTATTGAAGTGCCTTGAGGCAACTGGCAATTAAATTGGAATTAGTGCAGGGAAAGGGATACAGCACACTCATACTAAGAAGCCGAGAGTGTCAGACGCTGGCTTCAGGTTCAATCAAGTTAACAGTTTAAAAGAAGTGAAATGAAATAATAGCAAAATGTAATGATAATCAGTGTTTCTTTTTACATGAAATGGATCCGCAGAACACATTACTCTGAAGTCTGAACAAGTGAACAAGTTATTATCTTCTACTGTAAGATATACTCATGTACTGGTGTTCAAATAAATAAAAAAAAATCATCTTTTTGGTTTGTCTAGTCTTTGTCAACTAAATCTAAAAAAAAAAACCTTAGTTCACAATAATAATAATAAATCACATGTCCAAAAAAATACATGCATTGTACAGTACTATCACCTCAAACAAAACACAGTTTTTAGTACAATAAAAACTAAACTAGGTGCTTTTTGTTTGTGAGGATTCATCTAATAATCTAAATTATTTCCTATACATTTTGTCCAGTTTCATCTTTAGCCCCTTCCTACAGCCCCACATGTTTAAAAACCAATAATACTTAAACACATTACTCACAGCACAGCTCATTTTCAATCATTAACAGACACGAGACATTAGTATAGTAACTAACTCAAACAGGACGGAGGAAGAGCGTTCCACCATTCTTTACCACGCTATAGTGCTGCTGCTGCTGCTGCTGCAGGGATTGATGGAATGGAGTTGCACCTGTCAGAAGCGTCATCCCCACTGGTCATTAACACAATAGATACACAATGTGGTTCAAGGCATCATTGACCAGACCCATTAGTCATAGTATAGGCCCTCCATGGAACTCCTACACTCCCAGTCTTTATGCTGCTGCTGCGGCTGCTTCTTAATGACCAGGGGCCTTTTTTCTCACCCACGGATCTCAACATTTTTAGACCATTGACAAAAGACCCCCTCGGCCTCCCCCGAGACTCTATTCTCATGGATAGTTAATACTTTGTCGCACGTATCCTTTTCGCTTGACAAAAAAATGACATGTTTTCAGACAGGGCCGGATCTAGGCATGGGCATCTAAGCGGGGCAAAATGCCCTGGACTGCCCCACCAATCATGATGGCATGCAGGCAACGCAAATTTAAACGATATTTTAAATGAAAGCGCTTACATTTCAAATGATTTGAAACACTATGCTAACTAACTTTCGTCATTCAAAAACAGAAAACTCTCTGAGTTGGAGCATTTTATGTATGATTTGTGCCTTTTGCAATTTCAAAAACAACTTCTGTTATAATCGACACTTTTTGCCCAATATAAGTCAAATACAAGATATGTACAAGATATACTGTAAATCTTGTGGGTCACAGAACTAAGGAAAATATATAAAATATAATATGGATTTGTGTTATCAGGCCAAAAATAGCTTCTGAGTCTGACTTGCATTGGAGCTCTGCTACTCCGCGATTGTTTTTCACCCGAAAAACAACCAGGATTTGCGCCCTCTACCGATATTGGCTATAGAAAAGTTCCATAGGAAATATTTTTCCTTCAGTGACAAACAATCGCGTTCTGGCCAAAAAGTCCACTTTATCAGTGTGGTGGGGGGCTCAGAGTGCGACCACTAAGGTAAGTAGGCTTTCTAATGACACAAGACGTGTTTATTTTGGTGAGTAGGTAAAACGTTCTTTATATAACCACTAGAGAACAGAGGCTGGTCGGGTGCAGTAATGGCCGCTTGCACGGAGAGTAGCAGAGCTCCAATGCAAGTCAGACTCAGAAGCAGTGGAGCTCTGGACCAGAGCTAGCAGCCGCCCAAACCATTTTCGCCTGCCCCCCAATTAAGAAAGGATACATCCGGGCCTGATTTTCAGCACCCCGTCCCCCAAGAAAATGTAACATTTTTTCCTCTCCGTCTGTTGAAAACTACAGCCTTTGCCAGTCAATCTTTATCACTGAACAGACAAGATCTGTCTCATCACAATTGTTTTCTCTCCCCGGCGTCTATATTACTAAAGCCAATTCGCCGTGCAGCGGAGCAGCTGTTGACTCGGAATGATGATGATCTATTTAAATACCAAACGTTTGGCGCTCAAAACAATGCATTCAATACAGACGACCTCCCGATGTAGAACTGTGGTAGTTTCATCATCATCACACGGCACCGGGTGCAGTACTCGATGCCCCCAGCAGGGGGGGTGCTTTCTATTTGAAAGTGTCTGAGCAGCAGAGTCCACCGCTATCATTATGGGCAGACAGACAGAGTGGGCACTTATGGAGACTGGCCACGGATTCTCACACAAAACTAGGCACTTGACAATTTGTTGTGGATCCCCCCCCCCACTAGTGATATAGCTATGTATCCCGTGTCCCTGACACTTATTACACATTAGTAAAAAAATATATATATATATTATTAATAATAAATTACACCACACTGTAGCATTAGGCTCAATCTATTCCCTTGCTACATTTTAAGGCATGTAGCCTACATGAAACAGAACGCGCGCACACACACACACACACACACACACACACACACACACACACACACACACACACACACACACACACACACACACACACACACACACACACACACACACACACACACACACACACACACACACACACACACACACACACACACACACACACACACACACACACACACACAACAAGCTAATAATTATAAAACAATGACAACAGTGTGTGTGTGTGTGTGGGGGGGGGGGGTTGTGTGTGTGTGGGGGGGGGGGGGGGGGGGTGCATAGTACATCAGATAGCCAAAGCAAAGGGTTACATTTTTGTGCACGGAATTCTGTCTGTTAATATAATACATTACATATTGTCCAGAATATAAGACGACCCTGGTATCCAAACTAGAACATTGATTTCCAAATAATAATAGTCTTAAATATAAGACGACACAATTATTAGCTTTGTCTTGTGCTTCATGCAAACAGTATGTGGGGAAAAGGTGTTGCTAATGTGGTTAGCAAATTATTAAGATCACAATCTCATATTTAAAAAAAATAACTCAGGATTTCAATTCAGATATAGCAAAAAAAATAAATAGCTGATCTACATGCTCAAAACACATCACAGCATATTTTTGATACGAGAGTACTAATGCTATGTGGCCCCTCTGGAGCGAGTGTGGAAATAGTACTGTATATAGTGGCACCAGGGGAATACTGAGGTTATTTTAAAATAGACTTAAAAGCAGAAAAAAGAGAACAGAAAGCCAACTATTAGGGCATTTGAACACTGAACCAGTGTCAGTACAGGCGTCTCAATTTGCAGGATACCTGAAAACTCTTGGGAAATGAGGGACAACAAGCTGTCCTACGCAAAAGAGGGTCACACTTCCTGTCACCCTAAGTGTGTGACACAGTCATACAACAACAAATTATTTAAATGGTGGATATTTATACAAGCACTCCACAATGTCCTTGTTATTCACTGCAGAGGGAGGCGTAAGACACCCCATCCAGAGCAGGGGCGGATGTAACATTTCCCAATTGGGGGGGGGCAGGAGAAAATGGTATGGGTGGGACTTCATGAAGTCGCACCCATACCATTTTCAGTTACAGGACTTTTATTAGTCAAGTAAAGCATCAATATTACCATCAGTTGTTGTTGAAGTTGCAACAGACACGCAGCATGCATAAAGCTAAAGGTCTGACTCAGAGAGTTTTCTGTTTTCAATGATGAAATTATTCAGGTTTTAGTGGTGACACAGCTGTAGTTAGTTAGTAACTACAGTAGTAGTGTTTGAAATCATTTTAAATATTTAGCACTTAAATTTGAAATATCTTGGGTTGTTTTGCATGCCATTGTGTTTGGTGGGGCAGCCTGGGAATTTGCCCCCCCCCCCCCCCCCCAATGCCCATTCCTAGATCCGCCCCTGGGCATAAGACACCCCAGCCTGCTCATCCAGAACAGTGCAGTGTCTTGTACTTTGACACTAAGCCCCTGGGGGGAATCCTTCATGCAAACACAGGAACCTTTCCTTTCCCAAGTGGGGACACTCGACCACCTGGGCCACTGATGGGCTGGACAGTCACTGCTTTTTTACGTATAAATGAGTCTCTACCCTTCTGCGAGACAGTCATTTATTGCTCATATCTTATTCTGATCCTTCCGTCTGGGAAACCATATTGGAAAAGGGCATACAGTATATACTGTATGACCATTGTTGGACAATATTGCCGCACTTAGGAGAGTAATATATTACTCATTAGATATTACCCCGTTAGGAACGTAATAACATTAGATTACTTATTACTTGGGCTCAAGAGTAATGTGTAACATATTACTTTCTTATATTACTTTGGTACCCCCATCTGTGGAAAGAAAGCTGCACAAACAGCTCTCGAGCGCTCAGTTTCTGACCCCTCACTGTCACAACTACATCAGTGGTTTTCAACCGTTTTTGACACCAGGACCCACCATTTATTCAGCATTTGAGCCACGGACCACTGTTTGAGGACATTTTAGCCCCACAAACCCAAAAACTAAAGATTACCTTTGCTTTTCCAAAATTCCGGGCTGGATTTGGGAAACAAACCAGTCAAACATATCCTACAGATCAAAATTACCATTAATATTCTACATTCTCTAGTTGTGTAGATTTGGGATAGTTCAGATGATGAATATTTGAACTCTTGAGTGTAAAATGAAACCAAATATTTGGTTTTATTTAATTATTTTTACGCTCTCAAAGAGTTACATCTGGTTAACCAACTTTCCATTTAGCCAACATCATTTAGCCTGCAGGGCCATCTGGAATCCTCTCAGGGACCACTGGTGGTCCCCAGACCACTGGTTGAAAACCGCTGCATTCAATGGCTTTGTATGTCTGGCTGTAAAAAAATATAATAGGTTGCAGTCTGATCATTGCACTTTTTTTTAGGTCAAAGTAAAGTGGCATAAGCTCATCTCCCTTCACCAACACAATACTGTTCAAAGCAACAGCATGACCAAATTAAGTAACTAGTAATATTAGTAGAACTAACTGTAACATCATTACTGTTTTGTAGGACATAATCTCGTTATATTTCTTTGGCAGAGAAACAATAATAATATCCCTGCAATATTATTTTATATCACTCGTTACAGCCATCTCTGAATATGACAAATGTTCCATCAAAAGACTGTGACTGTTGATCTCAGGCTGACAACATGGAGTGACAACATCCCATGAGGACACAAACCCAAAGCAAAATGCTAAAAATAAATATGGCAAAACCAGATCCTAACGTGTGTGTCGTCAACAAAAGCTAACGGCGTCTACCTCATTGCACAAGAGTGTCAGATCTACACGATAACAACGCATCGCGTTACCAATGTGTTGTTGTTGTTAGGAGCTTGTAGAAGTTTTAGTTTCGGCTATACCGACCGGAGTAGAAACAGTGCTGTTCTTAGTCCAGGGGTTTTCAACCTTTTTGACACCAGGGCCCACTATTTATTCAGAATTTGAGCCGTGGACCACCATTTGAGGACATTTTAGCCCCACAGACCCCAAAACTAAAGACTTCTTTTGATTTTCTTTCCCACAATACCAGGCTGGATTTGGGAAACAAAACAGTCAAACATACAGATCAAAAATGACCATTAATCTTCTACATGCTCTAGTTGTGTAGACTTGGGCTAATTCATATGATGAGTATTTGAACCCTTGAGAGTGTAAACATAACTCTTGAGAGTGTAAAGATGAAACCAAATGAACCCGCAAAGGTCCATTTGGTTTTATTTTCACGCTCGTCAAAGAGTTACAGCCTGGGGACCACCTGGAATACTCTCAGGGACCACCTGCTAAAAAAAAACGGACTAAAACTGTTCGTCGACTACCTTTATTCGACTGACGAAAACTAAAAGAAAACAGAAATAAAATGATCCATGCTGACCTAAACTAGACTAAATATACTGACAATTTCATCAACACATAAAAACTAGATTCTGATGACTAAAACTAAGGACAAAGCAAACAAATAAAAATGCCAGAGGAGGGACTAGTGGAGAAGAGATACAGTAGAGCGAAGACGAGTCTCTTCACTGCATGTTTCTGAATGACTTTCATATGATCTATTCTATATGCTCGCAAAATCAGAAATATTTCTTTGACTTGTTATGGTTCAGAAATACATTTGCAGATTCAAATGTATCGTTTTTCATCAAAAAAGGATGACAGAAAATGCTATGTGGAACATTTTTTTAGATTAGATGCATTGCAAGACCAAAAAAGTGCAAAAAAACTAAAACTAGACTAAATGTCAACAGTTTCTCTTGACTAAAACTACACCAATACATTCAGGGGTTCGTAGACTGAAATTGAGGCTAAAATTTGTGACTTTTAGTCGACTAAAACTAAATAAACTAAACGACAAAACAAAAGTAGGATATGTCTGACTAATATTAAACTACAACAACAACAACAGCGATTGAAACTGGACTAAGACTGACACTAAATTTAAAGATAGCCGACAAGAACAACACTGAGTAGAAATGAAACCTACAATGAAGTGTTTCATTGTGTTTCAGTGTGTGTGTGTGTGTGTGTGTGTGTGTGCGCGCGCGCGTGTGCGTGCGTGCGTGCGTGCTGCGTGATGACATTTTTGTCTGATCACTACGTGCTCCAGTGCTCCCAGTTAACATTTTCCCAAACAACAAAAAAACAGAGAGTATTGCCTGCAGTGTTTCTAACAATAGGCCTTTAGCTCTCTGCGGAGCTGAGGAGGCTTTCTGTCCGTGACAAAGTATAGGTCCTAAAGTTGGCTTGCCTTTAACCCCCCTGGTTTCTCACCCTTAACTAGACAATGGGGGGTATTGGAGGGACTACAGGTTGACCCCTGACCCTTAGCCCTCAATGGGGTAAATACCATGTATGTCATCAATGGCGGCCCTCAAAAAGGACAGAGAGCCAGTGGAGCATTGTCTCGTCTCTCCCGTGAGAGCATGGCTTTCACATTTTTGTTTTCCAGTGCGGGGGAAAAAGGAATAGAGATTCAGCTTAAAACCATATACTCTCAACGCCAGAGAGAAGAATTCCTGTATATCTTTGTGTTGTTGGCGCAAAGTGGTGACGTTATGTATTAAATCAGCGGTTTTCAAACTTTTACATATACCAGGGCCCACTATCTTTTTTTCTGCATTTTAGCCACCTTTGTCTCTGACACGAAAACTAAGGTTTTTTCAAGTTTTTGGTCCACAATTTTGGAGATATCTGTGAGTGTTGAAGTGTTGAAATAACAATTCTTCTAAAATCTACAAACTTCTACAATCTACACACAAGTGTGTAGATTCTTGAAAATTAAGCAATTCAGATGTTTAAATATAATTTAACTTTTGAGAGCCATTTGGTTTCATTTTACGATCTATATGGGTTTATTTTGGTTACCAACTGTTCATCAATTAGCCTGGGGACCACCTGGAATCCTCTCAGGGACCACTGGTGGTCCCCGGACCACCTGTTGAAAACTCAAGTATTAAATCGATATCAGCTTTTGTTTTTTTTTTTCTCTACGGCATTTCAGTTTACGCACAAAACAGAATGCGAGGAAACATTTGTATTGCGTCACGTGATTAAACACAGCTGGCTGTGACTACATCCAGGGCTGGTTCTAGGCATTAAGCAATATATGCAGTCGCTTAGGGACACAGGGAGAGGGAGGATATTTATTTTATTTGTTATATATCAGCCTATACCAGTGGTTTTCAGCCTTTTTCATCCCAGGGCCCACTATTTCTTCAGCATTTGAGCCACGTACCACCATTTGAGAACATTTTCCACCCCCGCAGACCCCCAAAGCTAAAGATTTATTTTGTTTTTGTCCACAGTTCCAGGCTGGCTTGGGAAGAAAACAAAACAACATACAGATCAAACTGACCATTAATGGTTAGTGGTTTTCAACCAGTGATCCGGGGACCACCAGTGGTCCGTGAGGTGGTTCCATGTGGTCCCCAGCTAAGTTGGTTAACCAGATGAAAAGTTGGTTAACCAGATGTAACTTTTTAAAAGTGTAAAAATGAAACCAAAATGGACCCTTGTGGGTCCATCTGGTTTCATGTTTACACTCTCAAGAGTTAAAATATTCATCATCTGATTTAGAAGTCTACACAACTAGAGAATGTAGAAGATTAATGGTCATTTTGATCTGTATGTTTGACTGTTTTGTTTCCAAAATCCAGCCTGGTGTTGTGGACCAAAACAAAAGAAATCTTTAGTTCTGGGGTCTGTGAGGCTAAAATGTACTCAAATGGTGGTCCTCCGTGGCTCAAATGCTGAATAAATAGTGGGCCCAGGTGTCAAAAAGGTTGAAAACCACTGTATTAGGAGGACAATATCACTCACCAGAAAAAAGCTTGGGTGTTTTCCGATTCATCTATTATGGTTAAAGTGGAGTTTCAGGGGTTTGTATAGGAAGGGGGCGGGGCAGCTAAAATGAACATCCAATATCAAATTACTGAATGGAGTAACTTATAAACTGTCTGGGGGTGTCCCCACTGAGACTGAGTAGCCCATAAAACAACCAAATGTTTTATTTTTTAAGTGAAATATCCCTGTAATTCTAAAGTAAATCCACCCCAACTCCAAGGCACAAACCTGCAGAAAACCTCTGCAAGGTTTTTTTTTCCCCCCCTCCCATTCATCGCCGAATGCAATCTTCTTGTTCAATTTGCTAGTAGAGGGGTTTACTCCCGGATTCTCAGGGGTGGGAAAACTTTTGTCAGCCGCTTGAAAAGGGAACAGGCTGCGCTTATTTTGTGAATGAAGGGATTAGGCTGAACAGCGCTCAGACCCCGGAGGAGGACCAAGTGATCCTATCTGGGTTGCCTAGACACACACAGGGGGGTGTGAGGCAGCGTGAGAGCTTGGGCCGGGTCCCATGTCCAACCATGCACTGCTCTGAGGCTCTCTCTCTGGACAGGGACTGACTGGATGAGTGGCAGATGGAGCCGCGGCCAAAACCGTGTTTAATCACGTGGCCGCGCAGCGCAAAAAAACAAAAACGAAAAAAAAAAAAAAAAAAAAAAAGTTCAGTGCCGGTTTTAGATGTTAAAGGGGAACTCCACCCATTTTTCAACATTTTCAACATTTTAATACGGGAACCCCTAGTGGTTTTTCAGTTGACGGAACACCAATCGGTACAGTATGTACAGTATCAAAAAATTTCAAAATTGGTGATGTTACACAATAATTTGAAGTTTTCCAGTACACTTAGGTTAGTATTTCAGAGACATTTTTAGAATCGGGATAGTCTACAATGGGTTAATACATGGGTTTTTCAACATCCAGGGTTAATACAGGGTTTTTTCAACATCTCAGGGGTTAATACAGGGGTTTTTCACCTGGAATCTTCTCAGAGACCACTGGTGGTCCCTGAGAAGATTCCAGGTGGTCCCCAGGCTAAATGATGAAAAGTAGGGTAACCAGATGTAACTCTTGAGAGTGTGAAAATTCTCAAAATATTCTTCATCTGAATTAGCACCACTTAATTAAGAAGTTCACACTGTTTTGTTTCCCCAAATACAGCCTGGAATCGTGGTGGACAAAACCAAAATAATTATATAGTTTTAGTCTTTAGGGTGAAAATGAAATCAAATGGCGGTCCATGGCTCAAATGCTGAATAAATGGTGGTCCCTGGTGTCAAAAAGGTTGAAAATCCCTGTTTTAATATGTCATTACTTAGCATACCGTTAGAGATACTGTGTGGTGATGATAAAAAAAAAAAGTTCCGCGAATTCTGTATTTTCTAAAAATGGAGGACTGAAAAAAAAAATCATTAACATGGTGAAATGACATCTGATGACATCATCAAGATGTATTTCACCATGTTAATGATTTTTTCTTTCAGACCACTTTTTCCTGAGAGTTTGGGGACACACAATTGGCGCATAGGTGCACTGCGACAGGGGCTGGGTAGTTATTCACACCACCTGCCAATTGTGTGTCCCCAAACTTTTGTGTTACCCTGATGACGTTTGCGGCAATCAACAGGAAGTTTACAAAATTCTGTCCAACGATCATTTCGGGCCCCTTGCTCAGAGAGAAAGTCGTCTGTGTGGATCTCGTGAAAAGTGGAGATATTTGACTAAATAGACGTTTTGCACTACAACTTTGACATGGATATGAAAGTAGAGGACTATATGACACCACACGTCTTTGGGATTATTTAATGGGTAAGTAAACGGGGAATAATGAGGACGAAAAGAGCGCCCACATTTAAATGTAACAGCAAGTCAATCAGACGGATGCATGGCTTTTATTCTGAACAAGAATAAAAGCCATGCAGGGCTACGGGCACTGGGCAGGGCAGCTAAAATGAACATCAAATATCTAAAACACTGAATGGAGTAACTAAAAAACTGTCTGGAGTGTTCACAATGAGCCTGAGCAGGCCATAAAATGCCCCAAAGGTTTTTGGAAAGTGAAATATCCCTTTAATTGTCCAGTGAAGGACCTTACATGAATGGCAATGATTTGATCCAAATCTGTTGCTTCTTTACAACCAATAAAAAAAAAAATCCCAAACAAAATAAATATCGGAGAATGTTGTTTCTTTTTTGTAAGAACGATCGTACTTTCATTCATTCATTGCAGGGGTTTTCAACAGGTTGTCTGGGGACCACCAGTGGTCCCTGAGAGGGTTCCAGGTGGTCCTCAGCTAAGTTGGTTAACCAGATGTAACTCTTGAGAACGTAAAAATGAAACCATTCATTTTTTCATTTTTACACTCTCAAGAGTTGAAATTGTTGACTAAGAGTTTAAATTGTTGACTAATTCAACGTGTGAATTAGTCCAAGTCTACACAACTATAACATTAACAGTCATGGACAGAAGCAAAATAAATCTTTAGTTTTGGGGTTTGTGCGGCTAAAATGTCCTCAGATGGTGGTCTGTGACTTAAATGCTGAATGAATGGTGGGCCCTGGGATCAAAAAGGTTGAAAACCCCTGGTGTATTGCATATACACTATGTCAAACTCAATGGCCAGGGGGGCCAAATCAGGCCTGTGAGTGAAGTATATTCGGCCCGCGGGACGATGATATTTATTAACCCATTTACACGATTGCCACAGACCTGCATCGATCAAACATACTTATGACAACTGCTATGACAATATTACCTTAATAGTCCAGTTGTTTGATACAGTCTTCACCTTGCTAGATGCTAGTTACACAGGATCACCGCATCACGCCCATACAGTAGAATCCATTCTATCCAGTTCTTTCAATCACCTGCATCTCTTATTCCTTATCCCAAAGGGCATTTTTGGTCAAAACAGCATATATTCCACATCTCAGAGTCAGAGCAGTCACCCAGTGACTCTATCAAGGCTGCCATCTTACTACAGGGGGAACTAGAGGTGGACTGCAACATCCTGTGTGCTGATCAAAACTGTCCCCCCGGAAACAGAGACCTGGCACTTTTTTACATTAAATTACAATATTTTTTTACATTAAAAATCACTGGTGTTAGTCCAACTCCCAAAACTCAAAAATGCTGGCAGGAAGAGGGTTTAATTACTATTCTACCATAGAGAACAATGTGTGTGTGCACAATGGTATGTTGCACACACCATGATGAATGCAACTCATTGACTCATTGTTTTACTTTCCTCAACTCAATTGATTTTTTTACTTTCATCTTTGCTATGAAAGCAGCACTGTTTGGAGATGATCACAGAACAGGAAACCAAACTTGAATAATGCATTTTGAGTTTTTAATGATCTTTTAACCATTATTTTAAGGTTTAACTTCTGAAAATGTACAGATCTACAAGCTCGTAGCGAAGTGCTATGAAAAAAAAAGCCAGCTTAGATTGTTTATTTTCTAAGGCTTTTGAAAATAACAAGTTAATTAGTTAAATTAAAAAAATTAACACAATTAACTCGTGCACACAAGCATCATTGGCTTGTAGATCACCTATTTTGATGAATATTATTTAAGAAATAAACATTTTTTCCCCAGATTCTTTTTCTTATTTAAATGTTCAAATACTGTAAAGGAAAACAGGCATATTTTGGACATACAGCAGTTTGAATGGTGATTAATCATGATTAAATTTTGAAGCTGTGATTAATTTGTTTAGTTTTTTAAATCATTCAACACCCCTACTATTTTCACTACACAACATCACAGTTCATGAAGTACAAATATGTACTATTTAATACCAGGAAAGGATCCCATAATTTTAGGAGGGTGGGGGGGGGGGGGGGGGGGGGTTAACCTGATTCTGATTCTACAAAAGTGCAAACTATACTGTCTGTACAGATTTTGATGGCATTTGTAGTAGAAGAAGAAGAAGAGAAATCCACTCCCACCACAACATCAATGCAGGAAGGAACATTAAACGCATATTAAAAAACGCACATATAAAAAAATATATATATCTGCACTTCACAAGGCATTTCCTATGCCTTACTGACAGCCCCCATCACACACACACTGCACACTGCACACTACATGAAGCTGCATTCAATAACGCTGCCGTTATGTCTCCGCTCAGTGCGTATAGTGCAGCTAACCGTCTCGGACACTCGTGACCCAGTTAACCATACACTAGTCATGTAGGCTACATTGTGTGCCAGACCTGGAATGACCCGGGTACATTCACGCTTGCGTGTTGCTGCGCTCAGACAACCAACTCCCTGCAGATGCATTGAACTGCTGCGGCTGCGGCGGAGCATGAGAACCATGTATATACACGCACGCACACAATTGTATACGTGCAGCGCGCGCACACACACACACGCACACAGGCAGAGACTACAGTACCTGATATGACCCCAGGCACACATCAGTAGACTGCTAATCTACCCGAGTAGTGAGGTACAAACCAGCTCAATAATTAATGCAACAAGAGATACGTTGCTCGTGTTTAACCACCATTCCATGGACCAGTTCATTGAGGTCGCACGCTGTGCTCCCCACATCCACTGCAGCGCTGATTTCTTTGCTGTTTGAAAAGCATGCCGTGCCTTTCATTGTTGCCAACTTGGCGCATTTGTCACTATATTTAGGGCTCTTTTTCAGGCCCCCCCTAGCGCCAAAATTAGTGAAAAACTCCTGGCGGAAAATCTAGTGCTTTTTGGCTGGTGAGTTGGGGCGAAATTGGTTGACTGGCGCCAGAGATAAAACCCTCATTTTTCACCATTTTTCCCCTATGATAGTGGTTTTCAACCAGTGGTCCCCAGGCTAAATGATGGACAGCTGGTTAACCAGATGTAACTCTTTGAGAGCGTAAAAATGAAACCAAATGGACCCGCAAGGGTCCATTTGGTTTCATTTTTACGCTCTCAAGAGTTAAAATATTCATCATGTGTGTTAGCCCAAGTCTCCACAACTAGAGAATATAAAATATTAATGGTCATTTTGATCTGTAGGTTCGTATATTCCCCTCCAGGCAAGCATCTAGCGCATTCTAGTGCATTTTGGGAGTGCCACTAGTGCATTTTGGAATTTGGCAGTTGGCAACACTGGTGCCTTTCCCCCGAATCATTGGGAGGCTACAGTACAGCTAGGAGGGTCCTAAGCTCACGTCCATAGCACCCACTGCTTCTAGCGCTACTGCCTTGCACTAAGTGCTATGGGAAAATAAATGTTAAATTTAAAAAGGACTAGGACCTTACCCGTTTGAATATATCCACAATTTTCCCCGCCAAGGCAACCTTTGACTCTTTTTTTTTCATGTAGGGAATCACTTACGAATAAATTATTGGTAGTTGATTTTTTGGGGGGCTTGTTTCTAAAGTGTACAGTAGTTGTTTATTTGAGCTTACATTCTAAAGCTTAAACCAGTGTTTTCTCACGTTTATTCACGTCAAGGAACCCCAGATTAATATGCAGTTGTCCACAAACAACTATCAGCAAATACTGTCTGCCTTTATTATTCAAATGTTTAAAATATACTCAGGATATTTAGTTTTATTCTCGAAGTGTTTTTAAATGACAGATGTCCAACCTCACTATATGTTGCTGTGAGGTTGTAGATCGGCTATGTTGATTTGTGTCTTTATAGTCATGTCCACTTGTTTCCGTCGCAAACCTGGCAACACAGAGGAACTTCTGCACACACAAACGCAAAGACTTATGGGTTGTAAGAAAGTTGTGGATAAACACCAAAATATGTACAGTGGCAATGTTTTTACTGTGCGTGGAAGATGCGTTAAAAGCAGAAGATGATTAATGGTTCCAGTTGTGAGCTGGTAGATGGGCTGTTTTGCACAGTGCGCGCTGCTATAAACCACTCCATGCTATGTGTGTAGCTATTTGAAAAGGGAATTGCTTTCCAAGGCTCTCCAATGTTAAGCGGATGGGGAAAATTTTGTGCAGCCAATAAATGAGTTATTAATCAACGATGTGTTCATTTGGGGAAAAGAAAAAAACAATTATTAAAACTCCATTTTAACCATGATAGATTCATTGAAAACATCTGATATATTTTCTAGTGACTGATAGTGTCAGTCACGGCAATTGAAAAAGCCCCCCCCCCCCCCCCATGTAGGCTAATAGCAGGACAATATCAGTCACCAGAAGAAAGATTGTGTATTTTGATGAAGAATCATGGTTAAAATAGTTTAATGGGTTTGTATAAGAAGGGTACAGGGCAGGTATAAATATATGTATATCAAATATCAGAATACTGAATCTAGTAATGTAAAACTGTCTGGGGTATAATGACCCAAAAAAAAGTGAAATATCCCTTTAAGCTCACACCCGACCAGCCTCAAGAAAGATCTCTTCTTTCTTTTGTAAAATCTCAAGATGTATGTACTGTATTACCTCCTCAACAATACAAACATGGCTTGTGTTATCAGAAAGCCCCAAGCCTTTGTGTGTGATAGTATGTTCTTTTCTTACAGCCAGTGGAACTCTAGCATTCCTCATTTTGAGGGCTTCCTTTAGCCAAAAATAGCAGATGTACAGTCTCACAACAAGTGGTTCCATACAAACACACATGAGTCCCAAAAACGCTGATGACGATCCGTCATGAAGACTAGTACGAACAGGGGCGGATATAACTTCCCATTTGGCGGGGCAAGAGAACATGTTGGAGGGGCGAGAGAAAATGGTATAGGGGGGTGGCTTCATCGCCCGTGGCGCAATGAAGCCACACCCATACCATTTTCGGTTACAGGACTTTTATTAGTCAAGTAAAACATCAATAATAAAATCAGTTGTTGTTGAAGTTGCAACAGAAACGCAGCATGCATAAAGCTAAAGGTCTGACTCAGAGAGTTTTCTGTTTTCAATGATGAAATGCTATTGGTTTAGTGGTGCCAAAATTGTAGTTAGTAGTAGTAGTAGTGTTTCAAATAATTTTAAATAGAAACACTTTAATTTGAAATATCTTGGGTTGTTTTGCATGGCATCGTGTTTGGGGGGGGGGGGGGGGGGGGGGGGGGGCAGACTGGGTATTTAGGGGCCCATGCCTAGATCCGCCCCTGAGCACGAAGCTATCTGCAATCGACAGTTTCATATCGTATGTAGTGTCCCTGCTTTATCAGTCTCGGCCTAGGGGTGCTTTTTTGGTCCTGAAAACCGTTTTAAGACCCCTGCTAACAGCACGCCGCGGCGAAAACAGGAAGCAGCGGGCGTCGGCGTTGTGACCCCGTGCAACAGTCGGCTATAGAAACACTGCATCCATTCAGTGTTGAAATCCTGCGCGATATTAACAGTAGCGTCCGCCAGTAGCCTATAATGACAGACACGCAATTAGGTGAGCAAAAGGCTTTTTATTTTATTCCGACAATGGCAACAACACGGCAATAGAACTATTTAATTAGGTTGCTGGCACAGACAGTCATCATATTCCATTGACTGGACGCCGGCGTTTTTTAAATAGGCGTGACTGTGAAAAGTGCAGCTGCTTTTGAGACACACAGTGGCAGCACTCATACAGGCTTTTTAGGCGAGGGAGGTAATGTGGCAGAATAGTTAGGGAGAGTATTATGTGCTCTGCCTGCAGTACATCCAATCCAGACACTTCCAAACGCGTCGGATAGATTATGTACAGTCACTGGGGTGTCGAAACGTGGAACTCTTTTTTTACATAAACATTATCGTCAAAAAAAGCCTGAATACCCCAGAGGGCCGTAACTAGTCCTACAGTATAGTCGCAATCAAATCAAACAAACGCCTTTGTTGTTTTCGCCGGCGGGTTCAGAGACAGATCCATTCTTTTATTTTGGGCACTGACAAGTAGGTCAGAGGAGACTATGACAGTGCTGTAAAGAGGGGAGTAAACAGCAGCACATGATGTTGTTTTTCCTCTCGGAGTCTTGGCATCCAGTGCCACCCGGCCACAGCCACATGCCCTTGGGAAGCCACCCCCTTTCCCTTCCCACGTTCCAGGCTGCCTGCCCCGCGCCGCAGCAGCGCGGTCCCCCACCCCCTCCCCACCTCCCCCCTCCTCCCCGGTCCTCTCTTTTTGATCTCAAACTACAGCAGCAGCAACCCATGGCCATTCACCTCTGACATATCAAAATAGCACGAGAGAGAGAGAGAGAGAGAGAGAGTTTAACCGTAAACTAGAGACTCATGCGGCCCCAAAAAAAAAAAACGCTGCCAGATTGCTTAAGACAGGGGTTTTCAACAGGTGGTCCGGGGACTAACAGTGGTCCTTGGGAGAGTTCCAGGTCGGTCCCCAGGCTAAATGATGGAAAGTTGGTTGACCAGATGTAACTCTTTGGTTTCATGTTTACGCTAAGTTAAAATATTCATCTGAATTAGCACCACTTAACCCATTTAGGCTTAACCTAAGCTTTCTGGAAAAAACTTCAAATATTAATATAGGGGCACCAAAACAATTGGATGTTTGAATACTGTACATACAGTACAGAATCCAAAAATGGACTCCCGGCCTGAATGGGTTTTAATTAAGAAGTCTACACTATTTTGTTTGCAAAAATGCAACCTGGAATTATGGACCAAAAAGAAAAATAAATCTTTACTTTTTGGGGTCTGTGTGGCTAAAATGTCCTCAAATGGTTGGTCCGTGGCTCAAACGCTGAATAAATAGTGGGCCCTGGTACCAAAAAAAGGTTGAAAACCACCAGCTTAAGAGAAGGATTCTCCTCCATAAAGCAGAGGGGGGGGGGGGGGGGGGGCGGTCGTCGCAGTGTTGCAGCTGCTGAGGTTCTGACAAAGTGCTAATCTGCCAAGAGGAAACTCATTTGGCTTTCGATGGGTTTATACGTAATGGCAATACAAAGCCCATGGTATCGCTATCACAACAAGATCTGGATCTCAAGGGCTATGCGATCCGGGGGGAAAGTATAAAGTACAGTCGAGGGTTGGTTTATGAAATATAAATTTATCCAGTGGAGATGTGGGCTAGCAGTGTTGCCAACATGGCGCATTTGTCGCTATATTTAGCTCTTTTCCAGACCCTGCCTAGCGCCAAAATTAGTGAAAAACTCCTGGTTGGTTGACAGGCGCCAGAGATAAAACCCTCGTTTTTCAACATTTTTCCTCCTATGATAGAGTCCTCCTTCCTTCCTAGAAAGGACCATTGGTAACCAAATGGACCCTTTTAGATCTGTAACTCTTGAGAGCGTAAGATGAAACCAAACGGACCCTTTTGGGTCTTTTTGGTTTCATTTTACGCTCTCAAGAGTTAAATCCTGTTTAACCATCTGAATTACCTAATTTTCAAGAATCTACACATTTAGAAAATGTAGAAGAATTGCTAATTTGACCAACATTTTGTCAGTTATTTCTCCTAAATTAGGCTGAGAGACTTATCTCAACATCAATAAACCGTGGGCCCTGGTATGAAAACGGTTGAAAACCAACTGCTCTAGCACATTTTGGAAGTGCCAGTAGTGCATTTTGGATTTTGGCAGTTGGCAACACTGTGGGCTAGCCCCCACTCCAAAAGCGACTTAAAAACATAGCCTTCACTTCGACTAGCTGGATGTGTGAGGATCGAGGCACCACCACAGTACAAAAAAACAAAAAAAAAAACGGGTCACGGGTCACACTAGACCGAACTGAGATCATGACAAAATGAGAGAGTAATGCCCTTCTGTACCCCCGCCTGCACTGGATACGCTGCCAAGGGTTGAAACCCAGTATCTGGATGTTTACAACCCTGAAGAGATGAGGGTAGAGACTTCTGGGCATCGTTAACACCCCTCCATGTCCACAAGCATTAACTATTCATGCTGTGTGTGCCACCTGGAGTTACAGTTACATGCCAATGCTCCGGAGAGGGTTATCACCTTTCTACTGACAGTAGCAGAAAAGGTGTGGATTCGGACACCGTTGAGGCATATAACCAACGCTGTTGACCAACACTAAAACACGACTGGGTTAAAAGAATATTTTAGTTCCTTTTGTATTATGGCTAGTAGGGTGACCAAGACTTTTCAGGTGTCCCACAAATTGAGCCCCTTGTCTGTCTGTCGGTCCCACTTTGTGACTGCCAAAGTTCAGGGTTCAAATGCCATAATATTTGGCTTTCTGTTGTCTGTTTTCTTTTGCTCCTCTAGATGTGTTTTTAAGTATGTTAAAATAACCTGAGTATTGCCCTGGTGCCACTATATTTCCACACATTACATGTACTGTCGAATCAAAAATCTACCGATCTACAAGCTCTAAAAGCATGGCAGTGCGAAGTGTTTTGAGCATGTAGATCAGCTATTTTTTTGCTATATTGCTATATTAAATCTTAAAGGGGAACTCCAGCCATTTTCAACATTCGAATATGTCATTAGTATACCCTAGAGGTGCTGGGTGTTCCCAAGAAATGGAGGTCTGAAGAAAATCACTAACATCATCAAGATGTATTTTCACCATGTTGATGGATTTCTTCAGACCTAGATATTAATAATTTTCTAACTATGGTGTCAATGCGCTTTCCCGCTTTGTCCCACACATGCATTACCTCCCACAGCCCCTCAAATGAACAGTTTAGATCTGGTCAGCCAAGAGTTATGTCAAAGGTATTCCGGAAACATGCAGGCAATGCAGTCACAGGATTGTCCTATCGTATGTATGTATGGTATGGTAAATATAATAACACAGGAAGAGGAAAGAGCACCATATGGTATATCTATCACATAGCAATAGCGTAACAGTAGAACACAAACAAACCCTGCTGTGGGCTGTTGTAAAGCAGTATGTTACACTACTGCGGATGCCAAAAGATATTATAGTGGGTGATATGTGAGAGTCCCCCTCCCCTCCCCTCCCCTCCCCTCCCCTCCCCCACCCTCCCCTCCCCCTCCCCCCAACCCCAGAGTGGATAAATGACAGAGCATAGTGACAGGAACAGCTTAACCCCACAGCCAGCATGACAAGCAAGTTTGGACCCATGAGCAAACGTTTCAAAGTCACAGCTTAAATCAACAGTTCAAAACGCTTTCCAAGACACACATTAACGTAATGTGTGTTGTCTGTGTCTGTGTGTGTGTGTGTGTGTGTGTGTGTGTGTGTGTGTGTGTGTGTGTGTGTACAGTGTGTGGTGTGTGTGTGTGTGTGTACATGTTTGTACTGTACCTGTGTGTGTTCTCCTGTGAGCCTCCAGTGCATCCTCTGAAGAGAAGGTAGCTCCGCATTGATCGCACACCAGCGCTTCTGCCGGAGCTGTATATAGGAAATCACAACAAATGATCAACATGTCTGAAAACCTGTGAACCAGGGGCGGACCTAGGCATGGGCATGGGGGGGGGGGGGGCAGTCTGCCCCATCTAACGTAATGGCAAGCAAAACAACCCAAGAAATTTTAGTGCCTATAATTAAAATGATTTGAAACACTACTACTGCTACTAACTAACTACAATTGTGGCACCACTAAACCAACAGCATTTCATCATTGAAAACAGAAAACTCTCTGAGTCAGACCTTTACAGTACAGTAGCTTTATGCATGCTGCGTGTCTGTTACATCTTCAACAACTGATTGATGCTTTACTTGCCTAATAAAAGTCCTGGAACTGAAAGTGGTATGGGTGCAGCTTCATCGCCCATGTCGCTCCCATGCCATTTTCTCCTACACCTATTGTAAATCTGCATATACAACCGTTTAACTGATACCTGTCCATTCAACCTCCTAAACTGCTCCATCCCAAAGGTATTATTAGTTCAGGCCATAGATATATACAGTATATAAGAAAGCTAGATGGCTTGAGGCGGAGCCTCTGACGTCGTTCATTTTTTTCTGAAAAATATCATATAACGGCTCTATGTATGCGGGTGTCTCTGACGTTTACAACAAACCAATCCGTTTGAAAATCGGTTGAAAAATAAGCAAGTTATCGTAATTTAAAAAGTATATGCTCGCTCATAGACACAATGTACAATGTTATGCTATCCTCTCACAAGATGGCCGCCACGCAACCACGTCACTCCCCATTGGCCAGCAGCACGGGCGGGCCATCTAGCTTTCTTATATATACCTATGATCAAAATTATGTGGGTCATCATGACCGAAAGAATAAGGTTGCGAATACAAGCAATGGATGTCACAAATGTCCAAAGAAAGTGCTAGCTACCCAAGCCACCAAGCCAAGTCCACTGCGCTCTGAGAGGAAAACACCAGGTGAAATCTTTGTTTAGATTAGCTGGTGAACAGTGCTGGTTGTGCTAGTGTGCTATAGAGGGAAAGTGGCGACACGCTTTGATCTCGCCACAAAGCGGGTGCCTACGCAAGATAGTTCCAAACATTGGCACCTATCCCACATTGGAACTACTGTATATCCCATTTAGATAGAATGTGCACATGTGCACGTTGGTTTGAGCAACTGCGCATGTGTCGTGTTTCAACCAATCAGATTAGTTTCTCAAAACAACCTGCGAACACAAGGAGCGAGCAAAATTGTCTTTGCCTCTGTATGTCTGTCTGTCTGTCTGTCCGTCTGTCTGTCTGTCTGTCTGTCTGTCTGTCTGTCTGTCTGTCTGTCTGTGCCTCTGTCTGTCTGTCTGTCTGTCTGTCCGTGCATCACACTCCATATTTGGACATCCCTGACCCAAATATCTAGAACTCGATATATGGGAACTGCGTGCCAGTTAAGACGCTGGTAGTAACTCACTGAGTTTCGCAAAACAAATCAAAGAAATGACAACCCCAATTTACTAACAAAAAAACAAAAAAAGGAACCTACATCATGAGAGCAGTAGTCACGTCTGCTTTCCTTTTTGTTCCTTGTGAAATATCCCCCTGGGGCATCTCATTAGTCTGTAAACATAGTGCCGTGCCGTTAAGGAAGAACACACTATTACTAAACTATACTGTACACGGCAGCACAATGGAATAGAAACAAATTAACCCGTGGTTTAAAACGGAAAGCGAGCGCGTGGGGGGGACAATGGCACCACCACACCAGACAGTGGCTGTGCCCGTATAGCCCTGCCTTGCCTGCCTTTGCCTCTTCACAGAGCGGCGAGGCTGAAGAGTTTTATTTACCATGGGCCTGTTATCAGTCTGTGAACACTGAGCACACTGTCTGCATGAGAGGCCACAGAAGGACTGGGTGTTCTCTCAACAACAGCAGACGCTTTTCCCGCCTGCGGCACATCCCTCTATCAAACAAACAGAAAAACACACTTCAGAGTCAACACTCCAAATCCCCTCACATGCATGCTACAGTGCAACTCTATACAGTATTTCTATCTAAGCCCACCTTTTCGTTGGAATGCCCCGTGGCTTGTTCCCTCTCATGAGGACACGACTGTGTGTGTGTGTGTGTGTGTGTGTGTGTGTGTGTGTGTGTGTGTGTGTGTGTGTGCGGCACAAAATGTTTGAGAATTCTGATGCTCTCTGCACACACCTGCGCAGTCAGACACACAGGCACGCGCGCGACAGAACCACTTATTCGCGCACGCGCGCGACAGAACCACTTATTCGCGCACGCATGCACAGACAAACACGCAAGCACCTGCACATGCACACACGTTACAGTACACACACACGTATACACACGCATGTGCGGCGGGCGCCGTTGCACACGCGCACGCACAGCTGTTTTGGGATGTGGGTTGGCTCTCGCTCGCTCTCTCTCTCTCTCTCTCACTGAGATGTAAATCGGTTGCAGATCCATACTGGGCCCAGGGCTCATTCCCTGATCTATTTTCTGCTCAGCTGGCTTTAAATGAAGTTAAAATGACTCATTAAAACACCCACAAGCTTTGGGAACTGTGTGTGCACACGGCAGACTGAAAAAAAAGAAAAGAAAAAAACAAAATGTTTGGTCCTCTTTTCAACTCCAGCAACCATAACATTACCTCTGCTATACACAGAACGCACACAACAAGCGCTCCATTAAGACACTACACCCCCCCCCCTCCACCCCTCCTCCTCCTAACTTATTTTTGGCGGGAATACCTTTTGGCGTGCAAAGCTTTATTAGCATCATTAGCATTACTTAGGATTATTAGGATTACTTAGCATTATTTGCAATTATTGACAATACTTAGCATTATTTGGCATTATTAGCCTTACTTACTTTGCATTAGCAATACTTAGTAGGCATGTAACGATACACTAAACTCACAATATCACGATATGAGGTTCACGGTACGATTTTTGCGATATTTTACGATATTTAATAAAACATATTGCCAGACAAATGAGATGTTTTTTTCTCTCAAAGAAATCCAGTATTTTCACACGCAGCATTACTTAGCCTACTTAGCCTTATTAGCATAAATTATTATTAGCATTACTTATGCTAATAATGCTAGTACATTGTTTTTGCTACTAGCATTATTAACAACAACATTATTAACAATACTTAGCATTACTTAGCATTATTAACAGTATTTAGCATTGGTATTACTTAGCATTATTAGCATTAGTTAGCATTACTTAGCATCATTGGCATTACTTCAGTTATTGAAAAATATCAGACCTACAAGATCATAGCGTGCCACTCCGTGGCACGCTATGAGCTTGTAGGTCTGATATTTTTGAAAATGGTGCGCAAATCTTTTTTTTTCAGTTCCGAACGGGCTAAATAATAACTGTTATTGTTTTGGAAACGCACGCTATTGTTTCATGGCAAAAAAAAATAATAATAAAATAAAGAAGAAATAAAATTTTAACAAAATGTGCACGACAGAAGTTCGCCAAAAAAAGCATTAAAAAAACACGCCATGCACGTACGGCAGCGGCGTTCGTTGGATCCTAATGTTGTGTGACTGCGCTGCGCTGGGGCCGTGTGCGCGTTCATTCGTGCATTCGTACGTTCGGTGTGTGTTGTGGTTGTGTTGTGTGTGCGAGATTGTGTGATTAGCGCGAGAGAGGGGAAGAGAGAGAGAGAGAACATAGTGCATTGTCTTGTGCACTAGTCAAAGGCACGGAGTGTGCTCTCTCATCCATAAACCATCAAACTGTCTCCAGACACGGGGCTGCAATCGTCCTCCATCAAAACACTTTGTCTGGCATACCAAAATAAGAGCCAGCATCGAGCTGAATACTAAATCAGAGCCCATTAGAACGGGCGGAGAACTCGCTCCTTAGCAACCAACCAGGGGAGGAGGGATCTGAGGGGCTTGCTATACTGAAATACAAACGGTGACAATAATAAGATCGACATCTCTCTCTCTTTTTTTTTTTTTATCCCCCGTGGCATTACGGGTTAGCACATCATTGGGGAAGGAAGGAGGGAGGGAGGGAGGGAGGGGAGGGAGGCCGGGGATGGGGAGGATATCATTTTGTTCGAGAATTCAAATTCGACACGTCTTTTTGCGCGAATTGGAAATTAGGAGCACCTTGTTGTTGTTGTTGTTGCCAGGGACGGCGATAATAGCAGCCGGCGCACGTCGTATATATATATATATAATATATGCCAGTCTGGCTGGCTGGCTGGCTCTGTGCACAGGGAGCACAGCAGTGGCACAGAATCAAGAGTTGTTGGGGAGGAGGGGGCATGATATGGCCCAGGTAAAGTCCTTTTATAAACATTTCTTTAAGGTGCGAATGATTTTTCACTTCGTGTCAAAGCAAGGTGTCACCCTGCCCCTGGAACAAAATGTCAATGTAATAACAGGGGAGGAGGAGGAGGGACAGGAGAGAGAGAGAGAGAGAGCTACAGCCTTGTCTATTCTCATATTCCAAGACCGGGGTCTTGGCTTTTATTTTAAGTTTCATTTTTACCCCCTCCCCCTCCCCCTCTCTCCCCCCACCCAACCCCTCCAAAACCTCCCCTTCTCTTTCTCTATTTTGGATAAAGTAGCTGGGAGAGCAGTCAGGTCTGATTAAGTCTGCATTTGGGTACAGTGTGTTCCTGGACACACATCTGCGGAGCGAGCCATCACACACGCTTCGGAACACTGGCAGAACACCCAGGCCTGCCGGCAGCTGATGATGTCATCACTCAGAAGGGGCAGAGCGGGCGAACTGCCAGAAATCTCCCAAAAAACACACACAGACAGACACACACACACACACAGACACGCGCTCACATGCACACATACACACACACACAAAGATTCGACTGAGAGACTTTGGTGGTGGAGGTGGTGGAGGTGGTGGAGGGGTGGGGGGAGTAAAGACAGAGAGAGACAGAGTCAGAGAGACAGAGAGACACAGTGTGTGTGCGTGTGTGCGTGTGTGTGTGTGTGTGTGTGTGTGTGTGTGTGTGTGTGTGTGTGTGTGTGTGTGTGTGTGTGTGTGTGTGTGTGTGTGTGTGTGTGTGAGAGAGAGAGAGAGAGAGATCTACAGTAAGTCGACACAGACATGATTGTAATGTGTGGAGCAATATTTACAGCGGCCCTATATAGAAAAGACAGAGAAACTTTACTTGGGGGTTGTGTGTGTTCTGTGGACAGGTGCATACAGTAAAATATCATCAGCCATGTTGACCTTTAATTCACAGTCTGCACTGCCAAGAGAAGAGCGCTGCGGTTTTAATTATTATTATTATTATTATTATTATTATTATTATTATTATTGTGGCCTGTATGTTTTACCTTCCTATCATTGCTGCTACTGTATGTGAACTGTATGTACACATGATCCATTCACGTTGCTTGTTTACTCATTCTATTTAAAGGGGAACTCCACCTATTTTCAACATTTTAATATGTCATTAATATACCTTAGAGATGTTGTGTGGACTTGGTAAAAAAAAAAAAAAAAAAAAAAAAAAAAGTTCCGCCAATTCTGTATTTCCTAAAAATGGAGGTCTGAAAAAAAAATCATTAACATGGTAAAAATTCCCCTTTAAAGCTAATAGAGGCAACCTTAGTGTGTACAAACACTGTGTTTGTAAACAAATTTGTTTAAAAACAGAATCTAACTCCACCTCACCTCCACTCTATTGGCTCATTATGAAACTGCTGGAGAGAGACTGCTGTGCTGTGATTGCCTAAAACACTGCCACGCTACCCCCCCCCCCCCCCCCCCCTCCATCACACATTAGCCACGCCTGTCCTGAGCCCGACGAATGTTTTGTTTTGTTTGTGGCAACTACAAAGTTCTGGACCGTCTGCAGGACGAAGCAAGTGTCTGTCTGCAGGGAAACAGCTGCAGCATCAAAGTAGAAGCAACGCAGAGGGGGAAAGGCCAAAAATTATAGTCACCCTATTAGCCTGAATATAAGACTATGTTTTTTTTCCCAAAGGAAATATCCAGAAATGGAGTCGTCTTATATTCAGGGGCTATACAATATGACATTCAATGTTCTTTTTTCTGTAAATGGGTCTTGAAAAATAAGGGTCATCTTATAAACGAGTCGTCTTATATTCGGGACAATACGGTACATATCCATTTTGATTTTTGGCTAAAAAAAGTTGCCTCTGCCCTCTATTACCTTTAAGTTATAGTTTCATTGTACCTAAGAATTGCCCATATTCAGACGGCGCCCATCTTGCCATCAGAGTTTGGGAGTGCTTGTTTTCAGTAGTGATATCTAACAAGCGCTCCCAGACTGCTTAGGAAAAAAAAAAAGAATCACCTGCTAGTACAGAAGTAGCTCATAACATAACCTAACATGTCTGGAGTGGATTTTTATGATACAAAAACTTTGAGGCTTGAAAGAGAATAATTCAGGCAACAGCTGCATTGTTGGTATGTTTGACGTTGTGTAATACAATCAGACAGGACGTTTCTGTGTGGATGAATGGGCTGTAATGGGAAGTTGCACCTTGCCATGGACTTATATGAGTGTTTTTTCAACCATTTTGATACCAGGGCCCAATTCAGAATTTGAGCCACGGGCTGCCATTTGATGATATTTTAGCCCCACAGACCCCAAAAATAAAGATTTCTTCTGTTTTTGTCCACAATTCCAGGCTGGAATTTGGGAACAAAACAGTCAAACATACAGATCCAAAATGACCATTAATCTTCTACATTCTCTAGTTGTGTAGAGTTGCAGAATTGCACTTACATGGTGAGATTGCTGCTGTGTGAATAAGGCATATAAACAATCGTAATGTCATTTTCTATGCATTGTTTTGGTATTCAGACAGCCAGCAATGAGTATAAAACACTCAGGTTTAGTCACGTTGACACTTTTAATGCATTCTGTGGCCAAAGAATTTCTCAGAGGCGTCACCAGTGTTTTTTTTTTGTTTTGTTTTTTTGTAAATTGACCAATGACAAAGCTTCTAGGAAAATCTCTGAACGCAGATTGCGGCTTCTAGATGTGTCAGACAGACACATTTTTTATGGGGGGGGTTGTACTGTACCGAGTGTTGACCTGGTTTTTTGGATGATTGGTGTGCCATGACATTTTGTTTATGAATATATAATTTCCATCACATTTTGATTGTTCATACACACAGAAACCTTGATATTTTCTCTTTTATTTAGATTTTGCTTTTTTTTTTCAGGAATCCTGAATAATCAGGATCACACATCATCCCAAAATCAGGATGTATGATTACTATTAAGACTCAATTGTCACTGTTGTGAATGAAATGTGAGTCCGAATGAATGCTGTCTGTCTGTCTGTCTGTCTGTCTGTCTGTCTGTCTGTCTGTCTGTCTGTCTGTCTGTCTGTCTGTCTGTCTGGTCAGCCAGTGAATCCATCTGTCTGTACGTCTGGAAGACGTACAGACGGATGGATTCACTGACTGGCTTTTTTTTTACCCCCAGATAAATAAATGTGTGCTTGTGTGTTATAATCACCTGCGTGAGACAGCATGTGCATCCGTAGCCGCACGTTGTCCTGGAATATTTTGCCACAGTATTCACAGCCGTGGCCCCTTTCCCTGCTATGCAGCTTCCTATTGAAAACAAACACACAACAACAACCTTAATGTGTGTATGTGAGAGAGAGAGAGAGAGAGAGAGAGAGAGAGAGAGAGAGAGAGAGAGGAGAGAGAGAGAGAGAGAGGAGAGAGAGAGAGAGAGAGAGAGAGAGAGAGAGAGAGAGCAGACAATAAATAATATAGTGCTACATTTCTATTCCTTTTCTGTGCTAAGGTCCTCCAAGGCTAGCGGCGTTGTTGTCCCCATAAAGAACAGCACGTTTGCATTCTGACACGAATCAATCACTTGGATGCAACATCATTAGTGTCTTCTGTGCAGCTGTGAATCACACGGCATGAATGCTAAAGAGAGAGAACACAGAGGAACACAGACAATAGTGCCTGCCTCCATGCATGCATGCGCTAAATGCGCATTGTGCGGCGCGCAGAGTGCATACATTTTGCCCTTTCTGGCGCTAAATTCTGGTGCGCTAGATTCTCGTTTCCATAGATTCACTCTGCCTACACACTACGCTTGCATGATTCGTCGACACAATTCTACGCAAACGCAAATGCAAATGCGCACACGTGCGTGTGCGGCGCGCAGACACAGACACACAACTGCTATAAAAAGGAAAAGGGGGAGAGAGAGAAAAAAAAAGAGGATTCGCCGGCTGAAGCTCTGCCCGCAGCAAAAGCCATCATATCATATCACACGCATCCAACCACACACACGGTTATCCTTATATGCCCTCTGACCAATAGATGGCCTCACACAGCACTAGTCCTTTCTACGGCTGGAACACAATGTATGTATGTATGTGGTCAAAAGGAATTATCCTTTTGCAAACGTTTGCGCCGCGTTATTGACTTGATGTGCACTAGCACTTTTCTCCTCCAAACACTGTGGCATCGTAACGTCTTGAAGAGTGTGTAGGTCTACTTCTCTCCCGCCGCCCGCCGACGAGATCTTATATAACTGTTGCGTGCCATCTTGTCCGCCACATTGTAACTAACCCCTTCTAACCATCTTGAGCCCAATTTATACCTCATCATACAATGGAGCATAAAATAGGCTACCCCTGTTTTACCCCTCCTCCACTGCACATCGTGGTGAGCGCTGACTCCCGTGGTGAGAGGCAGCAAGAACATTTTGCGGCCAATGATACATCGGTCGCGACTATGGTAGATGAGTCCCGATCAACTGGTAATTAACGGTCGCGGCCGGTGGTTATCGATCGGCTAGCGTGGCCTAACCTGAAATGCAGGCAGGACGGCGGATCGAGCTAATCTGATTTGATCTCACCACAGGGCGGATCTAGGCATAGGCATGAGGCGGCCATGCCCCCCTAAATGCCCTGACTGCCCCACCAAACATGATGGCATGCAAAACAACCCAAATTTCAAATTTCAAAGATATTTCAAATTCAAGTGCTTACAGTATATTTAAAATGATTTGAAAGACTACTACTGTTACTAACTAACTACAGTTATGGCACCACTAAACCAACAGCGGTATTCATCACCCGTGTCGCTTCGCGCCACGGGCGATGAAGCCGCCCCCATACCATTTTCTCCGCACCCACCCCCATTGGGAAATGTTACACCCACCACTGTCTCACCAACGTGCCGTCATCCCCGGCCCCTCCACTGCTGTGCTACGTCACATCATTTAGAGCCACGCCCACCCCGAAAGGTTGAATGACTCCCACTTCTAGGTCACCGCGGCTAACAAATTAGTCCAGGCTTTCCGTTTTCACACAAAGTGGACGAAAATGAAAGTGTGGGTGGGTGTCGAGGCTATGGATCGGCAAATCCGGTGTGAAAACCGCTTTACTATCGGACGGCTGTTTTAGCCATGGTAGTCCATCGGTCACGGCCGTTCTTTACCAGTCGCTATTAAACCTAAACCTAACCCTGAACATAGGATACCTGCCACAACCGATAGGATACCTACCGCGACCGATAGGATACCTGGCACAACCTGGAACCCGAAAAAATCAATATCAAAACAATATCAAAATCAATATCACAACCATCGGTCGCAATATTGACTTTTTTACCGATATCCGGTATCCAGATATTTTCCGACTCTTAATTTCCAATACCGATATCAACCGATTACCGATATATGCAGGCTTTAGGGAGCTTTTGGAAAGCCCTCAACAAACCAACAGCACGTGGACCGAGGCCTGCCACCACTTGATCATAATTTGGAGCAAGGCCCACATATATTTTTTTCCATGATGTGTAATCGCCGTTTTACGATTAAAAAAAAAAAAAAAAAAAAAATCTTATTTTTTATTCTGATATTAGTTTTTAGAACCTTTATTGGCCGATGATATCAGGAGGGTCGATATATTTGCCCCATCCCTAGTTGCGACGGTTACTATCGGTCACGACTAATTTACGTTCAGGCGCGACTCTTTTACTATCAGGCTGCAGTCGCAAGTTGATGTGGCCGTTCCTGCCCGTTGTGCTGGAGTGGATCTAAACAGGTTGCTTGCTATAGCCGGACTAACATGTTCTTGCTGTTCTTAAAATATCTCTCCTTGGGAACATTTTAACCATAATAATAATAATTATAATCAGGGCCTATGCTCTTTGTGTTATTCAGATACTACTACCATCTTACGTGTGGGCCTACTTGAGATACTCTGGATACACTCTGGATTCCCTGCTTAAGTGCTGGAATTATCGTTTCACGTAACTTCATACAAAGTACTCTTTGCAATTTGCACCTAATCAGACTAATCTACACATCTAACCTTACACAACTAACCGTACATCTGCGCAGAAATATGCCTTGGGCTTTAAATGTATATTTAAAATTTTCTAAAGCAGTGGTATTCAACCTTTTTGATACCAGGGCCCCAAAATGCACCAAAATGGACCCTAGCGGATCAATTTGGTTCCATTTGTTGCCTGTTTTCGTTGCTGAGAACAGGCAACAAATGGAACATTGAACATTTCATTACTGAATGTTCAAAGTTGAGGCTTTCTGGGTGTAATTGAGATGATAGAACCTAAAAGGAAAAAAAAACAAAAAAATAAAATAAAAAATGATGAAAAATAATGTCACAAGCATGAAATGTCAATGGCATGCATCTCTGAATCAGCGGATGAGGTTGGTGGCCTCATCTGGTTTCATGACATAAGTGTAAAACTGTCATTGTGTAAATATGGTCAGTGAGATTGTGATTCATTTACTGACAGTGATAGGTTGTTTGAGAAAGAAAATTAGTTAGTAGCTCAGGGGCGGATCTAGGCATGGGAATGGGGGGGGCAATGCCCCCCTAAATGCCCAGTCTGCCCCACCAAACATGATGGCATGCAAAACAACTCAAGATATTTCAAATTAAAGTGCTTATATCTAAAATGATTTGAAACTCTACTACTGCTACTAACCAACTACAGCTGTGGCACCACTAAACCAACAGCATTTCATCATTGAAAACAGAAAACTCTCTGAGTCAGACCTTTAGCTTTATGCATGCTGCGTGTCTGTTGCAACTTCAACAAATCCAGCGTAAGCGATAGTTCATGGAGGCACGGAGGGCAGAATGGTTATTGTATTATACTCATCATTCTCAGTCAGTAATTCATTCTGTTTCTTTAAATCAGCAGTCTCTCTCCATGTTAACTCCCCTCAGTCTCATTGGCTGTCAGCAAGTCACTCACACCCACATTCAATCAGGTGTCTTTATAAGCAGTCAGTACTCTGTCCCCACTCTTTCTGCTAGCTGGCTCCATGTCCCTGTTCAGATGTAAGCGTTCAAATTTCCTCCACCTCCCCGGCCTCCTCCCTGTGGCACTAGTTCTGATGGCTAATTTTGAGATGATCATGATTCGTGGATTATAGCATTGTGGTGTCTGGTTCTGTTATGGGTATCTGTGATCATCATGTGTTCTATGGTCTGTAATATGTTCGTTGTGTATTTGGAATGATTGTGTCTTTGTTGTAATGTGTTATGCTAGGCTCTGCTCGGGGGGGGGGTTGTTGATATCCGACCTGTGTCTCGGTGCCGAGACACAGAAATCTGAGATATCAAATGTGATATCAGACCTATGTCTCGTTACATAGATTTGATATCACACGAGCAGAGCCACACCGCCATACTAACATGCAAAAGCTTTGCAATAAATGGTCTATGGTCATTCTGAGCCGAAGTGTGTCAATGAACTGATGTGCGACTTCATCACCGGGAGATGAAGCCGCCCCTATACCATTTGCCCCTTCCACACACACACACACTTGGGAAATGTTACATCCGCCCCTGTAGTAGGTGATGCTTTTATCTGGGATGGTCGAACGAACTGACAAAAGCCAGAATTACAGTAACCAACACATCAGATGAACTGCAAGACGAAAGGTTCGCTAAGGTTAAAGGTCCATTTGGTTTCATGTTTACACTACCGAGAGTTGAAATAATCATCTGAATTAACCCACTTAATTAAGAAGTGTACACAATTAGAGAATGTAGAAGGCTAAATGGTCATTTTGATGTTTGCCTGTTTTGTTTCGCGATAATCCAGCCTGGAATTGAGGACAAAACCAAAAGAAATCTTTAGTTTTGGGGTCTGTGGGATGAAAACTGTCGTCAAATGGTGGTGCGTGGCTCAAATGCTGAATAAATAGTGGGTTCCTGGGATCAAAAAGGTTGAAAACCACTGAGTTACGCCTTTGGGAGATACAGTAAAGGGTTAAAAAGCCTCCTAAACCTCACTTGATCTAGAAGCTCATGTTTTCGTTTTCTAGCCTGTGTGAACACTTCTGTAATCAAAAAGGAGAAAAAAAGAAGACGGGGAGGAAAAAGCGGTAGCTTTGTAAATAGCAGCATTATGCGACATGGAGGAGGCTGCTCTATATTAAGTGCTCCGACAAAGATCTAATTCATGACTTTCCAAAAAGTCTCACTTAGTCTGCAGGCATGAGTCGTGCAGGTGTCTCTGAGAACAAATGAACTGGAATTAGATTAATAGATTAGATTAACAACTCTTCTTCCCCCTCTCTCCCGAGTTTAAATCACAGACGGTCACTTAATAGCAAACTGTATGTTGGAGAAAAAAAAAAAAAAAAAAAAAAAACTAAATTAGCAATTCTTTAGATCATGAAATCCAAGTCATCATCCTTCATTATGAAAGGGCTTTCAACCTTTCTGATACCAGGGCCCACTATTTATTCAGCATTTGAGCCACGGACCACCATTTGAGGACATTTTAGCCCCACAGACAGACCCTGAAACTAAAGATCTATCTTGCTTTTGTCCACAATTCCAGGCTGGATTTGGGAAACAAAAATAGTCAGATCAAAAATGACCATTGATCTTCTACATTCTCTAGTTGTGTAGTCTTCGGGCTAATTCTCATGATGAATATTATAACTCTTGAGAGCGTAAAAATGAAACCAAATGGACCTGCAAGGGTCCATTTGGTTACGAAAAAAAAAATCAGTAACTGTTATGTCTTAGAGCAGTGGTTTTCAACCAGTGGTCAGGGGACCACCAGTGGTCCTTGAGAGGGTTCCAGGTGGTTCCCAGCTAAATGATGGACAGTTGGTAACCTCTTATAGATCTGTAACTCTTGAGAGTGTAAAATGATACCAAATGGACCCGTAAGGGGTACCCTCTTTTAATATTTCATCATGACATTTCACCTTTACAGATAGATAGATCACCTTACTTCGATAGATAGATAGATAGATAGACAGACAGACAGACAGACAGACAGACAGACAGACAGACAGACAGACAGACAGACAGAGTTTGTGTGTGTGTGTGTGTGTGTGTGTGTGTGTGTGTGTGTGTGTGTGTGTGTGTGTGCGCGCATGCGTGCGTGTATGCATGCGCGCGTGCGTGTACTCTCACCTGTGCTGCTCCATGGCCTGCCTGTTGTGCAGCTGCAGGCCGCATTCCCCGCAGCACAGCTGTCCTCCCTGCGCCTGGTGGTGGCCGCCGCCGCCGCCTGCCGCCGCCGCCTCCGCCCGCCTCATCCCCGCCGCAAACTGCCCCAGCCTGCTGAGCAGCTCCCGGTGCAGCTGCAGGCCCTGCTGGTGCAGCAGGCCGCCGTAAGCCCTGGGGGTCAGGCATGTCACGGTGTAAGAATCTCAACACCGGTTTTATAGCTTGCTTTTATACCGGTATTATCGGTTTTATAGTTTGACCACTAGATGTCCTCAGAGTCCTCATGGCACATGCAGGCCAAATCCTCAGTCAACATTAGTAATATATACGATAGCATTTTATCCCCGCAGACCAAAAACGAAATATTTCTTTTGCTTTTGTCCACAATACCAGGATGGATAGGGGGAAACAAAACAGTCAAACATACAGATCAAAATGACCATTAATATTCTACATTCACTTGATGAATAATTTAACTCTTTGAGAGTGTAAACATGAAACCGATTGGACCCGCAAGGGTCCATTTGGTTTCATGTTTACGCTCTCAAAGAGTTACATCAATGCAATTCAATGCATTATTGAATGAATTTTTTGCGCTTTTTTTTTTTCCCGGTACATTCGGTGAGCAAACAAAGTAGCGGTTTTGTGGCCCCCATACCGGTAATACCGGTATTACCAGATACCGTGACATCCCTACCTGGGGTCCAGCGGCATGGCGGCGGCGGCAGCACCGTGGAGGGACGACGGAGGAAGGAGCCCTCCATGCTGCGCCTCCTCTTCCTCCGGAAGGTGCAGGCCGGAGGGCAGAGAGTACAGGCCGGCTGCCCCGGACGGGTGGAAGCCCTCCAGGATGGAGCTGTTGTTGTTGTTCCCCTTCGGGAGGCCGACGCCGCCGACGTCGTCCTGTCCCGAGTGCAGCTGGTCTCGGGCGCTGGTGATGACGCTGCCCCGGGGGAGGAGGTGGTGCGGCGGAGGCGTCGTCCCGGAGTTGGCGGAGGCGTCGGCTGTTCGGAGCTCACTGCGTCCTCTCCTCCTTCTCCTGACGACCTCCTCCTCCTCCTGCCTTCCTCCTCGCCGTTGGCGCCATTGTCTTCGTCCACGCCGTCCACCTGCATGCACTCCGTCTCCGTCTCCGTCTTCACGACGCTACTCAGGGCCGCAGGCCGCAAGGAGGAGGCCAGCATGGAGGCTACGCTGAAATGCTGGGACTGTTGTTGTTGTTGGAGTCCGAGGAGCAGGCCGCAAGGGCTGGGCGGAGCTTCGGGAAGTTGGGAAGCAGCAGTAGTAGAAGAAGAAGTAGTCGTGCTGTCCGTCGTCATCTGGCACAGCGCCAGGCGGTGCAGGGCGGAGGGCGTGGTTCCGTCCCGCTCCGCGTTGTTGTGGTTGTTGTTCCCGGAATGCTTCGTCATGATGCTCTTGTTGTTGTTGTTGGACATCAGCATCTGCCGCCAGTGGCGGGCGGCGCGGCCGTGCAGCAGGTGGTCCCCGCCGCCGTTGTTGTTGTTGTTGTTGTGGAGGTGGTTGTGGGGGTCCCTGGCCTCCATGTCCTCGCCGCTCTCCGTCGACTGGATGGTCTCCAGCACCTTCAGTAAGGGGAGGGCATATTACTTTGTTTTACTAATATATTACTTATTAAGCATTACCTCCATTTCAAAGTACCTAATATATTCTTATTACATATGAACTCGTTTTTTGAAAACATTTTGGTATTCATTAGCACAATTTGCATTACTTAGCATTGTTTAGCATGACAATACTTAGCATTAGCATTATTATCCTAACTTAGTTAGCATTAGCAATAATTATTATTAGCATTACTTAGCATTACTAGCACTACTTAGCAGCATTGGCATTGTTTTAGTTATTGAAAAAAAAACATTGCGTGCACGCTGAGCTTGTAGGTCTGATATTAGTGAAAATGGTGGCGCAAATCATTGAATCATTTTTTTTCAGTTCAGTATGCCTTAAGTAATACATTTTAGATTACAAGTTACTGCATTTTGGTAACATATATTACGTAACATATTAAAGGGGAATTCCACCCATTTTCAAATTTTCCTAAGAGGATGCAAATGTGAATCAAAATTTGGTTCCATTTGTACCCTCTCAGGAAAAAGGGATCTGAAAGAAAAATCATTAACATGGTGAAATACATCTTGATGATGTCATCAGATGTATTTCACTATGTTAATGATTTTTTTCAGACCTCCATTTTTAGGAAATACAGAATTGGGGGAACTTTTTTATCATGTCCACCCAAAATCTCTAAGGTATATTAACGACATATTAAAATGTTGAAAATGGGTGGAGTTCCCCTTTAAGTTAGGTATAGTTAACCCAACTTTAACCCAACATTAAGCCAACCCCTACCTTCAGGCACTGCTCCTCCAGTTAACCCAACAATAAGCCAACCCTGACCTTCAGGCACTGCTCCTCCAGTTAACCCAACAATAAGCCAACCCTGACCTTCAGGCACTGCTCCTCCAGTTAACCCAACATTAAGCCAACCCTGACCTTCAGGCACTGCTCCTCCAGTTAACCCAACATTAAGCCAACCCTGACCTTCAGGCACTGCTCCTCCAGTTAACCCAACATTAAGCCAACCCTGACCTTCAGGCACTGCTCCTCCAGGTACTCTATCTCCAGGTATAGTTAACCCAACATTAAGCCAACCCTGACCTTCAGGCACTGCTCCTCCAGTTAACCCAACATTAAGCCAACCCTGACCTTCAGGCACTGCTCCTCCAGGTACTCTATCTCCAGGATCTCGGCGGCGTACAGCAGGTCGTCCAGGTCCTCGGCGGAGGCCTGCAGCGAGGCCGTGTAGGCGTACTCCAGGATCTGCTGGAAGGTCTTGGGCGACAGGAAGTCCAGGGCGTAGTGGCGCGCGCTGCGGTGGAACAGGATCTCGAACATCTTGGAGGCGCAGGCCAGCACGGCGCGGTGCGCCGGGAACTCCTTCAGTACAGGGGATAGAAGGGGTCATCCTGGGACTAATTGCAAAAACTTGCAAAAAATTGCCAAAAATTGCAAAAAAAAGAAAAAAAAAACTGAGGGGAAAGCGTTGAAATTGGGCTTTACGTATGTCCACCATTGACATTGTATTTAAGGCAAATATTTTCTGAATTTCATTGTGCTTTAAGTAGCACAGTGACATGATTTCATCATTTCATGATGCTGAATCCATTCCAAGCATTAGTTTTGCACAAAATCACTCATTGGGTGAAGTATCGTCCATATTAAGTTGCCCAAATGTGCTGACAACAGGGTTATGGCTGGTTTTAACCCAAGGAAGATTTTCATATGCAAAACTAATGCTAAGAATGGATTCAGCATCATGAAAACTCCCTAGTTATGTCACTCGCTACTTAAAGCATAATGAAATTTAGAAAATATTTGCCTTAAAAATAAAGTCAATGGTGGACAAACTGTAAAGACCATTTTCAAAGCTTTCCCCTCCGACAATTCCAGGCAACTATTTATATTTGTTATTCGGGATATATTGAAGATACAAATTCAGCTTTTCAAAATGTTCCTGAGAGGATACAAATGTATACTCTCAGGAAAAAGGGGTCTGAAAGAAAAATCATTAACATGGTGAAATACATCTTGATGATGTCATCAGATGTATTTCATGTTAATGATTTTTTTCAGACCTCCATTTTTAGGAAATACAGAATTGGGGGAACTTTTTTTTATCATGTCCACACACACATCCGGTTCAAATGGTTCAAACTCAAATGATTCCATCTGAGTTTGCTTGCTTTTTGCAATCAGTTCAAGGTCAAACGGCATTATTCCGGGACTATACCTGGCCGTCCACGGTGATCACCACGTCGCAGAGCGTTCCCGACAGGCGCATCTGGTTGGCCCTCTGCAGCAGGGTGGCCGGGTGGGCCGGGTTGTGGAGCTGAAGGACCCCCATGGATGGTGTCTGCAGCAGCGCTGCTACAGGAGAGGAGCCGGCGTCGTGGTCCGTGTGCGCTCCGACCCACCGCCGTTCAGCCACCGCATGGGGCTGTGGACCTCCAGGGGAAGCTTTTATTATGGTTGCTGGTTGGTTGCTTGTGCTGTAGCTCAGGAGAGGAGAACTCGGTTAGTATACCTTAGTTATTGGGATAATTGGGTTATAGTTGGGTTATTTTTAATCCAGGACTTTTAAGAGTGTTGGGGTGTGCGGAAAATAAATATTGTTATCGCGACAATATCATACACTTCCTCCGACAATATACTGTATATACCGTATATTCCTCAGCAAATACTGCAGGAAAAACGGGCCGCAGAACTATAATGTTAAATGGCTTCTATAGCTGCTTTATTCGCAAAAAAACAAACACAAGATAAAAAACAAAAAGCCCAGTATGAGAATCAGCTGAGAGAAATAAAAGCTAAGATTAATAACTGAGAATGTACATTAGTAAGTTCAGATTTTTGCCTTTTAGTTTATTCATTCATTTATTGTTTTTTTTGTTTGTTTTTGTTGTCACTGTTATTTATATCCATTATAATGCATTTTCTGCACATCCACATGTTTCAGACATATTTAATAAATTGCCAAATACGTGTTGCATCGATTTTAGATCATTGAATCATATCGCCAGAATGAAACAATATGGTCCATGAATCGTATCGTGACACCTATCGAATTGCAACCCCAGTGTCAATGATTTCAAATCATTTAGTAACTAGCAAATACATCATTTTGAACTTTTACAATGAAGACAGATCTACAAGCTTGTATGAGCTTGTAGATCATAAAGGTTAAAAGTGATTAAAGGCTAAGGTACGTTCCCTCCCAAAATGGGGATGGAACTGTGCACTATCCATGTTTCACATGGATCACGTGGACAGATTTTTTTAAAGGAAAAATGGACATAAATAAGTAAACGCAGTGACCTGGCAGACAGTCAGGGGCGGATGTAACATTTCCCAATTGGGGGGCAGGAGGAAATGGTATGGGGGCGGCTTCATCGCCCGTGGCGACACGGGGGATGAAGTCGCACCCACACCATTTTCGGTTACAGGACTTTTTTTTTGTCAAATAAGTAAAGCATCAATAATAACATCAGTTGTTGTTGAAGTTGCAACAGACACGCAGCATGCATAAAGCTAAAGGTCTGACTTAGCGCTGTTGCGTGACTCTCTCATCTGGCTGATAATGCTGGCTACAGCTACGAGGAGAGTGTCACGTGTTGGTCGCATATTTAATTTAAGAAGACGGCAGTAGCAAGTTTTGGAAATTTAGGGGGGCATTGATTTTTTTTTACTTTAGATATTTCTATAAAGTTACTATATTATTGCAAATGAGAAACAAACAAAATCTGACTTGATATATTATGCCCAGAGGTTTATACCAATTTGAGGTATCTTTAAATTCATTAAATCAAATCAAATGAAATCAATTGTTTTGTATTGCATCACAGGGTCAATTGCAACTGAGGTGCCAACTTTCAATGCTGTATGTACTGCAACACGTTCTAAAATATTAGATATAAAAAATATGGGGCGACCGTTCCACTGTTCCATGGTATACACAATTCAACAACAGCAATAATAAAAAACAATATTGAAATATTATCCAATAATATTTTTCACAGTGCCAGTGTCTCTTCACAATTTAATAATATTAATGATAACATAATGTGGAAACAATGCAATTAAAGACACACAGTTAGAATTTTCAAGATTTTACCATGCCATTGATAGCCTATAGTACCTCCAAGATGTGATTCACCATGTTAAGGGTGAAACACAGAATGTGGTCCACACAACATAACATTAATAATGGCATATAGCAGGGGTTTTCAACAGGTGGTCCGGGGACCACCAGTGTCCCTTGAGAGGATTCTAGGTGGTCCCCAGCTAAGTTGGTTAACCAGATGTAACTCTTGAGAACGTAAAAATGAAACCAAATGGACCCTTGCGGGTCCATTTGGTTTCATTTTCACACTCTCAAGAGTTAAATTATTCATCATCTGAATTATCCGTTTTGGAATGTACTGTATGTTTTGCTTGTTTTGTTTCCCAAACACAGCCTGGATGGAATTGTGGACAAAAGCAAAATAAATCTTTAGATTTCGGGTCTGTGGGGCTAAAATATCCTCAAATGGTGGTCTGTGGCTCAAATCCTGAATAAATGGTGGGCCCTGGGATGAAAAAGGTTGAAAACCACAAGTAAAATGTTGAAAATGAGTGGAATTCCCCTTTAAGTCCGTTTGAAAGCGATAGCGCTGCTTTAACGATGTCTGCAAAGTGAACAGATGCCTTGTCATCAGCCGCTATATCACAGCTTCAACAGGTAGCGCGCACAGCATACCGTATTAGTGTCGCTATTGATCAGGAGACCTTCACGCATTTATGATTTATTTGCGCCAAATCCGCCGCATGCTTACAGTTGGTTATACCAGGGAGTATCGCTCTAACCACTTCTATATACGATCAATGTGAAACAAGTTATCAAACTGTCCAAATATCTTAATGTCTGCCCCCATAAATAATAATTATGTCTTGGGGGATGATGAGACATATTTAAGTCATATCAAAGTAAACCCAGCGCCTCGATCCAAAAAACACTATAACAGGGGTTTTCAACAGGTGGTCCTTGAGAGGGCTCCAGGTGGTCCCCAGGCTAAATGATGGAAAGTTAACAACCAGAAACTATTTGAGTTTCAATATTTTGTTTCATGTGTACACCCTCAAGAGTTAAAATATTCTAGAGGATGTAGATTATAATGGTCATTTTTCTATCCGTATGTTTGCCTGTTTTGTTTCCCAAATCCAGCCGGGTAGCCTACTGTGGACAAAAACAAAATAAATCTTTTGTTTTGGGGGGTCTGTGGGGTTTAAAATGTCAAATTGTGGTGGTCCGTGGCTCAAATTCTGAATAAATAGTGGGCCCTGGTATGAAAAAAGGTTTTAAACCCACTGCACTATAATGATTGTGGAGCTGCTCGCATCCAGACACGCTCCAGTGATGCTGATGAGCTACATTGTATCCTTGGTCCCAGGGGCGGATATAACATTTCCCAATTGGGGGGGCAGGAGAAAATGTTATGGGTGCGAGTTCATCGCCCCCATAAGTCGCACAAATACCATTTTATGTTACAGGACTTTTATTAGGCAAGTAAAGCATCAATAATAACACCAGTTGTTGTTGAAGTTGCAATAGACACGCAGCATGCATAAAGCTAAAGGTCTGACACAGAGAGTTTTCTGTTTTCAATGATGAAATGCTGTTGGTTTAGTGGTGAGACGATTGTAGTTAGTTAGCATCAGTCGTAGTGTTTCAAATACTTTTAAATGTATAAGCACTGAGAAAATCTTGGGTTTATTTACATGCCATCATGTTTGGTGGAGCAGTCTGGGCATTTAGGGGGGGCATTGCCCCCCATGCCCATGCCTAGATCCGCCCCCTGCTTGGTCCCAACTATATCCGCAACATCAGAGCGCATCAGGTGCACAGCACAGACACCGACCATTATAGAGCCCATGTATCCACTCATCGGAGACACATTGTAACAGATTTAAGGCTATAATGTGAAATGTATCCACTCTCCAAAGCCACGCTGACGATTTCCTCAAAAAATGACCACGTACGGCGATCTAAAATGACAGCCGCGACTGTTTGTTTGTTGCATGACGCGATCAGTAGGCTATACTAGACGAGACGCGATCATCAAGTTTTAATTTCAGCCCCAATTTCAGCGGCGGACAAACTTCATCTTCATGTCAAACATGTCTGAATTCACGGCGCGGTGACTCGCCTGTTATATTCAACACACACAACGAACACTCACTCAAGTAGCACGCCAGATGCACACATGCAGGCAGGCACGGCTGAAAAGTAGCACATTAGATCAGATTCATTTTTTTTAGGAGGACCACCTGTGCCATGTAGCCTATGCATGACCCGTCTGGAAATACAGTTGGCAAAAAATATATCTAAAGAGGCTGATCATCATGCCCTGTCATGCCTCCCTTCTTACCTCAATGTCCGTCCGTCTCCACTGGCAGGGATATTATCCAGGCAACATCATGGTTAGGCATTTCACAGTACCCGCTCCTTCCAAACTCACTCCTGCTCCAAGTAAGCAAATCATCACCCGGGCGACGTCACACCATGCTTTGAATGATCGTCCTCCTCCTCCTCCTCTGGTGCCTTTTAGGTGCTGCTGCAAACAGAGACATCTACAGGGCATCTGAGACAACCTGGACCCAGAGAATAATATAAGAGCAGTAGCCCACAACAGGGTGGCGGATTGCCTTAATGATCGATATGCCCTAGATTGGAGGGGAATAAGTCAGCGACATTGCTTTAATAGGCTACACATCTGACGAGGAGGGTCATTTCCATTTAAATCACTGACTACTAGTACAGAGAGATGGTGACACGGAGTGCATGGCAGATGCCATAGGCTTTACTGGTCAAAATTTAGGCTACAGCTAAAGTAGGTTATTGACTGGCTGCTGTGTTTAATTCGTTTTTTTTTTTCGTGCATGCATGGCATTCTGTCTGTCACTGGTGTTGCAAACTATACATGACATCAGTGTTTGCAGACAAACATAGACATTGATCATTTCCACACATGATTAGAGAACAGCTTGGCTGCTTATTTTTATTTTTACTTTAATAGCTACAGACTATACTGTGGTTTTTAAGCTTCATCCAAGCCAATAATGAGTATATTATAGGCTTGCAGACTGGTGGATCATGCGTTTACCAGACACTACACATGCTAGCCTATTTAGAATGCACCCTAATGTCTGACCTAGAGTATTTGCAGTGTAACAGTCACTAACCACACTGGGCATTATTCCTAGACATGGCACCAATTAAACTGAACATAGGGTAGTTCCTGCCACCTAGTGGTCCAAATATTCCATTGCATCCACGCTCCCCGTTAAAAGGGGAATCCACTCATTTTCAATTTTTTTCCTGAAAGTATACAAATGTGAACCAAATGGATCCTAGCGGGTCCATTTGGTTCTGTTTGTACAGTCTCATGAAAAAGGTAAAAAAAAAAAAAAAAAAAGAAAAAAAAGATAATAATTAACATGGTGAAACACAACTTGATGACACCATCAAGTTGTATTTCACCATGTTGATGATTTTTTCAGACCTCTATTTCACAGAATGGGGGGGGGGGGGGTATTTTGTGCACACAACATCTCGAAGGTATATTAATGACATAGTAAAATATTGAAAATGGGTGGAATTCCCCTTTAAGCATTTAATGTCGGTTGTGCTCAATTGATTGATTTATGTTTGTATTAACAGTTTTGAGATTAATTACAGTAGATTCCAAGCACAGCTCAACTTTTATCTGTGAGTGATCATTTTTGTGGGGGTCAATGGGGCCATGAATAAAGTAAAAGTAAATGAATCCATCAAAAAATAACTTCATTTGTATGTTTGATCCATTTCTAAAATATTAGCACAAACTTTGCTCATTTTCACTCCTCCATCACTGGGAAATATATATATACTGTATATTTTGTCATGTGATAGTGGGGTAAAAATGAACGAATGAAAGGATGTGCTAGTGTTTTAGAAATAATTAAACAATACAAATTGCGTCCCTTTGGTGGGCCCTTTAATAGGACCCACTATGTTCATTTCATCAAAACAGAGAGAGACTACAAATATTCACTTCTGTATAGGCAAAAGAAGGGAATCATAGTGGAGCTAAAAAGGAAAATAAAAATATACATTGAATGAAAAACAGGGTTTTACAGGGTGGGTCAGTTTCAAGAGATGGAGAGTCTGGAGTGTCCCTATTTCAGCGTATCTTAGGTATACTGCATATGTAAGCTACAGATACTGTATACTACTTCAACCTGCTATCATATAATTTGTTGTCACAAACACGGTCAATGATCTCAGGCCACAATCGACCTCACAAATTCGTACCAGTCCTGACTGTGTCTGCTATGGGACTCGTCAAATCTGGCCCAGATTATATCAACCCATTTCAACCAAGATTCAACACAGATCGTATCCACTAAAGACGGACGTCCCTGGATGAATCAGAGAGAGAGTCAGTTTGAGGCCAGATCAACTCAAATCAGTCATAACTAGTCAGATCCGGCCCATAATAGCTTAGCTATAGCTTTATTATTTCAATTGGTGAAGAGGTCCTGGAAATGACATAAAGATCCTCCCCATATGGGCTGTGATCTGACCTCGTTTCGAACATCAATGGAGTTGCTGGAGGACTCGATCGTGACGTTGAAGAAGTCCACCTTTAGTGGTCCAGGATGGACGGTGTTGGTTGAAATCAGGTGGTATTCTGGGTCAGATTTGACTAGTCTTGGATTGCCTTGATCTGGACACAATCAAGTCACTAAATCATCCGGGTCCTGACCAATGCATCATTGATGGGGAATCCAAGCTAATAGAAACTGCAGGCGTTCTATACGTGGCCGTTATAAATCAGTTGCCACAGTTGCCACCAGTGAAAACATTCGACCGGTCGTGACTGTTGGGCCAACTAGCCGCGACCGTTCCTTACCAGGTCGCTACTAAACCCAACCCCTATAGATAAACATAACCTCAGTAAATCTATGCCTAAACCCAACCTTAACCCCCGATCGCTGTGCCACTGGACTCACCGTCGCGGCTACCCGTCGTGACGTATATGCTTCGGTCGCAAAATGATTTCATAGAAGTTGAAAAATAACTAAGGGCTGTTGAAAATAACAAGAGATTAGTTAAATTAATGTTGTTGATTAATCTGATTAAATTTAACACAATTAATTCCTGTACACACTGCCTCAACCCATGCACTGAGCATCATCTCATTGAAAAAAATGGGTAGAGCACGTTTTGACAGAGACATATAGCTGTGTTTCTCCCTGTAACCAGAGAGTATAGCTCGAGAGATCTACAAGCACTGGGAGCTTGTAGATCACCTATTTTGATAAATATTTAAAGGTAGGGGAAGTGATTTGAAATTCATGGTGTAGTACCAGCCTGGTGCACTAGGGGCGCCCAACAGTAGCTACACTATGTGAACCTGCTGCTCGATCCTGATTGGAGGAGAATTCACCCTCCACCTGGGGAACTTTTATTAGCTCCTCTGCTAACGTGGGGGAGGGGGAAACTCCATATATGCTCGGCACACCTTATAATAGAGCATTTTAACAGATTATTTCTTGGGGGAGTGATATCTGACAAAAGTGAAATCACTTCCCCTACCTTCAAGAAACATAGACCTTTTTCTTTTTTAAATGTTCAAATCCTGTACAGGAAAACAGTTTTCATATTTTGAACATAGTTTGAACGGTGATTAATCATTAAATACATTTTGAAGATGTTATTCATTTGATTTAAAATTTTTAATCATTCAACAGCCCTAAAAATACCTCTGCTCATTCTCACTCCTCCATCACAGGGAAATATGTTTTTACATAGGCTACAACATAAAATACTCACAACCGTTGCGACGTATGACGAGGTCACAAATTAATTTAGCTCCTCATGCACTGCTTTCCTATGAGACACAGACTGAGTAGGAAAAAAAGTGGTATTTTATAATTAACATTAGTCAGGACCAATTATATATGTACTGTATACAGATATATAAAAAAGTTGAAAATTGGTGAAGTGGTCTTTTAAGAAATGAAACCACTGAACAGCGGCTGTGGTACAGAACCATGTTTTATTTTGTAAATGGGTTATCACTCAGATTTGCACACAACAGGGAAACCTCTGAGTTCACCCGATAAAAACAAAAAAAGGAACCGCCGTCCAGAGACGAGGGAAGAAGGTGGTCTGACGTTACTGCAGATAAACAATATCCACACGATTTTAGGAAAGTCTTTTTTTTATTATTATTACAGCAATATACTATTTATATAGACTCTTCTTTACTTTATTTGGCATTACAACGACAACTACTACTACAACTACTATGTCATATATATTATTTTTTTTAGAAAACAAAATGTGTAATCTTTACATAATAATAATAATGTCGACCACCTTCATCCCTGCCAATGGCATCCTGAACAACTCAACTCTTGGTGGCTGCTGTAGTACAAAAGACAAAACAAAAACACAAAAAAAGGACGTAAAGTTAAAGACCACGTTACGTAAAAAACACTCGAATAACAACGGTGGGGGAGGAGAAAACAATAAATTATTATATTTATGCCAGAACAAGCCCCGTAAGGTAACACTCATTATTTAACTTAATATGAAATCTAGTTTTTTTTGCCCAAGCAAACATCATGGGCATTGTCTATTTGTCATTTCATTACAACAATATGAAGTACTTGATTGAATTCATGCCAAGACTCATAACATCCCATCCCTTCACTATTTAAGTTGGCGATAGATAGTGCTGTGACTGGTAGACAGGGACAGTTTCATATACACTACACGTGTTATAATGACCACATTATAGTCCGTTATTGTTTTTTTTTCTTCTTCTTCTAATCATACAGTATAAAAAAGAATAATAGGCTTAATCTCTCACGACAAAGCTATGTAGATTATTATTATTATTATAGAAACCGATGACGAGACACTTTTATTGATACACGGTCACAGTGCACAAGCTTGCAGGCAAGGAGGAATAAAACAAAATGTTCTATAGCTTTACAGTACAGAAATGTATGTTGTGTGTTCCAAAAGGTGTGCCGTTTTAAAGCACAACTGAAAGTTACTGAAAGGTAGGTATGAACCATAATGGCATCTGTGCTGCTCACCGGAATCAAGAATCAGGGGCGTTTTTGCCATTATAGGCAGACTAGGCAGTTGCCTGGGGCACCATGAGGTGATGGGGTGGGGAGGGGGCAACCACCAGACATGCTTTAAAAGGATCCCAGGCTAAAAAGCCTAATGGATGCATTATACTTGTTCTCTATAACTAGAATTAAACATTTAAAACATGTAGGGCTCCATTTTCGTCACCGCTAAACCCCTTATCCCTTGACTTCTTTGCCTTTTTAAACTATTTTAAAAAGCATTATTCAATAGTTAAAAAGGCCAGACTACAAGCTCACAACGTGTCAATAGATTGGCATGTTGAACTATTCCAAAAAGTTTATCAAAATAGTAAAAAAAAAGGATAAAGGGTTTGGGATAAGGGGTTTAGCGTGTACCGAAAATGGAGCCCATAGATTATGTTCTTTAGTTTAACAATAGACCCTTACGAGTCCGTTTGGTAAGGGGGGCTCCAGGGAAAATCTTGCCTGGGGCTCCAAATTACTTAGAAACGCCACTGTCAAGAACACCGGTAGCTATTGTTTTTGAAGTAGCAGATGAACGTTGTTCTAGTAGTAGTTGTTCAATCAGACATTCTTTTAGTTCAGGGTGTTCTCTGGCTGGTTTGGTTTCCGTGGATTTTCTGTCACTTTATGTGAGCATTTTGTTCTGTGCGTATATATACTCAAGTAGCCACTTTATTTAGAGAGATTTAATGAAGCGACACCACTAGTACGCTAGTTCAGGCAGTCACCTCTGGTCATGCTTCTAGACACATGGTACACTTGTCACTGCACACACACATCAAATCCCCCCTTTGTACATAAGTAAAAATCTCAGTATTCATTCGTCAATTTGTCAACAGAGAGTCCATGGACCCACTCGCACGCTCTCAAGAGTTCGACGCTAAAGATTTTCCGGTCTAATACAACGGTGTATTTGTTAAGATATGAAATGCTCTCTTTCTTTCTTTCTTTCTCACTGCCTGGTGCCTTGCTGCTACTGCTGCTGCTGCTGCTCCCCTGCCTCAGATTGCCACCGTTCCTACTGTACATTTCATCATTCCCCCAAACTACCATCTGTACGCTCTGATTCTACGTGTCGACGTCGGCCCCCAGGGAAAGTTTATTAGTGTCACTCCCTCTCCCTCCCTTTTCCTTTCCCTCTCTCTCTCTCTCTCAGTCCTTTGTGAAGCTTTAAGGTGCATCGTTGCTTCGCAGGATGTGACAAGTTCAGAGTCTAGACGCTAAAATCATCTACAGTACCGCAGCACTACTACCCGCTTCTCTCTGGTTCACAGGAGTGTTTTGACAGAACTCGTTTGTGTTGTTATCGCTCAGGAAGGCAAGGTGTCAGATAATGAAAGAAAATACTAGATCCTCAAAACAAAACAGTAGTAGGACAAAAACATAAATCTTTGATCTTCATATTTATATAAATCGGTGATATTAGTAGAACTGTCCCATGGAAGCTTTGTGTTTGCTTTGGGACAGTGATAATATACAGTAATTGTGTTTCATTCCGATGGCCAGGCGAAGCGTTGTGGTGTGGTGATAAATTAATCTTCCTGAACATGAACATGGTCTGCGTTTGATCAATAGAGGCATTATCCTGATGAGATAAAATGTCTCTGTAACACGAGTAAAAAAAAATAACAAACCTTGCAAACAAAATGAACACTTGCAGGGGAAAAAAAGACATGCAAAAAACACGCAATTAAAATGATATTAGCCCTCAAATTATTATCCAAGAGTGAAACATTTAAAACAGTTTAATATTTAAACAATGCAACATGGAAATAAAAAATAATTATCTTTTTATCTTTTTTTTTTTTTTTTTTTTTTTTTTTTTTTAACTTCCAGAAGAATCCATAGTGTAACTGCACTCCAAAAAAATACGGTCTAAATTTAGGTCATCTCTTTACACAGAGCCATCCTTATAATACATCTTTCTTAAAGGGGAATTCCACCCATTTTCAACATTTTCCTGAGAGTGTAGAAATGTGAACCAAATGGACCCTAGCGGGTCCATTTGGTTCGGCCTGTACACTCTCAGGAAAAAAAGGTCGTAAAAGAAAAATCATTAACATGCTGAAAAACAACTTGATTTTTCAGACCTCCATTTCTAGGAAACATAGAATGGAGGCAACTTTTTATCATGTCCACACAACATCTCTAAGGTATATCAATGACATAGCAAAATGTGTGGAATTCCCCTTTAATTGTCCCGACTCCTTACTTAGCAAAAAAAAAAAGAATAGAATAAAATAAAATAAATAGAAAAATACAAATAAATCTCTTGTAATCTCTCCTCGATGGATGAATATTCCACAGGCATTAGAGCGAGAAATAAAACGAAAGACAGAAAGTGACAGCAACAATCAATGCTCAAATCAATCAACTATACTGTACAAGAAGGGCATTTGGTCAGAAAAATGCAGTTAAGTAAGGGCACTGGAAATGAAAAATTCCTGCAGTTGCCGTGAACCTTATAAAGAATGGACTGCGGGGGTTGGTTGTGGGTGGGGTAGGGGGGTGGGGCTGGGGTCTCCCTTCCCCCCCATCATGCTTTGCTCTCGGTGGCGTTTGTCTGTATGACACTGTTGTGTTCTGCAGTGAGATCCATCAGAGGGTTTGTAAACTGGGACTCCTCTGCTCTACCTTTCTCATCACAAAATATGTTCCTGAAACGGGAAAAAAACAAAAGGAAATAGTTAAAAGTTAAAAATAAAAGTATGTTCACCTCTAGCGGGAGGAGAATATCAGCTTTTTGATTAAAAATAATAATAAAAAAAAACATTTCAATGTAAAAACAAAACAAAACAAAAGAAAAAAAATAGCATAACAGAGAGAAAATAAAACTATACCACGTGAAACACCTTCAGGATACACAGTACTGTAGGTACGATGTAAAAGAAGAAAGGGATTGGAGGAAAACAACCAAGATAACCTTACAGTGCCTCTCTTGTTGTATCATTAGTAGCATTGACATTTCTAAAACCAACAACAATATATATTTTTCAAAATACCGTCTACTATCCCTTACTTCAAAGAGAATGCGATACGATAGGCCTGTTGACTGTGATATATTGAGGTATATCATACACACAGAAGACCTCTCCCTTCTGTGGGCTAATGCCAGTGTCTGGCCTGTCTTTGAAGTCTTAATAAAGCTGTAGTTCCTTAGTAAGGAAAGGACTGAGCAAAGTAACTCTGCTTCACAGCATGTTTAAATTGAGTGCTATAATACCAAACCTAGATAACTGCAAAGAGATTGTTTGCAGAGCTGCAGGCGCCATACTAGACAGCCGCACACAAACACACCAGCAAACAAAAACACATCATCATCACATCATCTGCAAAGTGCACAACACCACCACCGCCGCTACTACTCACGATATATCATTACCACCGTTTTAACCATTACCACGTTGTCGTTATCTAGTAGTAAGTACTACGCGGGAGTCAATGACAAGATGCAGTGGTGGAGGGATGAATGGGGGCAAATATACAGTATATTAAAACAACAACAACACACGCACGCCACGCACGCTAAAACACACACATACACAGACACAGAGATAAAACCTCTAGAGGGAGCCATACTCTTCGTTGACAGGAGGAGGAGGAGGAGGAGGAACAGCTTTGGCCCGAGTCTCTGACGCCTCCGCGGAGGAGAGGAGGTCTGCTTGGTCTCCGTTGGACATGAGGACGAGGGGTTGGAACGCGGGAGGGCTGTCCAGGCTAATGAGATCGGCCTGAGGCCCGTTGGCCAGCTCTAGCTCTAACTCTGGGTCTGCCATGGCGTGAGGTGGAGGTTGTGGTGGGGTCAGGTCGGAGGACAGGAAATCATACGTGTCGGCGGTGTAGGTGGGCATGAGGTCGTCAGAGGCGCAGGCAGTGGTGTCAGGGTTAGTTGCAAAGGGGGAGGAGGAGGAGGAGGAGTCAAATGCAGGAGGAGGAGCAGTAGCCGGAATGAGGATGTTAGCATCTAAAGGAAGTGACTTTTCTGGAGGGTTTTGGGTGAGGGCGGAGGGAGCGCTGGGTGCGATAGGAACGGTAGTTGCGTTACTGTCAATGTCCCGGTCGCTGCCGGGCATATCGGCGCCAAAGAACGCGCGGCTAGGACCAGTGACGGCGCCAAGGCCGGGACTACTCGAATCAGAATGTGGCGTGGCAACAGTGGCAGTGCTTGCAGGCATGGGGGCGGCGGCCTGGGCTGATCTATCGGTGTCTACGGCTACGGTGGAACTACCGGGGGGCTTGGGCGCGCATTTCTTGACGTCGAGGTTGGGCGAGGCGGACGGGGAGGACGTGGCGAGCGGCGACACGGGCGGGCTTCCCCTCGCGGCGGCCATGGCCAGGAGCTTGGGAGAGTTCCTACGCTTGGGCGGTATGGGCGTAGTCCGTTCGGGAGCGAGAGGAATCGGCGGAGTAGAAGGAGAAGAAGGGGTGGTGGTGGTTTTATCCTCCGCCTTCTTCTTCTCCTCCTCCACCACACCTCCTCCTCCGCCTTTCCGGGGGGCATCGTCGGCGTCGTTCTCTACGAAGAAGGGGGCCATCTTAGCCGCCACGTCCGAGGTGGAGATGGGCGGGCGGTGTGCCGCCGCCGTGTTGGACTCGGGGGTGGGGGCGGGCGGCGGGACGGGGGTGGGCGAGGGGTCGTTGCCGGCCGGCGTACAGGAGGCGGTGTTTGAAAGGCTACAGGTGAGGGTGGTGCTCTCGCTACTGGGGCTGTCCAGGGCCAGGTCGGTGGTAGTGGCTACGGACGAGGAGTGGGGCTCCAGGGCCAGAGAAGAAGCGGCGGCAGCGGCAGCAGCGGCGAAAGCCGCCTGCAGCCTGCGGAGGCGGGAAGAGAACAGAGACACACAGAGACTAGGACACCAGGGTGACTGTGACGATAGGAGAGGAGAGGAGAGGTAGGGGTCGGCTATGGGGGACATGCACGCAGAGGAGGAGGGGCTTTGCTTTGGGTTGGTTTGTTGGGAGTTCTATAAACTTAAAAACACAGACAGAGTAGTAACAAAAGCAATGACTATCAAGCGTTAATGCCAAACAATAAAAAATAAGCGGAAGGGAGGGTTTCATGCTGTGAGTGAACATCTAGAGGATATGGCCCATACACATGGCAACATGGTAGCTAAGACTGGACTAGAAGCACTCAAGTCTTTCTGACGGGAAGAAAGAAGAATCTACAGCACCACACACAGGACCAGCCTTAAAGGTCTGGTTTCAGTACCAGCCACAATCTGTCCCACTTTTTCCTATACGGCTTACTCATGTTGTCATATGGCTTGGTGGTATTCGGCCAAAAAAACACACACAGAAGAAGGGTACAACAGCCTTTCCAATATCTTTAACTTGGTATTGTGTCACCCTTGACGACAAAAAAAAATAAGAAAAATGAAACAAACACTCCAAAAGGCTGGAGAAGAAATATATAAGAAAAGAAACTGGAATAATCTCAAGAAAGACAATAACAAGTAATGCCAAAAGAACAAATACAAATAACCACAACAGTCGGCACATCGTTTTGTGAACTCCACTTCAGAATCGCCAGTTAAGAGAGATTTACAAAAGCATCTCTTAAATGTTTTTTTGTTATTTTCCTTAATTAATGTGTAATGGGTAAACTTGGGTCAAATCATCATCTAATCAATTAAGGCGAGGGCGATTCTATGAAGTGGAGTGTATTAGTGTAATGTACAACACCAAAATAAATAAATAAAATAAAATAAAAGCATTCCCTACTCACTCTGGCTCCGTTAGGGGTGTGGTTTCGCTGGGTTCCGTCGGCCCTCCTGCGTTGTGATTGGCCGTGCACTCGTCCTCTGTTCTGACTTCCACGATTGGTTCTTTGGACTCGTCCTTTCTGCTGGCACAGGACCGTCATTGGTCAAACGGATTCTGTTATTTCATAGATGTGACATAACATCCATGATGCCACAAATATACCGTGCCTTCCCCCTGGATCATACCAGGCTGATGCCCAAAGGTACCTCTGGGTAGAGGTGCCTCTGGAAGTCCCACCTCTAAGGGGTTGGGTTTAGGCGTGTGTTTTTTTTCACGTGTGTTTCAAGTGTGTACAGTAGCTGGGCAGTAGATGGCAGTAGGGTAGAGGGCAACTACAGCATACTGTACATATATACAGTACATATACTGCATATACACACTAAAGTATACAGTACATATATACATATATGCAGTGTTGGTCTATATTACTTAGGAAAGTAACTTCTTTACTTTACTCGTTACCCCTTAGACAAAGTAATATCATTACTTTACTTATTACTGGAATCGAAGAGTAATATATTACATATTACGTTATTACTTTCCCAAGTTCTCAACACCACCAAATAGAGATCTACAACATAATCTGTTTAGCGAGCTCTTTTTAGAACTGAATCCAATTTATTGGAATAATAATAGTCTCCAATCCCATAATCGCACCTGAAAACAAAGCCAACAAAATCCGACATTGTAAATGTCTTTCTTAAATAAAAACAAATAAAAATCTACATTCTAGTGCTAGTCTCTACATTCTAGTCTATCTCTGTTGTTACAGTACCTGTCGATAGCTTGTAAATCTGTTCTATTTTTGCATGCAACAACAAGCTCATTTTAAACAAGTAACTTGGCGTTACTTGCAAAGTAATGCGTTACTTATTACCTATTTTTGCAGAGTAATCTCGTTACTTTACTTTTTGGAACAAAAGTAATAATATTACAGTAATATGTAATCTAAAATTAGTTACTGCCCAACACTGCATACAGTATATGTGACCGATTCTAGTCATTGGGGGAAGACTAACTTTTCAGGAGAGGAAAAAAACAAATATGAAAATATTTGAATGAGAATATATATGTACAGTATGTAACTATGTATGAAAGAATGGCCAGTTTTATAGTACTATTATAGTAGTATTCATCACACAAGTCTTAATAATATGCCTCTTGATTTACAAACGCGTGAGTGTATCCGTTTGTGGCATGAGCAGAGTTTTACTCCTAGGCAGGGCTTGACACTAACACTTGCCCGCTTGCCCGGGGCAAGTAAAAAAATGGTGGGGCAAGTGAAGACTGCTCCCTGGTTGCCCGATCGGGCAGGACCTCTGTGTCTTTCCCTGCTTTCTAGCTATCCGCAATTCCAGGCTGGATTTGGGAAACAAAACAGGCAAATTAACATACACATCAAAATGACCTAATCTTCTACATTCTCTAGTTGTGTAGACCTGGGCTAAATAATGAATTTTAACTCTTGAGAGTGTAAAAATGAAACCAAATGGACCCGCAAGGGTCCATTTGGTTTCATTTTTACGTTCTCAAGAGTTACATCTGGTTAACCAACTTAACTGGGGACCCCTGAAAACCCCTGGTTTAAAGCACCCAAGTAGGAAGTAAACTTAAATGCAAAATTTACAATATATTTTTTTGGGGGCAAGTGATCATGACCTGAGGGCAAGTAGAACCTGACTTGCACTTGCCTCGGAGACCTTAGTGTCAACCCCTGCCTAGGACAATAAAAGAAAACCTTGTTTCCATAGGCGTACACTTGAAAAACATAGTATGACCCAGCCAGGAATCAAACCCCAGCCTCCCAGTCTCAGGATGAACACTCTGACCACAAGGCCAACTGAGTTGTTTTTTGTTACTTACTGACTATTATTATGGTATGGTATGATATATTGTATATTAAATGATATTGCATATTGCATTGTATATTAAAACTCATTTAAAGAAAGTGTTAATTATATCGTAGATTATAATTTAACAGCTCTGTGGTTGGTACCATTTTAGAGAGTTTGGTATGACCCGGCCGGGAATCGAACCCCGGCCTCTCAGTCTCAGGGTGAACACTTTAACCCCAAGGCCCCCTGAGGCGGTTATTATGGCTGACTAATGGGTTTAATCATCTGCAATCATCTAATGCAGGGGTTTTCAACAGGTGGTCCGGGGACCACCAGTGGTCCTTGAGAGGGTTCCAGGTGGTCCCCAGCTAAGTTGTTTAACCAAATGTAACTCTTGAGAACGTAAAAATGGGTTTTTTTTAACTCCCAAGAGTTAAAATATCCATCATGCGAATTAGTCCAAGTCTTCACAACTAGAAGATTAATGGTCATGGACAGAAGCAAAAATAAATCTTTAGTTTTGGGGGTCTGTGGGTCTATAAATATCGTGAATTGGTGGTCCGTGGCTCAAATGCTGAATAAATGGTGGGCCCTGGGATGAAAAAGGTTGAAAACCCCTGCAATAAAGCCATTTGAACCTGATCAGTGCACATTTAAACGCTCTGTGGTACCATATTTAGTCTTTGGTAGGAATCGAACCGCGGCCTCCCAGTCTCAGGGTGAACACTTTAACCACAAGGAGGACTGAGCTGTTGTTATGGCTGACTATTATGGTTGACTTATGGGTCTAATCATCTAGATCAGGGGTTTTCAACCTTTTTGACACCAGGGACCACCATTTATTCAGCATTTGAGCCACGGACCACCATTTGATGACATTTTAGCCCCAAAGACCTAAAACTAAAGAATTCTTTTGGTTTTGTTCACAATTCCAGGCTGGACTTTGCAAATGGTGCTAATTCAGATGAATATTTTAACTCTTGAGAGTGTGAAAATGAAACCAAATGGACCCGCAAGGGTCCATTTGGTTTCATTTTTACATTCTCAAGAGTTACATCTGCATAACCAACTTTCCATCCTTTAGCCTGGGGACCACCTGGAACCCTCTCAAGGACCACTGGTGGTCCCCGGACCACCTGTTGAAAACCCCTGATCTAGATTAATAATATTAACATTAATAATATTATAGATGAATAGGGACTTTAGTAGAATAGGGACTTTAAGTAAGCTGTCTCTACGACTTCGACACGGCAAGGACGTGGGCGTGCTGCATCGCAGTCGCCACTGATCTTAAACTGGCTATTCGCCGAATTTCCACTCTAGATGTTAAGCCCCAGACAAGGTGGCACAAGGTTTTCACATCATATATACTCACATGAAGGCAGCCTTGCCCTCCTCCATGCTGCCTTTGGTCCCAGTGGCCGGCTTCCCGCAGAGACACATGATCAGACCACACCTGTTGACAAAGTAACAGGTGACGTCCACGGCCAGGAGCAGCAGCAGGAAGGCCACCACGATGATGCCCGCGATGATGCCCATCGATACGGCCGTCTCCTCCCCCAGGTCTGTAAGGAAAGGAATACACGACATGACCGCACTGGAGACCACCTGGCACCAACCATGCATTTTAAATTAACAGAAAAGAGTTCTCCTAAAGAATATGATACCATGGAACTGTAGCCACAAATGGTGACAAAAAAATGAGAGGAATAAAATAAAAAGAAAACTTAAAACAGAAATGACTCACCTGTTGTTATGAACAGTCATATTATGAGCAGCCCGGTCTCACAGATAGTACACTACGCACGGAATGCCACCTACGAATTGCGTGCATATACTACTAGTTAAAGCAAAAAATCTGTGAATATGTACTTGGGCGTGGTTTTCACAAACATGGAAGTGGCTAGTTGGGGGTGGGGCAGTTTGGTTTATAATATTTACTATTCTGTCCCTAACACATCGCAACTCGGACACGGCTGAGTCGGCTCTGGCGACCATGGCGATGCTCAGTAGCGCTTCACAATGCTCATGGTCGGCAGGCACGATGCCGCTCCGTCATTTTCAGTGGAGTATATGCAAGTATAATATGCACGGATTTATTATAGGCAAATATGCACAGATTTTTGCGTTTTCTAGGCGAGTATGGACGGATTGGCACCTCCGTGCATATTCGCCTAAACCTCAAATGAGACTGAGTTGATTATGAGATCTCAGCGACAGTGTACTTACAGTAGATCAAAATGCAACGTTATGCATTTGTCAGGATTGTTCTGTTAAATGGAATTATCATCCCCTATAATCTTCTTCGTTACACACATGCGCTGGCAGATGACAAGTGCTTAAGGATTAAGTACGGTATTAGCGCCCTCACAGTAATAAAGTACAGATGCGGTGGAATATATTAAATCACATTTATTTGATATTAGAATAGTGAAGACCAGATGAAAACTTGCATTACATTGTATAAACATAAAGTGTTGTGAGGCTAAATAACGTTATCACGATAGGCCATGATGCGTGATCACTAGTTGTGTCTAAGATTATTTTTTTTAGACCGTATTGTAGCTTAAAAGAGCAAATCCTCAATATTTAAGCCTTTTCAAATGGTCAATTGACAAATGATTCATCACAGGAACAGGGTCTAATGTCTGATGTGGCCGAACAGAAACGATTTGCTAACGACGTAGAAAACGCTGGTGCTTCTGAGTGAAAATGGATAATGTGCTAAATAATCAAGTTTTCTTTAGTAATAATAATCACCATAGGGAACACAGCAATTAATTGCATATCAACAACAAAACAGCACATACGACGCTCCTCTGTGCAGTCGCGTCGTCGTCGTACGTGTTTTTGCTCTTCAAGAATGTAAAAGTGTTACAAATCCTTACATACAGATCATCATACACGTCGTTGTGTGAGTGAAAAAAAGAACAAAACAAATATACATCTCTTATGTAAACTGACATGATCATCACTCTCGGGGCTCGTCGTTTCTGTATGTACACAGTGCTAGGTTGGCTCTGGGGCTGCAACCATTCATCCATTCATCGTAATCGAAACGATTACTCCATTACTGTAGTTGTCAACTGTTTTAGTAATCGATATAAATCGGTTCGTCAACTAATCACTGACCTTTTTTTCCAGTGCTAAGTGTAACAAATTTTACACATTTTCAAAATTTTATTGTCATTAATTAATATACCTTAAGGGAGTAATAATTCTTTTCTCCCATGCCTGGAATAATTCTTTTCTCCCATGCCTGGAAAAAAAATGGTGAAAAATGGTGAGGCATGGGAGACATTTTTTATCATGTTAATGATTTTTCTTTTCGGACCCTTTTTCCTGAGAGTGTACACTTGGTTCCATTTTCTCAGGAAAATGGTTCCATTTTCTCAGGATTTTTTTTGAAAACGGTTGGACTCCCCCCTTTAAGGTGACAGCTAAATAAGAAGCGCAATCCGAGGAGTCGACGAACCGGTCAAATAGTCGATAGCCGATGAATCGATCATGGAAAATAACCGTTTAGTTGCAGCCCTAGTTGTTTTCACACAACCGTTCGTTTCAATTGTTACGCTAATAATGTAGATTACTGTAAACTCAGCGCTCCTTTCTGTGGTCTAGCACCAGGGGGCGTTGTTCTGCCACACCGAGGCAGAGCAGAGCAGAGCAGAGTGACAGACAGAGGGAGTTCCATAGCCTTTGGTTCGTACATCTGTCTGGGGCAACCCTTTTCTCTGCCCTGCTGGCAGAGACGCTGTCTGTCTGTCTCCAACAAAGTCTGCACAATGAATGGAAGCATCCGGAGAGAGAGAGAGAGAGAGAGACCAGAAGCCAGGCCAGAGAAAGGCAGGCTATTTCCTCTATTTTTTTTACAGTAAAATGTTTGAACTCTTTCCCGGGGCCATGAACTATGAAAGCACTGCCGTAAGGAGGAGGGGTAGGATGAGTGACACCAGCGTGTAGTACGTAAAACACGAACAGCCGTGATCGACTACACCACCACCACCACCCCCGGAAACCAACAGCAACACACACACAGGTTTCAGGTTGGACAATGTTCACACGGTCACCGGTGTGTCCAGGACCAGGGCGAGAGAGGCAGGAACATTGAGAGAGAGACAGAGAGAGAGAGAGAGAGAGAGAGAGAGAGAGAGAGAGAGAGAGAGAGAGAGAGAGAGAGAGATAGAGATAGAGAGAGAAGAGGGGGATTGAGAGAAAAGGGAAAAGAGAGGAAACGGAAAGGGGGGAGGAGAAGGAAATAAAGGGCATCAAAGAGGGAAAAGAGAGAAGGAAGGGGTGGGCGGGTTGGGTGGGAACAGAGGCAGAGAAAAAAGTGAAAACATGTCAAGTGTGAAGAAAAACAGAAAAAAAAGAAGAGAAACTTAAAAAACGTGCAAAGACCAGTGTTGGGCAGTAACGAATTAAAGGGGAACTCCCATCCATTTTCAACATTCTAATATAGTATACCCTAGAGGTGCTGGGTGGACATGATTAAAAAGTTCCCCCATTCTGTGTTCCCAAGAAATGGAGGTCTGAAGAAAACCACTAACATGATGACATCATCAAGATGTATTTTCACATGTTAATGGATTTCTTTAGACACTTCTTTTTTTCTGCGAGTGTACAAATGGAACCAAATGAACCCATTAGGGTTCATTTGGTTGCATTTGTACGCTGTCAGAAAAAAAAATGAAAATGGGTATTACTGTAATGTTATTACTTTTTTCCCGAAAAAGCAAAGTAGAGATATTACTCTGCCAAAATGTGTAATAAGTAATGTGTTACTCTGCCAAACCATGCCTCATTACTTTTGCATGATGTGAAAATATAACAGATTTACAAACTATCAACTGATATGAACAGAGATGCACTGTAGTTTGTAGATCCTAATCCACCGCAGCATTATACACACAGAACATACACTACAAAGTTATCACAGTTTGTGTTGTACGTAAGCAATATTGTATTACAATATTGCTTACGTTTGTGTTGTACGTAAGCAATATTGTAATATGTAATATATTATTCTTTGATTCAAGTAATAAGTAAGGTAATATTATTGCTTTTTTCTATATTACTCCCCTAACTAATATTGCCCAACACTGGCAAAGACAGTTTTTTTCTCCCCCAATCAGGGAGAACACAAGCAAATGAAAAACAGAAAAAACAACAACTAATACAACCACACATCAAAGTAAAAAAACAGCACAGCACCAAAGGAGGACTACAGGATTATTGACCAATGGCGACTCAGTGAGTGAGTGAGTGAGTGAGTGGGTGGGATAAGCAGACTGGGGAATGAGTTTGAAGGGAACAACAAAAGGACAGAGGGAGCGGGACATACTGTAGGCGTGCTTCCGCAAAAAAAAGCACTCCCCATTGTCAGGGTTTTTTTAGACGGTTACACGGCCGTAAGGGTTCTGGGCAAAGGGTCTGCGAGCTTTGAAGGGGACAAAAAAAAAAGAAACTCTGTTTGCAGCAGCTATAGGGTTAAGCAGGAGCTACGGAAAATACCAATTTAAAAAGTGCTAAACGTTGGCTGGTTCCACAAGACACAAGACAAAGTGTTTCGGCGTCAGTCACGGTTATTATTGTGCAGGAAAAATAAAACCAGAGAAAAGGCGATAGATGGGTCTGAGGAAAATACTTCTACCTTGGGTAGGATCGAGCCTAATCCTCGCAACTGACTGAGAGACCAAAAACCATAACTCATTCAAAAAAAGGGAGAGTCGCACAACTACTTAGGAGACTACTATAATGGGATTCAGGTTGGAAATTCAGTTTAAAGATTTATGCTGGCAGATTGCTTTCCAGCACCAGTGTTTTTCTTTTTTTCCTCCCCCCTCCTTTCTTTCCCTCTCAGTAGATTTATTCTCGCTGACAGTCACCCGCATGAGCCAGCGGAAATGAGAGCTCCTCACTTCCAACTGAGTTTAGAGTTTGGTCTCTCAGTCTTTGTTTTTGTTTTTTAGTCCAGAGAGTGGCTGTGAGAGCCTTGCAGGGCTAACACAAAGGCTCGGCCCAGATTATACTCTGCCCTGAGTATAGACTAGAGTTACGCCTCACTTCATGGGATCAGTCCTATAGAGCTGCGCAGTCCCGCCCCTTTCATGACATCGCCTGGGATCCAGAAACGGAATCCTCATTCATTTTCCTCATCGACTTTTCGAAAATGGTTAATAAAAAAACGATCGTGCCGCGGACAAAGCCAACTCGGGTTGTGACAAATCATGACAACAAACACAATATTATCATGCAATATTTACTGTAATTAGCAAGAAGTAGAAAACGGCAGGATACAACACTTTTTGTTTTGTTTTTCATCTTAGAAATTATTTGATTGTCCCAAAAGATTGTGTGTGTTATCATGATTTGTCACGACCCGAGTTGGCTTTGTCTGCGGCGTAATCGTCTTTATATGTATCATTTTCGAAAAAGTCTACGAGAAAACAGAGCAGGGGCGACGTCACCAGGGGGCGGGATTGTGCAGCTCTATGGCGGCTCTAGAATCAAGTTGTCACCATGTTAATGATTGTTCTTTTAGGACCTTTTTTGTGAACCAAACAGACCTTAGCGGGTCCGTTTGGTTCACATTTGTACACTCTCGGGGAAAATTTTGAAAACGTCCCTCTTTTGTCCCTCTTTTTTAGGGCAGGCTGCGACAGCCCTTCCGAGAACTCAGTTTTCGGGCCCCTCAATGTCGCAACAGGTCCGAGTATCATTTGGGCCGAGCCTTCATGTATTGGTTTCAGGTATACCTGGGATAGCAGCCGGCTCCGCCGAGGTCCTGAACGACACGACTCCAGCCTGGGACTTCCCCTTCTGGTTCTCGGCTATGACGTAGACATCGTAGTCTGTGTTCCACTCCAAGCCGTTCAGAACCACGTGCTCACTGCCGCTGGGCAGCCGGATCTCTGGCTTCCACTCTGGTTTGTGTTTCTGAGGGTAAAAACACAGAGAAAATACCATGCTAGCCACCCTGGGTAAGCCGGGTACCTTTTTTGAGACTATCAACGGTAGTTGTGGAAGTTGCTGTATTTACAGTCCCCAGAGAAACAACAACACTGTTCAGACCTCACTAGTGTCTACAAGCTCATAGCATGCCACTGAGTGGTGTGCTATGAGCTTGTAGGTCTGCTATTTTTATTTATTTATTTATTTTTATTGTGAAAATGTGGCACAAATCTTTGAATATATTATTTCAGAAGCAAACATTCTGAAATAATTTTATATAACATTTTTTCTTTAAATATATTTTTAAATCTTTGCTTCTAGGGGATGCCTAGAACATCCTTTCAGATGGGAGTCTGTTAGTCTGCAGCCAAATATGGATAATTCTGGTGGTCCTTGGCAAGAAATATGTTCAAACATGACACAAGATCGCAGATTTCTCAGGAAAAACAAGAATCGAAGTGTCAGAAACTAGAATCTACCGCAGCGGTCGGGAACCTTTTTGGCTGAGAGAGCCATGAACACCACATATTTTTTAAATGAAATTCTGTGAGAGCCATACAATTTGAAATTGCATTTTATGTAATTTCAACACTTTTAAAGTACATTAAGTCTGAGTTACTTTTAATAACATCCTTATGCTGTTTCTATTTTATCATTGCATAGACACACTGCTCTCTCCACAAAAGCAAATTCCTCTGTCCATTCCTGCTGAAAATACTCCTCCTCCTTTTTTGCCTTTTATCCATCTTCTCAAAAGGGTTTCTTTTTTTAGTTAAAGTAATTAGTTTGTTGTACGGAACTTATATATATTGAAATTCTTTATTAAGGATTACCTCTTGAGATATGCTATCTCGTTTTCGAGAGGTTCCTTACGATTGGTACACACACTTTACAAAGGAAACAAAATACAGTACAACATAGGACAAAGTACAAACAGCACAGAGTGGACAAACCAAATACAGGGAACAGACACAAAGCAGTAAAAAAACAAAACAAAAAACAAAACAAAACAAAACAAAACAAAACAAAACAAAACAAGACAAAGCACAAGGACAGGGTATTACAGTACGCAGTTACAGAAAGAAAGATGGATGGATCTTTTATAAGATAGTAGCAGTGAGTCATTGATAATAATGGTTATTACAGTATGGATCAGCTTTCAGTAGTAGATAAAAATAATAGTACTAATATTAATAGTGATGGTGACAGTATTAATTAATTAATTAGGATAGTAGTATTAATGGTAATAATAACAATATTAATTAATTAATTGGGAACACAATCAGAAAATATTTGTATATGCATACAAATAGACGCACAGTGTACATGTACGTATGCACACGTACAGCACATACATGCACGCACGCACGCACACACGCACACATGCACGCGCACACATATGCACACACAATTATGCATATACATACACACATGTATGCATGCATGCACGCACGCACTCGCACACATGCGCACACACAGGCACACAGACGTATGTGAATGAATACGTACATAGGCCAACATACACATGAGTACAAACACATATGAGTAAATATAGGTAGACATAAGATATTTGATATTGTAAAAGTAAACAGAAGTTTGTGTAGAGAGAGTAAAGATCAATGGACATCCAGGTCTCAACGGCATGTACATGGGGTTGTAAGGTACGAGGAAAGAGCACTTTTGAACATGTTAAAGGATGAGATGGTTCGAATATTAGTTGGTAGGTTATTCCAATCGGATGGGGCTTTAAACATAAATGCATTTTTACCTATAGAATTGTGAACAGTGGGAACAGAGAAATAGGGTTGAATGGAGTGTCTGAGTTGATACATGGGGGTTTGTGGTACTAGAAACTGTGTGAGATATTGGGGATAGTTGAAGTATATACATTTAAAAATAAACTGTATCCAGTGACATTGTCTTCTTGTGGAGAGAGAGGGCAACTGAAGAATGTCATACATGGTACAATGGTGAGTAGTGAAAGGACAGCCTAAGATAAATCTGCACAATTTGTTGAACACAGTATTAAGAGTGTTTAGATTGGTTCTGGAAGCATTTTGGTAGACAACATCAGCATAATCAAATATTGGTAGAATAAGCTGTAGCACCAGTCTTTTTCTGATGGAAAATGAAAAACAATTTCTGGAACGATAAAGAGTACCAATGCTGAAATTAACTTTTCTTATAATGTGATCAATGTGACACTTGAATGAGAGCTCTGTGTCAAGCCACATGCCCAAATATTTAGTTTGTTCAACTCGTTGCAGAGGGGTGCCGTCCATGCTGGTTATAGAGAATGGTTGATTTAAAGATTTAGATTTAAGATTTGGACGTGTGCCAAAGATCATTGTGAAAGATTTTGTATTATTTAGTTGTAATTTATTTGCTGCAAGCCAGTGTTGTAAGGTGATGAAATCTTGTTGTAAGGCTAATTCAATTTCTGGTAGTGTTGAGTTGGAGGTGTACAGGACTGTGTCATCTGCATAGAGTTGAACGTTACATTGCGAGCAGATTGAGGGGAGATCATTAATGAATATAGAAAAAAGTAGAGGTCCTAGGGATGACCCTTGAGGCACGCCGCGCTCCTGAACTAAGAGGTCAGATTTGCATCCTTGTATTACGACACATTGTTTGCGATTATGTAAGTATGAGTTGAACCACAACAGGGCATTACGGGATAGGCCCACTGCATGCAATTTGTCCAAAAGGAGATAATGGTCGACCAAATCAAAAGCCTTAGATAGATCAATAAAGACTGCTCCAGTTAATTTTTTATTGGCGGATGCTGAGGTGATGTCATTAGTGAGTTTGAGCAAAGCAGTGGTTGTGGAGTAATTTGATCTAAATCCAGATTGGTGGGGTGATAGGATATTATTTAAATTGAGATAGTGTGACAGTTGGTTATAAATTAGTTTTTCGAATATTTTTACAATTGAACAAATTATCGATATGGGTCTGTAATTGTTAGGTTCTAGTGCGTCTCCCCCTTTGTGCAAGGGAGTGATGCGTGAGCATTTCCAAACGGCAGGAAGTTGACAGGTGGTCAACTTCTTGAACATGCGCACATCGGCCGCTATTTTCGACAGAAGAACAAAATATGTCAACAGTGTCTGAGTCTGCCTCATCTGTGCTGCCTATGTGACTGATAGATAAATAGATTGGATACACAAGTGTATGTTTGCCACTTTCCCACTGACTGCGAACTGCATGCACATTGCACAAATGAGTCTAATGACTCTAATGAATTTTTATATAATTAAAGATTTGTCTGAGAGCCAGATGCTAACCCTAAGCAGGGGCGGATTGGCACATATTTTCCCACCGGGGCAATTTTGCCTTTGCCAGGCCACCCTGGGGGGGCAGCTGGTTAACCAGATGTAACTCTTTGAGAGTGTAAAAATGAAACCAAATGGACCCTTGCGGCATGTGAATTAGCCCAACTTAGTCTACACAACTGGAGAATGTAGAAGATTAATGGTCATTTTGATCTGTATGCTCCAGGCGAGCATCTAGCACATTCTAGTGCATTTTGGAAGTGCCACTAGTGCATTTTGTATCTTGTCCAGGCCACCAGGTGGCGCAGGCCACCGGGAAAACTCCCTGTACTCCAGATGGCCAATCCGCCCCTGACCCTAACCCTAAGCCACATCTGGCTCTCGAGCCATAGGTTCCCTACCCTTGATCTAGCGTCTGACACTAGAATCTGGTCTCGGAAATCAGATTCTAGTGTTAGAAATCAGAATCTCATGTCAGAAACTAGAATCTACTGTCAGCACAAAATGTGTTCATACTTACAGGTTTGTAGCGGATAAGGTAGTGCATGATAGGCGAGCCGCCGTCGTCCTGCTTGATCCAGTTGATCTTCAGGGAGTTGCCTTTGGGTTGGACGATCCCCTCCAGCTTGGGCGCACTGGGCTTCCCTACAACGCACAGCACCAACCAGGAGTTAAATACCAGCACAAAGATAGAGGATTGGTTAATAGTTTACAAGCGATGGAGATGGATTTCTGTGTCCCGCCTGTGACCTGACACAATTATGAAAATGATAAAAGGAGTTAGAAATGAAAACAAGTTAATAAGGGTCAATATGTGGATATGCTCCTCAAAACTTACCCTCCCGTTTGCTACGTGCAAATGTTTGTCTTGAGTCAATCAAACTATGAAATATTAGTAGTACATAGACTAGTGATTAACAAGCTGGTAATGGTATGTATTAAGTGGAACGTGTTTGCGGTATAAAATAATTGAACCTGACATGAACGCGGCTAATGTCAAATCAGTATGGAAGTGAATCATTCACTGCCTTGTGATCTCTCTCTGGGTTGATTGAATTTACCCAGCGGAGGCAAATGACTGGTTATTGTGCAAGCCTATATTAAATGAGTAATAATAGACAGTGGTGGACAGTAACATAGTACATAATACTTCAGTACTCTACTTCAGTATATAATTTTTTTGAGGATCTGTACTTGAGTACTGGTATTTCCCAATTGGGGGGGAGCAGGTGAAAATGCTATGGGGGCGGCTTCAGAAAAGCAATAGTCATAGAAAATAGTGATAGAAAAGCAATACATGATGAGTGAAAGATGAGTTTAATCTTTCAACCATTTTCATTACAAACTAAATAATGAACCCTTATTGTAAAAAATAAAAAATAAAATAAAATAGTTGTCCTTTAACCCTTAGTGTACTGAACGCGTTTTGGTGTTCTAAGCATTATGTTTTAACTATTGAAAAATAGCAGATCTACAAGCTCATAGCGCGCCACCGAGTGGCGCGCTATGAGCTTGTATCTCTGCTATTTTTGAAAAAATCGTGAAAACGTGGTGCAAATCTAGACAGGACACAATGGGTTTTAAAGCAGCACTATGTAATGTTCCTCTTATTTCCCGTATTTGCACTTGCTTCCTGTGCAAAGCGCTGAGATGTTGACCATTGAGCTGACAGAGCCTGTCTGTTTGCTGAGAGGATAAACTGAATGTTGACCATCAGCTCAGAATGTGCAGATGCCGTGTCACACATCTAAACGTCTGAGGGAGGGAGAGACCATACAACCATTCCTATTGTACTGTAGGAATTATTGTGTTAATTAGTGAGTTAATGAGCCAAACGCTTTACATGAAAACGATTCATATAAAGACGGTTACGCCGCAGACAAAGCCAACTCGGGTCGTGACAAATCATGATGACAATCAAATAATTTCTAAGATGAAAAAACGAAACAAAAATTGTTCTATGATGTATCCTGCCGTTTTCTACTTATTGCTAATTAGATATTATGTGATAATATTGTGTTTTGTCATCATGATTTGTCACGGCCCGAGTTGGCTTTGTCCGCGGCGTAACTGGGCCCTGTATTATTACCAGCATCGCTGACACGGAAAGCTGTTTTTTTCAGAAAGCTGTTTTTGAACTGAGATTCAGTAGAAAATCTAGTGTCAGGTAGAAACGTTATGTACAGTATTTTGTCCACCACTGGAATTAGAGGGCTAAAGGATATCCTAGTGATGACACGGTTAATGTCATGGTTCTCCGGTGAAGTGAGAAGATTCTTCTCATGAGCATCGAGTTACCTTCAGCTGGATGGAGGGGGATCAGCAGCACAACATCACATGATGAAATGCATGCGTGCCATTGGTGGAAAGGAAAGCAAGAGGAGGTGGTAACATGAAACATGGCATAAACAATAAAAGGTGGAGAGAAAAAAAACAAAAGTTAAAATACTTGAAAAACTTATTTGGGGAAAAACAAATGGAGGTAAATGCTGAGGTTATTAAAAAGGTTTTTCTTTACTTTAATTACTTTATGTGTCAGGTGTAAGAAGATATTTTTGTTCTCTTGGGTAGCTAGCTACAGGCAGTTTAAAATAATGTTCTATCCGAGCATAAGACTTCCGAAGCGACAGCAACATAATGAAACGTTAAAATGAAATGCTGCTGTTGTGTTTGCAATACAGAAAGAGCACACAGTATTTAACTGCATAGCTTAAAGGGGCATTCCACCCATTTTCGACATTTTACTATGTCATTAATATATTGTGTGGACATTATCAAAAAGGTCCCCAAATGTTGTGTTTCCTAGAAATGAAGGTCTGAACAAAAATCATTAACATGGTGTAACACAGATTGATGACATCATCAAGTTGTGCTTCACCAGGATTTTTCTTTTAGGATCTTTTTTTTTTAAAGAATGTACAATTGTACGCTCTCACAAAAGGATCTTGAAAATGGGTGGTATTCCCCTTTAAGTTATACTTTGGTGAAAATATGTCACTGTTGACACTCTTTCTGTTAAAGTGTGCGTTTGATTTGAAGTATATTAACCCATTTTAGGTGGGAATGGGTTCTATACTAAAATGTGGCTCCCTTACTGGTCAAAGTGACAGACGTGTTATGAGTAATGCAAAAAAATGAATAATGCTACCATACAGGTATCTGGGTGAAATAGACTAAAACACACAACAATCACGATGGGGCCATAACACACCACTGTACATCTATCTGTGTGAGGTCCACTTTCTCTAATACAGGGGTGAGACATGGTCACAGACAGTGTATAACAGCATGGAGGATATATTGTAGGGTTGTCCTGTGTAGGGGATAGGAATAGCTAGTTGAAAACTATTCATCTACTGTCTACAACAGAACAAACCTGTTGCCTCGTTGGGAAAACGATATGTGCCAGCTAGAAGTATAAAAAAGGGAACATTGGCTAAGTAAGATTTAGACAGTGCTTGTCCAACATATTGACAAATCAGTTTAACAAATTGTGTTTGTGGAGGCCTAGAGTATTACAGCTACTGCACATCTGTTCCATTTGTACACTGTGGTGATTTAAATTAACCACAGTGATTTTACTGTGTCTGGGTGGAGAAATCAGTGTAGTGCCTGCCTACACTTTTTTGACTTGAGAGCTACTTTCAAAATGACCGGCTCAAGAAGATCTACACATCAAAAATGTGATTGTGTTCCATGACTGACAATTTATTTCAACGCCCCCTAGTTGGTGATGGTGTTACATACTGGTATAGTGTTTAAGAATAATGCACTTATAATGAGAAATAGAGTGGGATAATTGGAAGGTTTTCCTGTATATGCTATTACTGACGTTTGAAAACAGTATTTGAGGTTTGAGTTGACAGTTGGTGAACTAAGAACTATCACATTTTTGTCCACAATTGGGAAAGAGAACCAACAAAACGTTGGTCAAAGTAACAATTATTCTCCATTTTATAATTGTGTGGACTCTTGAAGATTCCGTAATTCAGATGTTTAAATATTTATTTAAACATCTGAATTACGGAAAATTAAACCAAACGGAAAATGAATGCATGAATGCATTTTACCGCTCTCAAGAGTCCCAATTTCCCCAATTTTCTCAATTTTCAAACACTTTGTCTAGAACAGTGGTTTTCAACCATTTTTACACCAAGGCCCACTATTTAATCAGGAGTGAGTTGAGCCACGGACCACCATTTGATGAGGTTACCGATTTTGTTTATTTGTCTGTTTTTACCGCTGATAACCAAATGAGCCCTTATAGATCTGTAACTCTTGAGAGCGTAAAATGGAACCAAATGGACCCTAACGGTACGTTTGGTTTCATTTTACGCTCTCAAGAGTTAAATTATATTAGTATTTAAACATCTGAATTAGTTAATATCGAAGTCTACACAATTAGAAAATGTTAGAAAATGTAGAAAAAAATCTCATTTTGACCAACGTTTTGCTAGCTATCTAAATTGTTGGACAACAACTTGAAAATCCTTGCTTTTGGGTCAGAGAGACTAAACGTCAACATCAAACGGTGATCCGTGGCTAAAAGACAGAATAAATAGTGTGCCCTGGTATAAAAAAGGTTGAAAACCCCTGCTGTGGGGGTTATTTTTATGGGGTTTTGTTCACATCTCTGTGGACAGAAGGACAGTGTTCTGCTTGTCACCTGAGGGACAGGCAGGGAATATTGACCCAAAATATCAAGCTGGGATGTGAGTCATACGATGCTGCAAGACCATCTGTGCAAAATGTTGATGGTTGACTCACACTGTACCGAGATACAATCGCATAGACCTGTTCTTTATTCTACATGGGTGACCGACCGCTGCATTTAAAACCTTTAAACCAGACATATAATGACCATTAATCTACTAAATTCTCTAGTTGTGTAGAATTGGGTGACTCAGATGAATATTTTAACTCTTGTGAGGGGTGTTGTGTGAGGGTGAGGCAGCGTGTTAGCCAATCACAGCACAGTCCAGCAGATTCATAATAAGCCAATAGAGTGGAGGTGAGGTGGAGTTAGATTCTGTTTTTAAACAAACCTGTTTACAAACACAGAGTTTGTACACACTAAAGTTGCCTCTATTACCTTTAACTCTTTGACAGGTTATCAGAAAAGCTAGGCTCACTCCCATTAGGCTCAATAGTAATGAAATAATTTTTTTTTTTTTTAAATCCATTGTTGTGAATTTGTGCAAATGAATGAGATCCAAAGACAGCGTAATGTGTCTACTTTAAGGGGGAAAAAAATAAAATGAGTTGATGATGTGTTTCAGTTTTTTTTTTAAATACATTTGACAAAACAGCCTGTATTTTCACATTTCACTGTTCCCAGAGCTCATTCAGAGATACAGTAAATGCATCATTTATCAATTATAGTTTTCTGGGTTTTGTAGTGCAATCACCACTTAGAGGACTTCATGAGGTGGTGTGCAGTGAGTTAATGAGCTTGATAATAAATCAAAACCTAAAACGACTTTTGGAGTGATACGCAGACAACAGAATAGTCAATCGCTCCAAAAGTTGTGCTAAATCTGTGAAGGAGTTAAGGTGTAAAGAACGTACTTGTATAAGAAGAGCCTGATGGTTTTAACATAAAGGTAAATCAGGAAAGAAAACATAATGGTACAGATATAGTAAGGGTCTAAAATGAGACACAAAGAAACTAAATCACACCACACCGCTGTCTACAGCCTGTAATCCATCCTTGCCAGCAGATCGCATTACTTAATCACATGTTGTGCTGTTTCATGGCACTGGGTAGTAATTTCACTCCATATATCACTATTATTATTAAACACACGGCTCCTGGCAGAGAACTGTACTTCACTGAGCGCATGTTTCTAGTTAAAGGACAATTTAAACCCCAGAAGGCCTTAATCTTACCTTCATTTGCAGTTAAGTTATTCCCCCCAAAAAAGTGTTCCAGTTGTTATTTTGTGGAAAAAAACAACAACTCCTTATTGGTTGTTTAATCTTTAAGTTTAAGCTTAGAATGGGGGCTATGGGATGTTGTTCAAATTCACCCGTTTCCATCACTTCAAAATGCATTTTTTGCCATATATTCTCTCTCCACAATGTCAATGGTGTGTTGACACTCACCTTCCCACTTTTTGTTCAGCAGTGATTCAGGGGTCTCAAAAGGTAGGGGGGGGCACACGGTTTATGGCTGAACTACTGGACTGAAAGTAACAGGGTGAGCTTCAACACACTACTGACAAGGTGGAGAGAGGATTTATAGCACAAAAACGTTTGCAGTTTGTGGTGAAGGAAATAGGTGAATTCGAACAACATCCCATAGCCCCTACACAGCAAAAACTCTGAACTACGTTGTAAGTAAGTCTTGTAATCTTAAATCTAGACTTAAAAAATATGATTGCTCTTGTTTTAAGAAGGATAAACTAACCAAGAGAAAATTGTATAAGATTATCAACCTTGTTTTTAGAACGCATTTCTTATTACAAGAATTCTTACCAGATACAATTCACTTACCCCATGGACAGATTATTTTGCTTGTTTCTTGTACTTTTACACTCAAATATATATAATATATATATATATATATATATATATATATATATATATATATATGTTTTCTCATATTTAGACCGGCTTTTTTTTGCAGTGTATTCTAAGCTCATGGTGGGGTAAGGGAAACGGAACTATAAGGATTTCACCTGTAAAATAACAACTGGACAACTTTTTGCCGGGAAATAAATCAAGGAGAGAAAGCCTTCTGGTTCCTTTAACGCTTTGTGGCAGGTTTGCACGTTTTCTGGTGAGCAACACCATCGTGTGATAAATTAGTCCAGTGGTTTTCAACCAGTGGTCCGGGGAAACACCAGTGGTCCCTGAGCGGGTTCCAGGTGGTCCCCCAGTATCCCAATATCAATGCCAGCTAAGAATGGAATATGGACTCAAGACTTTTAAAGAGCTGTACTGTACATCTGGCATCACCAGATGGCTAAATGATGGACAGTTGGTAACCCTTATAGATCTGTTACTCTTGAGAGAGTAAAATGAAACCAAAGGGACCCTCATGGGTCCATTTGGTATCATTTTACGCTCTAAAGCGTAAAATTACTTAATTTTCAAGAATGTACACATTTAGAAAATATAGAAGAGTTGTTATTTTGACCAACTTTTTTGCCAGTCTGCCAGTTATCTCTCCTAAATTGTGGAGACAAACTTGAAAATCCCTATTTTTGGGGTCCAGGAGACTTCAGCATCACATTTTGGTCCTCTGTGGCTAAAAATGCAGAATAAATAGTGGGCCCTGGTATGAAAAAGGTTGAAAACCACTGAATTAGTCGTAAACCTACTGAGTGTCCAACCCATACCTGGGCATTATGTGGCCCGGGGGGCAAATGCGGCCCTTTGGCTGACTCTGACCGGCCCGGGGACCACCAGTGGTCCTTGAGAGAGTTCCAGTTAAATATAGAAAGTTGATTAACCAGATGTAACTCTTTGAGAGCGTAAAAATGAAACCAAATGGACCCTTGCGGGTCCATTTGGTTTCATGTTTACACTCTCAAGAGTTAAAATATTCATCATATGAATTAGCCCAAAGTCTACACAATCAGATAATGTAAAAGAATGGTCGTTTTTGATCTATAATCTCGTGTTTTGTTTGTAAAATCCAGCCTGGTATTGTGGACAAAAACACAATAAATCATTAGTTTTGGGGTCTGTGCGGCTAAAATGTCCTCAAATGGTGGTCCGTGGCTGAAATACTGAATAAATAGTGGGCCCTGGTGTCAAAATGGTTGGTCTTACTCTTATTTTTATCTTGAAATTAAATTAATATGACGCCGACTGTAGTTCAGCCTTTAGTCTTGGCCAGCAGAGGGTGCTAAAAGCTAAGCAACGGTAGTGAGATTAACCACTCAAGGTAAGCCTTCAGAGAAGGTGACTGGTGATTACTTCACAGTACATGTCAATTAATTGTGTGTTGGCCTTTCTAAACCCCCATAATAATGAGCCTCGTACAGAGCTCTTAAGCTAATGAATCTCCACTGGTGACTGCAAAAGGGGTCCCAATTAAAGACCTCATTTGGGCAATGTAATAAACCACATTAACTGTTCTTAATTACTAAACTAATCAAGGAAAACAATGGTTGGACAGTACGTCATGCCTCCAGTTAGGTGATATTGGGACAAAATGTCAAAAAAAAAAATGCTTTTGGCTTCAAGTACGACATTGAACTGTGTGACATGGTCTTCTTACATCAGTGGTTTTCAACCAGTGGTTTTCAACCAGTGGTCCCTAAGAGGATTCTAGGTGGTCCCCAGCTAAAAGTTGACCAATTGATAACCAAATGGACCTTTATAGATCTGTAACTCTTACATTTTACGCTCCCAGGAGTTAAATTATATTTCAACTGAATTGCTTAATTTTCTACAATCTACACAATCATAAAATGTAGAAGAATTGATATTTTGACCACATTTTGACAGTTATCTCTCCTAAATTGTGGATGAAAAAAAAAATCCTTGCTCCGTGGCTAAAATACAGAGTAAGTAGTGGGCCCTCGTATGAAAATGGTTGAAAACCACTGTCTTACATAATCTGTCAAAGTAAAAGTAGGAAAACAGGAAATGTTAAGAAAATTATTATTTTTTGTTTCCTCGCCACAAATTTCCCCAACAGACCATGAATTGTCAAACCAAATAAGTGCACGCTGTCACGCATATAGGTGTCTGTCCAAATGCTCTGAAGCGACTATAGGATGGTACCAGAGGGAGGGGGGGCACTCTTTTTGGCATGATTCTCAACTGAATACAGAATGGTTTTGCATGCATGACTTTTTTTTTACATCACTTGAATAACAAGACAGGCGTGCAGACAGCCAGGCCTTGATGCTCGCGAGGTAACTACCGTAGCTGTCAGGTGAGCAAGTATAAGTGCCCTGTCGAGCATCACGCGGCCTATATGTATCTACAACTACCGCTGTTGTGGACAGGGTTTACAACTGCCAAAATCCAAAATGGCACTAGAGTCACTTCCAAAATGCACTATATGCTATATATAAACATAGACTTGGGCTAATGATGAATATTTTAACTCTTTGAGAGTGTAAAAATGAACCATTTTTATGCTCTGTGATCCTATGACCACTGTCATAGGATTAAACATGGTGAAAAATGAAGGATTTATCTCTCCTGTCAATCAATTCCGCCCCAACTCACCAGCAAAAAACACTAGATTTTTCCCTATATTTTCCCCTATTTTTAGCGCTTTCCCTAATTTTAGTTGCTAAATAAATATAGCAACACTGGTTGTAGATGCAGTGTTGGATGGAATTGCCCAGGAAAAAGGAAGCAAGCGCTCCCAGTTCCTGTTCATGACAAGATTTGGAAGAAAAAAGATGTATTCGAACATGATTCAGAGCAAGAGAGACCTAGTTAGACACTTCTTTTCACAAAAGTGAAAACATAATGACCATTACCCATCTGATTTGGAGTGATATCTCAACTCTGAAACAGCATGTCTCAGACATTAGGAAAAAAGTATGCTTTTCTTGGTGCATTTCCCCACAAATGGAGACATTTAAAAGTCTCTTGGATAAAAATGGCTCTAAAGTCTTAGATATTTCAGTTCTGCTCTTAAAAGCAGCACTAAATAAAATATCAATGCTGGGTAAGAATGGAATATGGACTCAATATTTTAATGAGCTGTACTGTACATCTGACCACACCACTCCTGCATTTATCCTCACAATGTCCACCTTCGGGTCAGACTACAACAACAGATCTTATTTTAAGTTTCTTATATTATCATATGTTTAAGTTAATGGCATGAACTATTTTTGTTGATTAATCTGATTAATGTTTTAACATAATAATCATGTGCACATTGACTGAACCCACTGAGCATTTTCTCATTGAAAAACAAAGACACAAGAGACATATAGCTGTGCATCTCCCTTTATAGATCACCTATTTTCATAAATATTCTATAATCCTGTACAAGAAAACACAGCATATTTTGGACATAGTTTGAGTGGTGATTAATCACGACTGAAGCTGTGATTAAGCTCATTAAAAATTTCATTCAAACCAACACAGAAGAAACTTCTTCATGTAGAAAATATAGGATTAGAATTTGAGTTTGAAGGTCTGATTAAATTAAGGGAGAATGTCAAGCTGTCAAGTGTGTGTGTGTGTGTGTGTGTGTGTGTGTGCGTGCGTGCGCGCACGTGTGTGTGTGTGTGTGTGTGTGTGTGTGCGTGCGTGTGTGAGTGTATAACTTACGGACAGGTGCTGTCTTGAAGAACACAGCGGGGCTGCTCTCACCCTCACCCTTGCCGTTAATGGCTGACATTTTCACTTCATAGTTGGTCTCAGGTATCAGCCTATTGATTGTCACCTCATTGAGGGAGCCTGTCGCAAAAAAATAAGAGCATGCCAATTATTCATGAAAGGAAGCGCCGCACTTGACATTTGACGATTCCAACCAAAATGTGTTCCCCCCCCGATCTCACCAATGAATTGCACCTCCCAAAAAGGACAACACTTCAAAACACGACTTGCCCGAGTTAATTAATTATGGTGGAACGACTTCATTGCAATTAACGAGAGATGTTTTCATCATTTAATCCACATTTTAAAATCAGTTTACATTCATACGGGCCGATCTACTGGTCAGAAATGGTCTGTTCATTTCTTATCATTTTAAATAGTAGGCTAACTACAGTGGAATTTCAGTGGATCTCTATGGGCTGGGCCTGCAGTACAGCATTCAGTACAGCAAGTCACCAGATGTGACTTTGTAACCCTATGGTACATCTTTTTTTTATAGAATTTACAGGTGGAATGTTTCTTTTTCTACCGGGGAATTGTTTCTTTAATTAACCCTTAGTGTACTGAACGCGTTTTGGTGTTCTAAGCATTATGTGAAAAATAGCAGATCTACAAGCTCATAGCGCGCCACTCGGTGGCGCGCTATGAGCTTGTAGATCTGCTATTTTTGAAAAATCGTGAAATCTTTGAGTATTATGTTATTCAGAAACTAGATAGGACACAATGGGTTAACTGGGTTTGGTGGTCTTAGCGTGCCAGCAAGGGGTATTATGGGATAGTTTTTGGGGTTTACTGGCCTGGTGCAGAGGGAAGGGGACGGTCTCTCTCTAAGAGAAGACAGCAGTACTTTAGATTGTTTTACACGGACAGTTGGCACTAAGATAGAACCCTGGCTGATCATGTTCTTGTGGTTGAATCAGTTTTGTTATTAAAATACCATTTCTGCAAAACATAGTCCTTTTTATTCATAGCATAGTAAGAATGTAGGGGTGTGACGATTCACTTACCTCACGATAAGATACAATATTGCTATTTAGGGTTCTGAATCGATTTATATTGCGATTCTTAGTTGTGCTGCGATTCGATTTGATATATCGCATTTTCCCACAAATGACTGTGCTTTTATCATACAGAACAAGGACGATTCCACCCATTTTCAAGATTTTTTTTTTCTGAGAGCGTACATTCGAATGGAACCAAATGGACCCTGACGGGCCCATTTGGTTCCATTTGTACGCCCTCAGAAAAAAGACGACATCATCAAGTAAAATACAGTACAGTAAAATGTAAAATGTTGAAAACAATTCTGAACAATATGACCCATGACAAGTTCAATCAGCTAGAACATTTTAAAGTATTTTTTTTAAAAGTGCAATCATACACATCAATGCAGCCTGATAACGTCAGTCAGTCTTTCTGACATGAACAAATTCATTAATAGGCCTAATAACAAATTAAATAATAGGCCTACATGAATATATATAAAAAAGTTATAAAAAAAAGTTTATAAGTTACTCCATTCAGTATTTAGATATTTGATTGATTTAGCGTACCCGCCTCCTTCCTATACAAACAACTCTTTTAACCATGACAGATTATTTGAAAACAACCCATCTTTTTTCTGGTGACTGATATTGCCCTCCTATTACGTGAGAGGGCCGTGGAATTTCAATTACAGTTTTCATTTATTTTTAATACATCTAGGAAGGCAATTATGTGTCTGCAATCTGTCAAACAGATGTACAAGTACTCTTAAAGGGGTATTCCACTTTCCAAAAACTTTTGGTCTACTCAGTCTCATGTGAACACCCCAGACAGTTTATAAGTTACTCCATTCAGTATTTAGATATTTGATTGATTTAGCCTACCCGCCTCCTTTTAACCATGACAGATTATTCGAAAACAACCCATCTTTTTTCTGGTGACTGATATTGCCCTCCTAATACGTGAGAGGGCCGTGGAATTTCAATTACAGTTTTCATTTATTTTTAAAATATTGTTTAATTCATTTGGGCATACCCAAATATGGAGGCTGCTACTTTTTCCAAAACAATAGCTTAAAAATAAAAGAAAACAAGAAAGTAATTGAAATTCCACGGCCCTCTCACGTATTAGCAGGACAATATCAGTCAGCAGAAAAAGATGGGTTGTTTTTGAATAACCTGTCATGGTTAAAATGGAGTTTTAAGTTATAGTGGGTTTGTATAGGAAGGCGACGGATACACTAAAATGAACATCAAATATCTAAATACTGAATGCAGTAACTTATAAACTGTCTGGTGTGTTCACATGAGACTGAGTAGACCATAAAATAGACCATAAAAGTTTTTTTGAAAGTGGAATATCCCTTTAAGATTGTACCGAAGGAAGCTTTTTTTGTTGTTGTTGTTGTTGTACATGTTAACTCAAGCTAGGTTCAAAAAAAGAAAGCGTTGTGTGGCTGCAGTGGGTATTTGTAGTCCCTGTGTGTCTCTATGGTAAAGCTTCCTAGCAGCACACAGCTTCCTCCTCTGCTGTGTTGTCCCACTACGACAACAAGCGATTACACCGCTTTTAAAAGTGGATTTTTCACGGCAAACAACTCGGCAGGTCGGTGTGCAATGGCTGTTCAAAGGTAGCTTTGATCCTAGCAGGGGAGGGCTTGAAGACGCAGGGAATGAGTTTATCCTCACGGACTAAAGTATACTAAGTAAAAAGTGGAAAGAAAACGTTGCTAAATAATGCTTTGAGGTGTAGGACTCCTACCGGCGTGGACGTCGTGGGTGCTCTGTAGCCATTTGCCCCCGTCCTGCACCCTCCACTCGGTCCTGTATCTGAGGACGGGAACTCCTCCGTTGGCCTCCGGTTCCTGGAACTGAACCCGCGCAGAGCTGGAGAACGGCTCCACTTCACCCATGGTTGGAGCCGACGGAACCTCTGGTTAAAGGAAAGGACAACACGTGGAAGATTTACTCTATATTTCAACAGGCAGTCATTAGACACAGGGCTTGACACTAAGGTCTCCGAGACACTTGCCCATCGGGCAAGTGCAAGTCAGGTTCTACTTGCCCTCAGGTCATGGTCACTTGCCCCCCAAAAATATTATAAATTTTGCATTTAAGTTTACTTCCTATTTGGGTGCTTTAAACCAGGGGTTTTCAACAGGTGGTCTGGGGACCACCAGTGGTCCCTGAGAGGGTTCCAGGTGGTCCCCAGCTAAGTTGGTTAACCAGATGTAACTCTTGAGAACGTAAAAATGAAACCAAATGGACCCTTGCGGGTCCATTTGGTTTCATTTTTACACTCTCAAGAGTTAAAATTCATCATCTTAATTAGCCCATAGTGGTCACAGACCCAGTGGTCCCTGACCCCAGCAAAATGATAGTTTGGAACCAAATGAACCTGGGAGAGGGATGGGAGAGATAGCTAGAAAGCAGGGAAAGACGCTTTCTAGAGTCTTCAAGACAAATGTATCTTGTGTTGTGTTATAGTGCACTAAATTGCACACTTGCCCGATCGGGCAACCAGGTAGCAGTCTTCACTTGCCCCACCATTTTTTTTTACTTGCCCCGGGCAAGCGGGCAAGTGTTAGTGTCAAGCCCTGAGACAGGCTCGGAACATTGTTTCCGAACCCTCACATGTTCTCAACCATGAATATGCGTTGATGCGTAATGGTAGAAGGTACAGAACTCCACAATGTAAATATAACAGATACAAACACTTGTTTGTTCCTCTCTCGATCAAGTTGCTTAACGATAACTGGATGCACCCTGCCTAGGGACATGCACGCATTATGGTGTATGACTGTATGGGGTGTTGCTGTGTTTTATGTTGCTCTTTCATTTGTGTTGTTCTGTCTTCTGCTGTTTTTCCTGTTGTCTGTGTAACTTTGTGTGCGGCTCGGTCGTTGTCTCCAAGACAAATCTCTCCCTCGGGAGACAAATAAAGTAAACCTTGAACCTTGGATATACACGCTGTCAATACTGAAAGCTGTACTCGTATTCAACTGTCAATATGAAAGCTGTGAGTGTGGACTTTGTGGCAGTGGGTTTTCAACCTTTTTCATACAATATTATTTTGTTTTCGTCCACAATACCAGGCTGGATTTGCGAAACAAAACAGGCAAAAATACAGATATAAAATGACCAATAATCTTCTACATTCTCTAGTTGTATAGATCTGGGCCAATTCAGATGATGAATATTTTAACTCTTGCGAGAGTGTTGCAGGTTTGTTTGGTTTCATTTCTACGCTCTGAAAGAGTTACATCTGGTTAAACAAACTTTCCATCATTTAGCCTGGGAGTGGGGACCACCTCGAACCCTCTCAAGGACCACTGGTGGTCACCGGACCACTGGTTGAAAACCACTGACTCATACACACAAAAAATGATTTGTCACTGTTGCAAATACTAAACACAGACAAACGTATTTCACTTCTGACACCGTGCAAAAGCTACTGTATCAGCGTGTCGTGTCCCAGGGATTGCTGCCAGTCTAGTAGAACTACCGGCTGAGCATGCAAATCTCCATCCTGGATAATTAATGGCACGTATTTGCACTACCCACCCTCCCTCCCTCCCTCCCTCCCCTGTCGACCCAACTCCTCTCTCTCTTCTCCTCCTCCTGAGTTTTTACATTATTTATATTTCATATTAGTGTATTCTGGCTGTCGCCACTTTGTGTTTTTTTGAATGAACTACGAACTCACACAGAGATAATCGGTTTCGACTTCAGTCGACTGATGGCTCTACTCTGTTTTTATTTTTAGCCAGGGATATAGTGGTGGGGGGACGCGGGGGGGGGGGGGGGGGACGCGGGGGGAGGGGGGGTCAGCGGTGCTCACCCACTATTTTTTTGGCCTATTTTTTTTTGTCTTGTCATTTACTTTTATGGATACAATTAGGCACTGTAAACAGTCTTTCTCAATATGCTATACTTATTTTAATAGCGTGTCTGTGTGTGTTGCGCAGGTGCACGCAAATGCGCATGCAGATGCAAGTGTGCATGCACGTGTCTTAAAGGGGAATTCCACTCATTTTCAATGTTTTACTTTGTCATTATTAATATACATGGTAAAAAGTTCCCCCATTCTGTGTTTCATAAATGGAGCTCTGAAAAAGTCATTAGCATGGTGAAATACATCTTGATGACATAAGTGTTCAAGATGTGTTTCACCATGTTGATGAGTTTCCTTTTTTTTCTGAGAGTGTACAAATGGAACCAAATGGACCCGCTAGGATCCATTTGGTTCACTTTTGTACACTCTCAGAAAAAAGTTGAAAATGGGTGGAATTCCCCTTTAAGACGCGTCCCTCCATTTCTAAAAGTCCCACTACAACACTGTTTTTTTTCGCTGTCTTGCTCAGGGACACTTTGGCACATATAAAAGGCCGGCCAGGAGTACAGGTGTACTACTCTATACCAGATGACCTCTCTATCAACTAAAGACCATCCTTTTCTGGACGTGTCATAATAGGGGGAACATTTTGGTGAGAACAGTATAAATTTGCCAAACATAGCCAAAAAAAAGTCTGTGCTTGTAAATTTTCACATTATGAGCACATGCACACTTCTCCAGTCTCGACAATAGTTCAATTTAACAGTTCCTTAGAGTCTTTTATTGAAAAATACCAAGGCATGTGTTCCAGAAACACCCTTGTGCCAGTATTGAGCTTCATTTTCAGTTAGAAGGAGAAGTTTTTTTTTTTATGTTATTTTAATCTATATGTTTGTCTGGCTGTGAGTTTGTCTGGCTGTGTGTGTGTGTGTGTGTGTGTGTGTGTGTGTGTGTGTGTGTGTGCGTGCGTGCGTGCGTGCGTGCGTGCGTGCGTGCGTGCGTGCGTGCGTGCGTGCGTTGCGTGCGTGCGTGCATGCGTGTCACTGCTGTAGGGGGTCGCTACCAGCTGTGTGTGTGTGTGATGTGTGTTCCTGACACTACATTCTAGTTCCTGACACTAGATTCTAGTTCCTGACACTACATTCTAGTTTCTGACACTAGATTCTAGTTCCTGACACTAGATTCTAGTTCCTGACACTAGATTCTAGTTTCTGACACTAGATTCTATTTTCTGACACTACATTCTAGTTTCTGACACTAGATTCGAGTTCCTGACACTAGATTCTAGCTCCCGACACTAGATTCAAGTTTCTGACACTAGATTCTAGTTCCCGACACTAGATTCTAGTTTCTGACGCTAGATTCTAGTTTCTGATGCTAGATTCCAGTTTCTGACGCTAGATTCCAGTTTCTGACGCTAGATTCCAGTTTCTGACGCTAGATTCTAGTTTCTGACACTAGATTCAAGTTTTTGACACTAGATTCAAGTTTCTGACACTAGATTCAAGTTTCTGACACTAGATTCTAGTTCCCTGCTCTAGATTCTAGTCCCCGACGCTAGATTCCAGTTTCCGACGCAATATTTCAAGCCAAGGACCACCAGAATTATCTATATTTCTGAAAACATGTTGTAGGGATCACCCAGAAAAAATATATTTGAGTTGCTTACGAAATGGTGACACGTTTTCACAATTTTGCCAGTGGCGCGCTATTTGTTTTATTTTTTAAAGTGAAAGTACAAACAGCGTTAAGGAAAAAGGATCTCTTCAGGGGGGCTGATGAATTGATGAAATGTCAGATTTAATCATATGCCGTCGTATTCAAAAGAGCTTTTGTAGAGAAACTAAAAGCTTGTGTTGGTTTGTCCCTGTGACCAGCTGATGGTCCTTGATGCTCGTTAATTCATCCAGGATGGCAATTATGTTCCTGCACTGTCAAACATCTTTCCTAAAATGACATCAAAGAAAAGCTTTTTTTAAAAGATCAACTCCAGGTTCTAAACAAGAAACCACATTTACAGAAATGACGTAAGTAATGCTACTTTTGATGTGTAGTTTGAATGAAAAACGAAATGTGGAAAAATAAAAGCCCGGGTCGTAAGATAAATCGTTAAGATAAAAGTTTTGTTGGTCATTTCTTTAAAATATTGCGTATTGGCACGACAAAGACGATTACCCCGCAGACAAAGACAACTCGGTTCGTGAGAAATCATGACAACACACACAATACGATATCTAATTAGCGAGAAGAAAAAAAAAACATCTGGATACAACATTTTTTCTTCGTTTTTCTTCTTGGAAAATATTTGATTGTTCCAAAAGATTGTGTGTGTTATCATGATTATTTCACGACCCGAGTTGGCTTGGTGTGTGGTGTAATCATCTTTAAATAAATTATTTTCAAAGAGTCTATGAGAAAAATGAAATCCATTTCTTTTTTTATCCCACGATTTTGCAACCCATTTTTTCAACCCAGTGCCAATTCCTAATGTGATCGTGGGCTCTATACACACCCTCCACCAACCTGGGGAGGCAGGCAGCGGACTGGCCTCATGCTTCCTTCAATGCATGAGGAGTCCAAGCTGCCTTCTTTTCACCCGACAGCGGGGAGTTTCCCTGGTCGGACGTAGCGCGTGGAAGGAACACGTTAGTCCAACCAGTTCCTGTCCCCTCCAGGCGGAGGCAGTTTAGAGTCCAGGATTACTGCCTCGGGTATGAGCACTGATGACGCAGAGGAGCAGACGAGAATCGAACCCAGGACCTTCTAGCTGTGAGGAGACAGCACTAACCACTGTTCCACCGTGCCCCTGGGTAATCCATTTCTAGAACAGGGGCAACGTCACAAGGGGGCGGGATTGCTCAGAGAAAGAGTGCGTGCTGCGTGTGCGTGCGTAGGGCTTACTAACCAGCCTGAATGAGGAGGAACTCCTTGGACTCGGTGCCCATGTCATTGGACGCTGTGCAGTTGTAGCTCCCAAAGTCGTTTTCAGTCTCGGGTGTCACCTGGAAGAAGAAGAAAGAGAATATTATTGAAGGTCAAAACGGGACAAATTGTCCTCTGTGTCACACTGCTAAGCTGGCCCTTTGGCTGTTATTTGACCATTAGAGGAGCCTATTTTTAGCCACTGTTGTTCTGTGACTTTTCTTCTGCTGAATTATTGATCAGATTTCCCCACAAACAACACCAGAGCTGAGGGAACACCCCTTTGTATTGAGCCTTTAGGCACATACTACGGGGTCCATCTCAATGAATTATAACCAACCAGTGGTTTGGGGACCACCAGTGGTTACTGAGAGATTTCCAGGTGGTCCCCAGCTAAGTTGGTTAAACGGGAACTCCACCCATTTTCAGCATTTTGATATGTCATTAATATAGCTTAGAGGTGCTGGGTGGTGATGGAAAAAAGATCCCCCAATTCTGTATTTCCTAAAAAAAAATGGAGGTCTGAAAAAATCATTAACATGGTGAAATACATCTGATGAAATCATCAAGATTTTTTTTTTTAATACTTCACTTAAAGAGATACTTTGCCGAAATTAAACCTCGTCTGTATGGTTATACTATGGTGCATCCGTGCTTCTGTGCCAGGGTCTCAGTGCATACTGTAGTGGAACACCAGAGGAGGGGGTTCCAGGCCGTATCATACTGTAGTGGAACACCAGAGGAGGGGGTTCCAGACCGTATCATACTGTAGTGGAACACCAGAGGAGGGGGTTCCAGGCTGTATCATACTGTAGTGGAACACCAGAGGAGGGGGTTCCAGACCGTATCATACTGTAGTGGAACACCAGAGGAGGGGGTTCCAGACCGTATCATACTGTAGTGGAACACCAGAGGAGGGGGTTCCAGACCGTATCATACTGTAGTGGAACACCAGAGGAGGGGGTTCCAGACCGTATCATACTGTAGTGGAACACCAGAGGAGGGGGTTCCAGACCTTATCATACCTACGTCACTGCCCTAACTCAGTGCATACTGTAGTGGAACACCAGAGGAGGGGGTTCCAGACCGTATCATACTGTAGTGGAACACCAGAGGAGGGGGTTCCAGACCGTATCATACTGTAGTGGAACACCAGAGGAGGGGGTTCCAGGCTGTATCATACTGTAGTGGAACACCAGAGGAGGGGGTTCCAGGCTGTATCATACTGTAGTGGAACACCAGAGGAGGGGGTTCCAGACCGTATCATACTGTAGTGGAACACCAGAGGAGGGGGTTCCAGACCGTATCATACTGTAGTGGAACACCAGAGGAGGGGGTTCCAGACCATATCATACTGTAGTGGAACACCAGAGGAGGGGGTTCCAGACCGTATCATACTGTAGTGGAACACCAGAGGAGGGGGTTCCAGACCGTATCATACTGTAGTGGAACACCAGAGGAGGGGGTTCCAGACCGTATCATACTGTAGTGGAACACCAGAGGAGGGGGTTCCAGACCGTATCATACCTACGTCACTGCCCTAACTCAGTGCATACTGTAGTGGAACACCAGAGGAGGGGGTTCCAGACCTTATCATACCTACGTCACTGCCCTAAAAGTGACGTAGGTATGATATGTTTCCCAGAGCACTGAACACTAAAGGAGGCAGAGGAGAGCAGCAAGGCACGCACAGAATATACTTTCTCTAGCGCCACCGTGTGGCTTTTTTTTTTAACACACACACATACATACATTCCGTACCAGTGAAGCACTCCTTTAACGAATTACGTTGTACATTATGGAAGACAATCGACTTTTACTCTGACTCTGACTTTTATTCTAATTCATTGAGATGAATCCGTAGAAAGCAAGAAGCTGTTGTGTCATTGGCTGTACACACACAAACGTGTCACATTGGTATTTAGAAATACTAAACGTCCGCACCTCCAGATAGCTGGCCAGAGGGTTCCTGAAGATCTTGACGTTGGTGGTGTTGGCGTTGGGCAGCAGCAGTCCGTCCCTCAGCCACACGATGGACACCTCGTTAGGGTGGGCCTGGACCTCACAGCTGATGTTAACGGCGTTGCCCTCCCAGGTGTACACGGCCACGGAGCCTTGGATCTTAGGGGCGTCTGGGAGAGGGCAGACAAACACCAACCATCATGAAGTTTACTAGGGTTCTAAAAGCATGTTATGTTATACTTTATCCCAGGGGCGTTTTGCCATTAGGCAGACTAGGCAATTAGCTCTTCACTAAGCCCCTCCCCAATCCGGCCTTGTCCAATGGGCACGTTGGAAGAGGAAAGCTTGACCAGGAAAGCTTGACCTGGATAGCAACAGTTGCTAAAGTATTTGCATTGCCATTGGACAGTGAGCAAACCCCACCCTAAAGGGTGGGGCTTAGAGAAGAGCTCATTGCACGGGGCGCCATTAAAAGGATCCCAGGCTAATAATATGGATAGATACATTATACTTGTCCTCTATAACTAGAATTGACCATTTAAAACACACATGGGGTTCCATTTCCGTCACCGCTAAACCACGATCACAGTACGATCTACAGTACCTTTTGTGCACCACTGACTTACACCATACCCGGCTACACCATAGCGTTTCGTGAATACCAGCCAAGGGTTTTTGCACGATGAGATCAGAAACCAATAAATAGAGAGAGAGAGAGAGAGAGAGCGGTTCGTTCTTACAGCGGACTTCCAGGTACGCCGACTGCGCGTCCTCTCCGATGGCGCTGCGCGCCGTGCAGAGGTACTGGCCGGCGTCCGTGTAGTGCACGGACTTCAGCGTGAGCGAGGAGACGCGGGCGTCGCTCCGCACCACCACGTTCCCGTCCAGGCTCTAGAACGGGGGGAGAGAGAACGACGTACGACACAACATACAGTACAAGAGTTTGTTGTATATCAGAAGAACATTCATGGTTATAGGCTAGTGCGCGATGTTAAGATTACATTTAAATGCATTATGTAGATATTATGCAGACGGGGATCAAAGCTCTGCGCTTTAAGCGTTCTTTCGTGTCTGATCCCGGCAGGGGAATAACAAAGCGACTTTTCGCAAGTAACAAAAAGAGAGACTTTCATCTATTTTAGCCAAGACGGTGTGACCTGTGCAATCACTGTACAAAGACTTGCACTTAATCAGAGAGAGAGAGAAGCACATATAGTACACATACACACACCACTGGAGGCTTGTCTGTGGAAGGATTTAAGAGACTTATGGACATGTAGCAGGAGAGAGAGAGAGAGAGACTCGTTCAATAATAGATGAGAGCATGCAGCAGAGGCCATCAAGAGCTTTTTCCAACTCTTGTTATGAAATTCTGCTTGTGTTTTGCTTCCCACTCTTGTTCATGACTTCAGCCCTAGTCTCCCTATTTTTGGGGGGAGTCGGGTTAACGTTTGCCAAAGAGATGTGTTAGTAAGTACAGAGACTGACTCACCCCTAGCTGAGATATGGCTGCAGAAATATGTGCTCTGTGCAAGCAAGCATTCCTCACATGCGTCGGTTTTTAAGATGAAACGAATACAAAAGCCCTTTTGCATGTGAAACCGCGAGGGGAGGAGAGGGGAGTGGAGGGGGCTCTCAAGGGAGTCTGCTAAAGAGATGATTGAATGGCCCCGTTAGGATCCAGATACAGTACAATATAATGGGTATCTGGTTTCATTAACTTGATATGGGCAGTTACACCAAAGGCTCCACCAGTATAGCCTTCTGACCTGCAGTGTCAGTGTCGATAATTGTCTTGTTGTGGCTCGTGTTGTCACATGTGGACACAGAGAGCTTCCTGTTGGCGTGACAGGCTGTTTCCCCAGTGTCACACACACACACACAGACACAGACGCACACGCACACGCACACACACACACACACACACCCCAGGGGTGGATCTAGGAATGGGTATGGGGGGGGTAATGCCCCCCTAAATGCCCAACCTGCGCCACCAACTTCACTTCAACAACTGATGTTATTATTGACGCTTCACTTGACTAATAAAAGTCCTGTAACCGAAAATGGTACGACTTCATCGTATTGAATCGTGAGGTAAGTGAATCATCCCACCCCTAGTGACCAGTAGGCCTGCGGGCGCTCCCCTGAAATCTTTGCATTTTGAAGACATTCAATTTCAATACTGTCCCATTCACATTAAATTCCGCCATACTTCATTCGTTATACATTTTTACCCCCTCCATTCTTATGTGCTAAATCGGCAAACTCAGAACCATACCTGAGTTTGCAGCTGTGCACAATCATGAATGCTGCATTTATATAGTGCCTTTATCCAAGGTGCTTTACATACAGTAGATTATGGATCCCATTCACCCATTCCCACACCAATGGCAGCAGAAACCATCCAAGGTACTGACCAGCACATCGGGAGCAATTAGGGGTTAGGTGTCTTGCTCAGGAACACATCGACAATAACTCTGGGGGAACCCGGGTTTGAACCGGCAACCTTGCGGTCACCATCCGGCGGTGACTCTACCGCTGATCCACTGCCTACCATAACGTATGATGCGCAGTGACGTCACTGCCCCGGTTCCGGAAGTCTTTTCCCAATTCATTTTTCTCATAGACTTTTCGAAAATAATTTATATCAAGACGATTACGCCGCGGACAAAGCCAACTCGAGTCGTGACGATGACACACACAAACTTTTGGGACAATAAAATAATTTCTAAGATGAAAAACGAAACAAAAAGTCTTGTATCATGCCGTTTTCTACTTCTTCCTAATTATATATTATATGACGATATTGTGTTTGTTGTCATGATTTGTCACGACCTGAGTTGGCTTTGGCCGCGGCGTAATCGTCTTGATATAAATTATTTTCGAAAAGTCTATGAGAAAAATGAATGGGGAAAAGACTTCCGGAACCGGGGCAGTGACGTCACTGCGCATCTCTATACGTGGCACAGGCTTTGTTGTTGTTTTGATACTAGTGCAGAACCGTTCCGGCACCTCTATCTCTCTCTCTCTGACTCATTTGCATTTTTCCTCCCCTTTTTTGCATGGCTTTGACCCAAAGGTGCAGCAAAATAAACCAATGGCACACAACTCTTCCACTGCACATATTGGATTAGGACTAGGGGGGGGCAGCCATGTAAGAGAAACCCTCATTAGTTCGCATTCAAAGTCAATGGACAATGCATGTCTGAGGCATTCATTATGCATGAGGGGTAGCAGGACGAGCACAGAAAACACTTACATAACAGTCCTCTTTCATGCTGACCCTTGTACACACAACCCCTCCCCCATCCCCCATCCCCCCCAAACCCACATGCCCTGTATAGAGAGCATCTTGGCATCAGCAGAACACTCATCCTTTAAGAGTCAAGTCCAATTTAAGTTACTGTCTCAACACTACACATATTATTCCTTCCTCATTTCTTTCTTTCTTTCTTTCTTTCTTTCTTTCTTTCTTTCTTTCTTTCTTTCTTTCTTTCTTTCTTTCTTTCTTTCTTTCTTCCTTTCTTTCTTTCTTTCTTTCCCTCTTTAATCCCTTCTTTCCCTCTTTACTCCCTTCTTTCTTTCCCTCTTTCAGTCCTTCCTTCCCGCTTTCCTCCCTTCTTTTCTTCTTTCCCTCTTTCCTTCCCTCTTTCCACTATTTTTTTCCTTCCTTCCGCTCTTTTTTCTTTCCTTCTTTCCTTCCTTCTTTTCTTCTTTCCCCTTTTCCTTCCTTTTTTCTTTCCCTTTTCCTTCCTTCTTTCCCTCTTTCCTTCCTCCTTTTCTTCTTCCCCTCTTTCTTTCCCTCTTTATTTCCTTCCTTGTGCTGTTTTTTCTTTCCTTCTTTCTTTCCCTCTTTCCTCCCTTCTTTTCTTCTTTCCCTCTTTCCTTCCTTCTCCCCACTCTTTTTACTTCCTTCCTTCCGCTCTTTTTTTCTTTCCCTCTTTCCTTCCTTCTTTCCCTCTTTCTTTCCCTCTTTCCACTCCTCTTATTTCCTTCCTTCTTTCCACTCTTCTTTCTTTCATCCCTTCTTTCCCTCTTTTCCCTCTTTCTTTTTCCTTTCCTTCCTTCTTTCTTTCTTACTTACATGAAGTGACAGAAGGTGACACAGCCATGGTCGTGACCAGATTACGTAAGACGACTTTTTTGCCGACGCTAGAAGTCCATTTTCAACCAAAAAGTCAATAAAAGAAAAAATCAAGAGAAGTCCAACATCCTCTACAACATGCAAGTCCACAAAGAATAACTATCTATCCTGTATTGGAGGGAAAAAGAAAATTGTTTGTTGATTTGCAACGTGATATCTGGGAATCATTAAAGTTTCATAACTATGGGTTTTCAGCAAGGAGGCCGGATGAATAATACAACAGGGTGGTGTGGTGTCTACTGGAAACATCCACGCTTTGCTTTCATTATGTGATTTCTTTACGGCATGAGAATAAAAATATAAATCAAACCAAACACCTTGCAGAATACAGAATACCAGAAACAAAAGAGAAACGGCTTTATTGCATTCTAGAACACCCTTCTTGGCTTCAAGCATCTTCAAGACTCATTGGGATGGGGGCGGATCTAGGCATGGGCATGGGGGGGGGGGGGGGGGATGCCCCCCAAAATGCCCAGTCTGCCCCAACTAACATGATGGCATGCAAAACAGTGCTTATATTTAAAATGATGTGAAACACTACTACTGCTACTAACTAATTAGAATTGTGGCACCACTAAACCAAAAGCATATCATTAAAAATAGAACACTCTGAGTCAGACCTTTAGCTTTATGCATGCTGTTGCAACTTCAACAACGACTGATGTTATTATTGATGCTTTACTTGACTAATAAAAGTGTTGTAACCGATTTTCTCCTGCCCCCCCCCCCCCCCCCATTGGGAAATGTTACATCCGCCCCTGCCCCACCAGTCAGTAAACCTACAACTAGTGATGTTAGGCTGAATATTGACTCCCCCCCCCACCCCACCCCCCAATAGTCGATATTGTCCAACTCCTAATTTCCGATACCACTACAGGATGATATCCCAAAGGAAGCAATATTGAGCAATATTTGAGATTGATGTGATATTGCTCAATTGTTGCATCTCAAAGCTGTTTCTCATTGTTTTCTCCAGAGAAATACAAGATTTGCTATGTCTCAGGTGGAGCTGTACAGGATATCTCAAACTTGGATTCTGCTTTGCTCTGGGATCAACCGATACGGATATAGGCAGTTGTGGAATTAATGAACACTGAATTACCACAGTATGCCTAATTTTATCGTGATGCTCCAACAGATGATGATATCGGACATCCCTATACCCACAGAAAAAGGAGTCTTACAGAACTGGAAGAACATTTTGGAGAACAGGCTTTGAAATACATATACCGTATTTTCCGCACTATAAGGCGCACCGGATTATAAGGCGCACCGGATTATAAGGCGCACCTTTTAAAACTGCTTTCACATATAAGGCGCACCGGATTATAAGGCGCAGAGAATAGAAGCTACTACAGTTAACATAGAATAGAAGCTTCTGCAGTCAAACAATCCATATATAAGGCGCACTGGATTATAAGGCGCAGTGTGGATTTTTGAGAAAATTAAAGGCTTTTAAGTGCGCCTTATAGTCCGGAAAATACGGTACACAAGTCTCACTAAACCTCAACTGCCTCATCATCCAGATTGGATGGATTCCCTGTTGGTGCCAACTGACCACAGCTTGCTTGCTTGCTAGAGAATAAAATGATTCATTGTTGTCCACTGATAACGTAATGATAATAACAATAATTCAACAGCCACAGCCAATAAACAAGATCTAGCCCAGGATGCAATAACCACAAAATTAAAAAACAGGGAAAAAGTGTTATCTGAAAAATAGTTGTTTATACATTATCTGGAGACCACAAAAGGAACTAATGGCCTAATTCATGCCTTTTTCCTGCATGCAAAGATTGTCTGTTCCTTTGCACGGGGACAAATTGTATTCATCAAATGAGAGGGCATCTTCATTCTTCACAAAGGGCCTACTAAAATCAGCTGTAAATACTTTTGTACAACCAACAGAGAAATCAGTGGAGTTGGATCACTACTGCATGGGTAATTACTAATTAGCATGAGTACTCATAATTGCCATGTACTCCTAATTGTTCTTGGCACTGGCAAAATGATGTTTCTGCTTTTCTACTTTGAGAGGAAAACAACATGGTACTTGCAAAAAACGCTCTCGAGCAAATTGGAGTAGCCACTACTACTCACTCCATTACTGTGCTCCAGTCCTTACACCAATGCAGGGGTTGACACTAAGGTCTCCAAGGCACTTGCCCATCGGGCAAGTGCAAGTCAGGTTCTACTTGCCCTCAGGTCAAGGTCACTTGCCCCCCAAAAATATATTGTAAATTTTGCATTTAAGTTTACTTCCTACTTTGGTGCTTTAAACCAGGGGTTTTCAGCACGTGGTCCCTGAGAGGGTTCCAGGTGGTCCCCAGCTAAGTTGGTTAACCAGATGTAACTCTTGAGAACGTAAAAATGAAACCAAATGGACCCTTGCGGGTCCATTTGGTTTCATTTTTACACTCTCAAGAGTTAAAATTCATGATCTTAATTAGCCCAGGTCTACACAACTAGAGAATGTAGAAGATTAATGGTCATTTTTATCTGTATGTTAATTTGCCTGTTTTGTTTCCCAAATCCAGCCTGGAATTGTGGATAGCTAGAAAACAGGGAAAGACACAGAGGTGTCTTTATTTTGTGTTGTGTTATAGTGCACTAAGTTGGTCACAAGGTCATCGGGCAACCAGGTAGCAGTCTTCACTTGCCCCACCATTTTTTTTACTTGCCCCGGGCAAGCGGGCAAGTGTTAGTGTCAAGCCCTGCAATGTCTTCAGTCACCTTTTCTCCCCTGGTTCTCAGTAAAGGCCCTGACACACTAGCAATATTTTTTGATCAATATCAACTAACAATGTCAACATCAACGGGCAACATGATGAGACACATGGCAACAGGCAACAGGCATTTTTTTCCTGAGAGTGTACAAATGGAACCAAATGGACCCGCTAGGGTCCATTTGGTTCACATGTGTACCTCAAAGAAAAGTCATTAACATTATAACAAAAATGTTATAACACTAAGTATTATTAAAGATTATAATTCAAATTGTTTTATACAATTTGTTTTTAGTTTGAATTGAATCATTTTCACACAATAGTTCTCTAAATGTTCATTTACGGGGATAAAGAAGTTAAAGGATAAAATCCTTGTTTCTGTCCATGGCAGTGAGCCAGCAGTCGTGTTTTCAGAAAAGTTTATCTGTGGGAGTCTGGGAGAAACGATCACATGACGCCAAGGAGGGCTGTGATTGGAAGATTCCAAAATGTTGACCAGTAGAGGGCGCTAATGATCTGACTTTTCTGAACAACCAGGAGTTGATCATTTTGTATAGAAAAGTGAAAAGTCTCCGTTGATATTTGACGCTGCTTGTTGATGTTGTTCAAAACATTGCTACAGGTGTTGTAGGTGTATCAGGTTCCTCTTATTTAGTCCATCTAATGAATATGTAAATAAATACCGTGACTATTTTCTGATGTCGGAAATGCGCACTGAACTCTGCAAATATATGCAGCTGTAAATAACAGAAGTGAGAGGGCAGGACTGTCTTTGCACACTTTGCTGTTTGGGGACTATCGAGGCTGTAACATTTCACAGTAAAAAAAATAGTCCTCCAAACGTAATGAAAGTGTGCACTCTATTACTATAGTAAATGAAATATCATGGAGACTTGCGTGAAATCGGAAAAAAGTAATGACATCAGGAGCCCCCGCCTTCCCTGTTTCAATATACGATTTGATCTATATCTCGCATTCCTTAATTTTCCGGCTGGACAACTTTAATAGTCACAGCCGCATTGTTGGTGTTGGGGCTTTTTTGTGTGTCCGACTCCTAAGAGGGGATGGTTGTATGTAATGAGTGTGACTCTCTTTAAGAGAAAAATGAATAGGTATATTAAAAGCTATACCTTGTGTTGCTCGGGCCGAGTCCATGATGCCTGCAAAGAACAGAGACAGAACACAACAAAAAGGCAAAGCAATCCTTAGAGAGCCATCTTCTTTTTCTTCTTCTTCTTCATGGTAAAGCTAGGACGCTGCACATTGCATGCAAGTGACCAAAAGTCTCACGAAATTAATTTGCAGTAGGGGCTGGTAGTACACCTATCCCGCAGCAATTTACTGTGTAATTATGTAAATGGTCTACTGACACAGTTAGGGGTACTTAGTTGGCAAAGCTCCAACATGTGCGTGTGTTTGTGTGGATGCTGGACATTTGGTTAGGGTCTGCCTGAGGGGGTACTGTACAAACAACATTATCACTAAAAGACTCCACAAGCCACATTTTTTGCTGTTTGGTGTTTTTGTTTTGTTTTTGTTTTTTTCAGTTCTTTGTTGGTTCTTGGATTTATTCTCATAATACCTTTGTTACTCTCAGACATGAGTTGTCACTGTATAGGATTTGTTGACTTTTATGTTAAATCAAGGCTTCTCAAAAGAAAGAAAAATAGTAGCTCCTGGAAAATTGTATTCAGGGTTTGAAGAGAACAGTGTTTCAACTCTATGGGTCCTCCTCAGGTAGACCCATAGACCCAGGACTGACGAAGACCCAGACAGTACACGGTTGAAACGTTGTTATCTTCAAACCCTGAATAAAGTTACCCAGGAGCTAGTGAGCCACGGTGAGCAAACTATTTTCCTTTCTTTTGTACATTCGACTTTTTAGTTTAGCAACGGTAAGTTTTACCAGAGATGTGCATACTCCACTTTGTTTCAAAATCAAGGCTTCTCAACATTTTTGGCTCGAGACCACCAGAAAAACTTTGACCATGTATCATGTATTCTTTTTTCTGTGGAACCCCCAACCCCCGCCAAATAATTTCAGGACCCCTGAGGGGTCATGACCCACGGGTTGAGAACCCATGTGTTAAATGATATTCAATAATGTAAACCTTGTTAGGGTTAGCACTTAGCAGTGCCATAGTACTGTATTTGTTATGTATTCTTTTTCATGTGACAAGCAGTCACAGTGTCACCATACATCAAGCCATCTTTTTTGAAACGTAACGCTATGGGAAGGTACCGCGGTTATGCTTCAGACACACGGCATTATCAGGCATATTCTCTCTATGCTGACTAGTGTAGAGAAGCACAGAGCGAATGTTGGAATATGACACAACACCAGCCAGAAGTACTAAGAACACCTATTGCGCTTCCCTTGGCAGTTAGCACATACAGTAAGTCTAAAGCAGCAAGCGGGATATATATATAAAAAACACAATTCACACTGTCATGTTTAAGTTGGGTTCTGTGACAGTTCAGTCTCGTCTCCAGCACAGGGTGTCTCCACTGAGACGTCATGAAATGGCACTTTCTGGGACATGTTCCATTTGGGGAGAGCAGCCTGGGGAATGGTGTATTCTACTGTATTATAGCTCCTATCTGTTGGTGTTTGTGTAAGGGGGTATAAATGTATACAGTAGATCAAATAAAAACCTCACATTACCAAATCACTCAATAGACCTTTTTTTTTCCATAAGCCCCACCCTCTCCCCAAGTGTCCAACCATGGGGTTAAACACTTTCCAGCCGGGATCATTCATTCCAATGTAAATATCATGGACATTATACTGGTTATTTTTTTGGGACCAAAACCTTTAATATATTTATATATAATATATAATTATATAATTTATATATAATATATTTGCCTGTTGTATGCAGTGGGAAAATATGTGTATGATATTTCCTTGTTAAAACGTTTTATTTTTAATCAAATAGGACAAGTATTAGTGGAGAGGTTTGTCCATCACATTATATATTACGTTATGCTTCGCTGTGACTGGACCATAGCAGTTTGGGGAGGGGCTTAGCTAAAGGTCTATTGGAGAGATTTTAAACTAAGGAATGAAATATTTTCAGTTATTTAAGTTTATTTAGGCAGCGTGAGCTTATTTATTACCGGTAGTTAAAACAAAAACATGTTTTGGGGAGGAGGTAATTCATAAGAGTTCCTGGACAAAAGACTATTATGACAGTGTTTTACACTGCAGTGTTTATGGGCCCTTCTCTCTCTCCTCACAGTATTTCATAATTTGCATATTGCAAAAAGAAGGTGTCCCATAAAAAAGTAAAACCAATCAAATACCATCTGTTCATTTGGCTTCTTCTCAGAGGGAGTACAGCAGCAGAGCCACTATGCGGAAAAAAAAGGCAAAGCTTTGATACTACAAATAATTGCTGAACATCGTGTCATACCATGTCAGGGTTCCCATACTGCAATTTGTTTACGTGGGAGTATGTGTTCAAATGTCGATTCCACAGTCACGCCGCGAGCTAAAAACAGAACGCAGGCTCCGTTATAATTGGTGTGCTGATCGTTTGTTTATGTTTTTATGTATTTTTTTACCTGATAACCAGAGGGGATGTGCGTGCTGTACGTTGTAATTGCGTTACAAATTCAGCATTTGCCCCTGTTAACCCATTGTAGACCCCTAGTGGTAGTTTTACCCTAGTTGACGGGAACACCAATATGCGTTCTGTACAGTATGTACAGTATCAAAAAATGTCAAAGTTTGGTGGTGTTACACAATAATTTGAAGTTTTCCAGTACACTTAGGTTAGTATTTCAGAGACATTTTTAGAATCGGGATAGTCTACAATGGGTTAATAAAACACCAAATTCCGCAATCCGTTAACACCGTGTCGTGCCTTGAGTGTCGACTCGTCATGGAACATGCCCACGATTCGCGAGAGCAACAACCCAAAGCACACAGTATATACAGTATCTGAGAGAAATGCAGACACTCATGGAGAAGCAGCATGACACATTCATCTGCACCACAGCTCAGAGGAGGAGCAGTGGATGTTAAATCTGCAATCCTCAGTGTGTAAAAGCTGTATATCTGTTGTGTCTACCGTCCTCTCTATCCCCAACTACCAACAATAACTGCCACCACCCATGGCATATATCCAGTGTCCAATCCTGGGGGTTTTCAACCTTTTTCATCCCAGGGACTACCATTTATTCAGGACTTGAGCCACGCACCACCATTTTGAGGATATTTTAGCCCCCACAGACCCCAAATCTAAAGATTTATTTTTGATTTTGTCCACAATTCCAGACTGGATTTGGGAAACAAAACAGGCAAACATACTAATCAAAAAGACCATTGATCTTCTATTAGTTGTGTAGATTAATTCAGATGATGAATATTTTAACTCTTGACAGTGTAAGCATGAACATGTTTCATGTTTACGCTCTCAAGAGTTTTCATCTGGTTAACCAACTTAGCTGGGGACCACTTGGAACCATCTCAGGACCACTGGTTGAAAACCACTGCTGTCAATGGTAATTAACTGAGTACATGATAAAGGAAGTTTAAGTTGATCTCACTGTGTTTCTCTGTTAATTCAACACGGATGTGAGACAAGCAGACTGATTGGTCTGATATATTTCAACATATGGGTGTTTTTATCAGACAATCTGGTGAACACACACCACCTGTCAAAGAGATTAGAATAATCTTGCCCCATAACAAGTATTGTCTTATTAAATCCAGCATTGTTCCAATGCTTTATTACTTTAGATTAGTTTAGTTTAGTCTGTTGTTGTTGCATGTTGTTGTTTTCATTGTCTACCCTAGATTTCCCTACCCTACGCCTACAGTTCTGTGCTTTGGTGTTTGTGGAGTGGGAGAAAGAGTCAAATATGTGTTTCAGTCGTGCGGTTAAAATCCCTCTACAGTGTGGTTAGCTACCATATGAGTCACCGCTTAGCAAGATGATGAGGTTTGTGGTGACAAGACAGCGTGTCTTCCTTTATCCATCAATTTTATTCTCATCATTTTTATTTTATTCTGCAAGCAGGGAGTTTTTTTATTTTTTTATTTTTTTTTACACGCATCTGGGTTTAATTAAAGACATATTCTCGCAATAAACAATAAATCCCAACTGGAATTACTTAACAAGCTGCTATTATGAAAAGGGACATTTTTTTGCTGTGTCACAAACTCAGGATAGATAGAGCATATTGTTGTTAACCAGGAAAACCATTTGATCATTTCAGTCGATGACACTGATGAGTCCTGAATTCATCGCTACCTAATTAACATATGATACAGTATAAGTAAGTATATTATTATACAGCCCCAGAAGAGAAGATTTATGTCACTATGCAAACTATGACATTTTCATAGCTTGCATGTTAAAGGAGAATTCCACCCCAGATTTTTGCAGTTGATTTATGTCTAAACAATGACCCAGTTGTTATTTTGTGGGAGGGGGGGGGGGGGGGGGGTGGTTAAGACCTCATTATTGGCTTGCCTTACCCCACCTTTTTCATACCAGGGCCCACTATTTATTCTGCATTTTATCCATGGACCACAAATTTGATGCAGAGTTTGGTCTCTCGAACCCAAAACTAAGGACTTTCAAGTTTGTGTCCACAATCTGGAAACATTAGTCAAAATGACATTTTTTTCTACATTTCCTCAATGTGTACATTCTTGAAAATTAAGGAATTCAGATATTTGAATATGATTTAACTCTTGAGAGCGTAAAACAATATCGAAAGGGACCCGTGAGGGTCCATTTTACACACTCAGGAGTTACAGTCTTATAAGGGTCCATTTGGTTACCAACTGTCCATCATTTAGCTGTATGGGGACACCTGGAATCTTCTCAGGGACCACTGGTGGTCCTCGGACCACCTGTTGAAAACCCCTGGCTTAGCACGAGGCTATGGGGTGTAGTTCAAATTCACCTACAGTATTTCCATATATAAATATATATATTTGAACAACATCCCACAGACCTCATTCTAAGCCTAATTTGGGGTAGGGGAAACAGCCAATAAGGACATTTTTGTGGAAATAAATCAACTGTAAATAAAGGTAAGGAAAGCCTTTTGGGGTGTAATTTTCCTTTAACACTACTGTCTGGCACTTGCAGATTAATTTTAGTCTGAGATATAACACTATTTACCGTACAGTAATTGTGGCTTATGGAGTGTCTCCAACTGTGTCAGTAGACCTTTTAAGCACTGCCATTAAGAAACATTGGGTTTATATAATATGCAACAAAATGATCTACAGACGGCCAAGGCTATGTTTGCTGTCTGCAAACATTTTAATAGCACAGATTCATGGCGGAATGGATTTTTTTTTTTTTTTGGCTCAAACATTGGCTTCTCTATTTCTTTAATTCTAAAAGCTGGATTGCTTTATCATCCCAAATGTTTTATGCGAGATGAAATGAAGAAATATATGACTGCCTGAGAGAGAGAGAGGAGAAAGAATTCCCATAAGGTTTGGGTGTTTTAATGTCAGCCCTATGAATTATTCATGACCAAAATCAAAAATCCAACAAAACATCTATATTATGATACATTAGAGTGACATTGAAAACGCCCAACCAAATATCACAAAAAAGGGGCATACTATATGAAACATGCTTTGTGGGAAAAAAGACAAATGTAAGAATGGATAGAATGAGATGGCCGACAGACAGTAGCAACAAAGTATTGAAGCGTAAGAAGCAAAAAAGCTAATAGCTTTTGTCATCAAAAAAGTATCAGGAAAATGAAAAAAGTATCTACTTGACTGAATATTTATGACTATAGAGCAACAGAGTGTATCGCCTCTTTAATGAATTCACATTATTCTTCGCACATATTCTCCCCAAATCGTGCTCTTTCTTTCAAAACAACTGCTGAGAGCATGTTCTGTTACACAAAGAAAACACAGTGGATTCCTTGTCTGATAAAACTCATCAGTATGATTGAAAAACCGAGGAAACCAGATCACCAGGCGCACGGCTCACAAAGAACTTGACTAGAGTCTGACCGATATGATACGATAGTGGGTTTCAACCTTCTTCATACCAGGGCCCACTATTTATTCAGCATTTGAGCCACGGACCACTATTTGAGGACATTTTAGCGCCACAGATCCCCAAAAACTAAAGATTCATTTTGCCTTTGTCCACAATTCCAGGCTGGATTTGGGAAACAAAACAGTCAAACATACAGATCAAAATGAGCAACTACATTCTCTAGTTGTGTAGACTTGGAGCTAATTCACATGATGAATATTTTAACTCTTGAGAGTGTAAACATGAAACCAAATGGACCCGCGAGGGTCCATTTGGTTTCATGTTTACGCTCTCAAAGAGTTACATCTGGTTAACCAACTTTCCATCGTTTAGCTGGAACCCTCTCAAGCGCCACTCATGGTTCCCGAACCACTGGGTGAAAACCCCTGCGATAGAGCTATACAAACACCGATAACCAATTTGCAACCGATAAAGGCACTGTTTTGTTTTGTTTTGTTTTATAGCTATAATATCCTTTCTTTGCGAGTCGTGAAAAGACTTTGTGCCGATATGATTATGCAGTGGTACAGTCACACTAGACAGTAGTACAGGAAAACTGCTTTTTTAGACCAATGTCTTTTCAGTCAAGCTGTCAAGGAACAAATGGAGTAGAGTCAATACTGACACAGACAAACAAATCCCAGTCCAACTCTCCAGTGCCATAAAAAAACCACTGTAGCAGCTACTGTAGTAGTGTGCACTGTGCACTTTACACTCCTATTGGCGTCAATCTCACCAATGCGATAGGATCACTGATAGAACCTCGATATGACCCTGGATACGCTAGACCAGGGGTTTTCAACCTTTTTGACACCAGGGGGACCACCATTTATTCAGAATTTGAGCCACGGACCACCATTTAAGGACATTTTAGCCCCACAGACCCCCAAAACTAAAGATTTCCTTGCTTCTGTCCATGGCCATTAATCTCCAGTTGTGTAGAATAGGACTGATTCAGATGATGAATATTTTAACTCTTGAGAGTGTTAAAATGAAACCAAATGGACCCGCAAGGGTCCATTTGGTTTCATTTTTACATTCTCAAGAGTTACAGCTGGTTAACCAACTTTCCATCATTTAGCCTGGGGACCACCTGGAACCCTCTCAAGGACCACTGGTGGTCCCCGGACCACCTGTTGAAAACCCCTGCGCTAGACAGATTCTATTGGTCCGGCTCTAATTGGAGTGCTGGCTATATCTCCTTTTCAGTCATTCACAAACCTGCATTGCCTTTTTTGCTACACCGTTAGTTAGTTAGTTAGTTTATTTGTCTCGGTCAGGTTTCTCACAACATACTGTATGTACATAATGAATCAAATTACAATGAATTACAATTGACCGAAAAGGTATGGGCTGAAGCCGAAGCTTATTACGCCCACCCTAAAGAAAATAAATTATCACTGCAGTACAGGCTTGGTATTTGGGGGTATATCATGTGTAAGTCACATTAGACTTGTCCTATGTGCGGCCAGCTATGATTTATTAGTATTGTTCCTCCAATATGTTTCATATACAGAGACATTTGTCTCCTGCCATCCAAGAGAGTGTGGGTTACAGTCTGCCTGTAACCCTATAGCCCCCTGACTGCCCCAACAAACATGATGGCATGTAAACAACCCAAACCTTCAAAGATATTTCAACTGAAAATGCTCACCGTATAGTTTAAAATGATTTGAAACACTATGAGTCTTTATGCATGCTGCGTGTCTGTTGTAACTTCAACAACTGATGTTATTATTGATGCTTTACTTGCCTAATATAAGTCCTCTACAAGATATACATCTTGTGGCTCACAGAACTAAAGCAAATATATAACATAGAAAATGGATTTTGTGTTAAGATTGATAACCATGACAAAATGCATAGTTATCCATGTAGTACAGGGTTTGGGGTAAATTTAAACAATAATGGTATGGGGCGCGCTTCATCACTCATGGTGCAAAACAACACAGGCAATGAAGCCGTCCTCATACCATTTTCGGCACCTGCCCCCCTCAATTGGGAAAGGTTATATCCGGGCCTGCTATAGCGCCCAATGGAATGGGAAAAGACTGTGACGTGACAGGGAAAAAAACACGTCATGTACTCTACCACATGACTGTACAACAGTACACAAAAACAGCAGGTGCTGCTGCTTGCAAACACACCACAATGCCATCATCCCGGAGGGGAGAGAGAGAGATTTCTCAATTTATTACAGGCCAGCAGACCGCACCGCCCATAACAGCTCCACCCCGCAACAAGCTGTCTTCAGCACAGCCTCATTAGCGCAGTGAGTTGTTCTGTCACTTTCGCAGCTACAGCTTTTACACCCCCCCCCCCCATCCCCTTCCCAAATGTCACCATTCAGTGAGGAGTGTGAAGAAGAAGGAGAAGTTCTGGGACAGGGTCCACACCGGACCAACGTTCAACGCACTCACACTGTTGCAAACTGCCAAAATCCAAAATGCAGTAGTGACACTTCCAAAAGGCTCTAGAATGCGCTAGAGCAGTGGGTTTTCAACCATTTTCATATACCAGGGCCTGGTGGGTGGTGATGGGTCCGTCTAAACTGAAGCCACACCCACAGCTGTAGTTATATAACAAAGGAGGAGGGATTAGGGGAGGGGCTGAGAGTGTGAGGTCACTATATTACAGTTTTGTTTTTCCCCACCATTGGGACTGGAAAAGGTTTCAGGCTCCAGGGAGAAACCCTTAAATACAAAGGTAAGACGTCATTGCACATAAAAAAAAAGAATCACACCAAGGGAATTCAATGAAGTACTGTCACCTTTTATGGACGTACATAATTGAAAATATTTTAAAAAAAATCACAGCATTCCATCTTTAATTGTACTCTCTTATTGTACATATCTGTACATATCTGTCGTGAAAGAGAGATTGTATCACAAGCGAAAAGGCTATAGCAGGGGTTTTCAACAGGTGGTCTGGGGACCACCGGAGGTCCCTGAGAGGATTCCAGGTGGTCCCCAGGCTAAATGATGGAAAGTTGGTTAACCAGATGTAACTCTTTGAGAGCGTAAAAAAAATTTCACTCTCAAGAGTTAAAATAATCATCATCTGAATTAGCCCCAAGTCTACGGTGCACAACTAGAGAATGTAGAAGATTAATGGTCATTTTTGATCTGTATGTTTGACTGTTTTCCTTCCCAAACGCAACCTGGAATTGTGGACAAAACGCAAAAGAAATCTTTTGGGGTTTTTGGGGGTCTGCAGGGCTAAAAATGTCATCAAATGGTGGTTTGTGGCTCAAATTCTGAATAAATAGTGGGTCCTGGTATGAAAACCCACTGGTCTATAGATATTAGTACCATTTGAGTGGGGAAAAAACGTAACATAGTGTATAATAAAGCCTCTCTCTTGCCTTGCCCTCCCCTGGGCCCTCGCTGGCGCAGTTTCCAGCAGGGAAAGCGGGTTTGCGTCACCGTTGTTATCTATCAAAGGATTTATTCCAGACAATGGGACAATAAAGAAATATCTTTGTGTGCGGAAGGAAGGCTCAAAAGCTCCATAACGATCATATTGACGATAAAAGAAACGCACTGAAACAACGAAAGGTAATATGTCCCTCTGGGCCAGACATATTTTTTTCGCCCCCCTTGGGTCTCTATACAGACACAGATCCTCCTCCCTGTGTATTGTGTGCCATCAGTGCCATGGTGATAATGGAGGGGGAAAACGTCACATGGTCGTAAACGCACTAAAGCACTTAAAAGAATTCATGTGAATTCCATCCACATGCTGAAGACTGGTTGACACCAGCGACTATGTACGAGTACTACAGTACATCATTATCTTGTATCAGTGTTACAAGGGCTAGGGCTTTTTACAAGGGAAGCTATAAACGCACAGATTAGAGGTAGAGATGCGCAGTGACGTCACCGCCCGGTTCCGGAAGTCTTTCCCTCATTCATTTTTCTCATAGACTTTTCGAAAATGGTTAATAAAAACACGATCGCGCCGCGGCCAAAGCCAACTCGGGTCGTGACAAATCATGACAACAAACACAATATCGTCATATAATATATAATTAGGAAGAAGTAGAAAACGGCATGATACAAGACTTTTTGTGCCGTTTTTCATCTTAGAAATTATTTTATTGTCCCAAAAGTTTGTGTGTGTCATCATGATTCGTCACGACTCGAGTTGGTTTTGTCCGTGGCGTAATCGCCTTGATATAAATTATTTTCGAAAAGTCTATGAGAAAAATGAATGGGGAAAAGACTTCTGGAACCGGGGCGGTGACGTCACTGCGCATCTCTACAGGCGACTTCAGTGTGTACAAACTCTGTATTTGTCAACAGATTTGAATCTCACTCCACCTCCCCTCTAACTCCATTGGCTCTTCATGACACTGCTGCGCTGTGATTGACTAAAACACTCTGCTTTATTTCACAGTGTTTTCCTCAGACGAAACAAAAAAAAATGAACTGGAGGCGCTAGAGGCATTTTATCGATTCCTGGTGTGAAAGGCTCTTTTGACCGCTGATCCACGACATCCTCTCAGAGTAAAGACTAGCATTCTATTGAAAGGACCTCACACCATCACCCCTGACCCGAGCACTGTACTCTCTCACCAGGCAGTCATGCCACTGAATGGAGAGAGAGCTGTATTTGTGGACCACATACAGTGGTCTCTTTACAATGGTGAGCAGTTGAGCAATACTGTGGTAAAAGCAAGGCCCCTCTAAGGCATCTTTCTTTTTCCAGACCACCTGCCTCAACCTTTGCAATACTAATGTCATGGCTATGGCCGTACCCAAGAGGCCAATGGCAATACAGGCAAATTCCCTTTGCTTCCTAACTCTAGGTGAAGGGCAGGGAAGGATTATCCAACGGGCATGTTGGGCCCAGGGGCCCCTGAGCTTGAGTGCCCACGTGATTGCTAAGAGGCTGTAAAGGGGTTACAGGGTATAAAAGTGGCACACACGGTCCTTTTCACTGTTAAAGGGGTATTCCACTTTCAAAAAAACTTTTGGTCATTTTATGGTCTACTCAGTCTCATGTGAACACACCAGACAGTTTATAACTAACTCCTTTCAGTATTTAGATATTTGATGTTCATTTGTGCGCCTCCAGCTCCTTCCTATACAAACCCATTATAACTTAAAACTCCATTTTAACCATGACAGATTATTCGAAAACAACCAATCTTTTTTCTGGTGACTGATATTGGGTGCAATTCTCAATCGCCTTGGTGTAGCCAGGTATGGTGTAAGTCCTCTCATTGGCTGCATGGCAGCAAATCAGGTGTGGGTCCGTGCTCATTGGCTGCATGGCAGCAAATCAGGTCTGCGGCCTTGGGCTAGGCCAAAAGCCTATACCACCAGGCCTGGGCCTGGGCCTACCAAATAATTATTCATAATAATTAAAACCAGTCATCAAGAGCTTCAACTCATGATGAACAAAGCCGGGGAGTATAGTAACATTTTTAATTGGGGGGTCAGGTGATTTCTGAACCTTTTGAATTGCAGATTTTAATTATTCTGCGTAATTATTTGGTAAGCCCAGGCCTGGTGGTATAGGCTTTCGGCCTACTACAGAGGCCCCAGAGCTGATTTGCTGCCATGCAGCCAATGAGGAGACTTACACCATACCTGCTACACCTCAGCGATTGAGAATTGCACCCATTGTCATCCTAATACGTGAGAGGGCCGTGGAATGCCCTACATTTTCCAAAACAATATTTCAAAAATAAGTGAAAACAGTAAATGAAATTCCACGGCCCTCTCACGTATTAGGAGGACAATATCATACTCACCAGAAAAAAGATGGGTTGTTTTCAAATAAAAAATAAAATGGAGTTTTAAGTTATTATGGGTTTGCTAAAATGAACATCAAATATCTAAATACTGAAAGGAGTAACTTATAAACTGTCTGGTGTGTTCACATGAGACTGAGTAGACCATAAAATGACCAAAAGCTTTTTGAAAGTGGAATACCCCTTTAATAACAATGGGTTTATTAATTTTGTGTCAATAAAATAACCCCAGAAGTCTTAAACCATCATGATACGGTAAATTACAGCAAGTGTTTTAACATGTTGCCTTCATTTGGCTTAGTTATTTTCAGCATTTATTATTTTCAAGCAATCCCATGCTGTAAATTCTGCTGAAATGCCGGTGTGCATCGCCGGGAAGAAAAATGCTCCGGTGTAGGGGGGGTCCTTTGGCTGACGGCAGCCCAGGGGCCCATTATTTCTTAATCCGCCTATGGTGAAGGCAGGTACAATATTAGGAGTCTATTCATTTCCAATGAATAGACATGGCCTTGCAGTAGGTGTTCTGGGTTTGAATTCATTCAAATAATTTCACTAAACATCTCATTAGCTTCACTGTTCTTTTTTTTAAATCCTCAACCTTGCAATTTCTGTAACATGGCATGCTTTCAAGTTTCAGGAATGACAAACTGTTACAAAAATACAGCTAATTTTGAGTTCCGCAATTAACCTTCAGTTTACTCTCATTTCACAGTCTAGCCCCAAAATATATTCCAAGATAATAATTACAGCTTGAAGATTTTTTTCCATCAAGCAGAATGTTTAATATGTATTCTAATAAGCAAAAAAAAAAACTCCATTATGCAGATAATGTACAAAGCGAAGATAAACAGTTCATTTGCATTTTCACTTATTCTACAGACTCACTCATCTAGATTGACTTCCAATTAATTTAAATTCCAACAAGGCAGAAAACACTGCAAAGTACAAATAGTTACAAAAGAAGAAAAAAAAAAAATCTTAAAAAAACACACAGAGCTCTAATAGGAATCTTCTACCAAAGATAAACTTGGATGGAAGTGACATTTGAAATGTAACTTCAATAAAAAACCCACAAGTACTATGCATACATAGCGTTGCCCTTTTAGTACCGCGCATGATGCATTTGTCTGCTGGCGGTGGGAATTTGTGTGGGAGGACATTCCGAATTAAATAGCTTAATTTAAGTATAAACCTTTAATACCTTAGGTAATAGCCCAGCACGGTGTCTGCTGTATGTATGCAGTGTGTGGGTGTGTGCGTGCACGCGCATGTGTCAATGTATGTTGTGCGTGCAAAGGAGTCAGCGGAAAATATAGTGTATTTCCCCTCACAGAAATGATTATCTTCCAGTAGAGTTCTAGCCTGGCAAACTAAAGCTGCTCTAATCAGCTACAGAACTGATAGTGTTGTCATCTACAGAGCCAGTCATGTATTCCAATGAGTCTACGTCAGTGGTTTTCAACTGTTTTGATAACTATTTGTTCTACATTTGAGACACAGACCACCATTTTGATTACATTTAGCTTCTCATACTGAAAACTAGTCAAAATTGACTAAGAGTTCTCACAATTCCATGCTGTATTTAGTAGAGATAACAGGCGATGAAAGACATTGACAAAAAATCTTGTAAAGTAATTGGTAATTGTTAAGTAATTCAAACGTAATTAAAATAATGTAACTCTTGATCGTAAAATGAAACCAAATGGACCTGTACGGATCCATTTGGTTTCATTTATACATGCTTAACAGTAAAAGATCTATGTGAATGCTGCGTACTGATCGCAACGGGACTGGTTGTGTGCAGTGTACTCGGAAGTTTGTGTGCAGTGTACTCGGATATTGATCGCTGCAAAGTAAAAGCATTGACTACAATGGACTGGGTGGGGATAAAGAATCAGGACCAATGTGAATCACGCCTAGTGCTGACCAGGCAGCCGTATCCGGGAAGAACGATTCGAACCAAATGGACTCAGTCGGTCTCGGTGTGAATGCCCAATAAAAAACAAACATGGGGGAACCGATAGGAATCCAGCCAGCCACACGAATACTGCTCTGCTTTTAGAGCAGATGTTCTTGTTAATGCCTCTGTTCTGGACAAAGCCTTCTCGATCACAACATCAATGTTGTTCTTCATGGTGGTTGTTGAAGGCTGGATTCCAGGCTAGGGTGAACCATAACGTTAACTCTAAACCACGTCTAGACGTCGAGGCCGGATACACAGGTGACTTATGAACACAGACCAGGCTTTTCTCAAAGGTGGACAGTCTGGTGATGCTAAGTTAGAATCTACACAAGCTGCTGTTACAGAGCAATGCGTTGTGAGCTGGTAGACAGGGGTGGATCTAGGGGGGGCTAAATGCCCAGACTGCCCCACCAAAACATGCTTTATGCATGCTGCGTGTCTGTTGCAACTTCAACAACAACTGATGTTATTATTGATGCTTACTTGCCTAATAAAATCCTGTAGTGAAAATGGTATGGTATCATGGTACCATTTTGTCCTGCCCCCCCCAATTGGTAAATGTTACATCCGTCCCTGCTGGTAGAAGTGATATTTTACGGTACACGCCTCTGCATGACACAACAAGATGCTCAGGAAGTGAAACACTCAAACTCACGCCTGTGAAGACAATTGAAATTGCTCCTCTGCATTTCCTTTAATTGTAAAAGCATTTCTTATGGAGTAAATTACATATACTTATGACATTCCTTGCTCCAAAACCGCTACAGCCGAGCGCTTCCTACGGTGGCTACTGTACACATTTACAATATACAACAACCTCAAATAATGTTCAACTAGAACCGATCACATCAGCACCCGCCTCCTCCGACCGAATCTATGAGGCAATGACAGCCAACAACAGCACATAAAAGTTCCCACACACTCTGAGGGCACGGAGCCAAGTCAGGTTATAGGACCGGGGCTAATGAAATTCACCACATCAATTTGACATCAACAGTTCATTCATCTGCACAACCCACACAGTCCCAGTCAACCCCCCTGAAACATAGCTGTTATGGTTAGCGTAAGATAGCGAGACAAAGACGGGCACAGACGAGCACAAGCTACTGTGAAAACAAGCAGCGGCTTTGTTCTGTCGCGTTTCTCACAAACAAACCACCGGCGTTGCGGAAATGATTTCCCCTCGCTAACAAACAATGCAAACACGCTTTTAATTGATTGCATATTCAGTCAATTAGACTGCCAATAATGCGCTTGCGCAAAAACAATGGATAGATACAATAGGATAATTAGATGAGTGCGATGTGCATATCGCAGCGTTTTTTTTTTTTTTTGCTTTTAGCTTCAATCTAGGACCCAGCGATGGTGACAAACGAAGACACAAACTACAATGGAAAAAAGAAACAGTCTTTTGTCCCCGAGAGAAAAGAAGACTGGGATGATCAGGTAATGGCAAAAAACACAGACATGGGCTGATAGTATATTGAATCATTAAAGCAGTTTTTCTTCTGATCTCTAGAGTTGAGCCAGAGGAAAACTCAAAGAGTTTCTACACCCATAACCATAACACCCCTTTATTCTATTATCAGCTATTTGGAAAAGTTTTGAATTGTTGATGATTTTAGTTGTTTTGAGAAAAAGTGATACAAAGGGCAAGTTTGTCGAGTTTGAAATCATTTGAAACATAGCACATAATAGTAGACTTCTTTGTTGTGTTGTGACGATTGCATACCTGATAGATCCTGTTTAGATGTGCCTGCAATGGAGAAAAATGCAGCGCATGTTCCAGTACTGTATGTAAAAACTCAATATTACAAAAAAAAAGAATATGCTGATCTTAGTCGATCAGCACAATGACAAAACTATAGCAAAATGGGGAATATGTTGAAAATCAAGCAAAAAAAAAAAAACACATGCTTTAAATGAAGAGCTGTAGTCTACTGGAAGCCTCCATAGGTCCCAGGCTAGACCCAGAGATGTTGTTTAATGTAGACTTTTATGATTCAAATGCCATCTATAGCAGATAAGATTAAGGTTGGTTGCAGGTTGAGCAATTTAATTTATTTGTATATATAACATTAACATCCTATATAAGGCAAAACATAACCTAAATTCCATCATTGTTTAAGTACTAAGTAACATGCAGTATGACACTAGGAGGGATTTCATGATGCTGAATCCATTCCAAGCATTAGTTTTGCCCAAAAAACACTCCTTAGGAGACAGCATCACAAACAGGATGATGTTTGCACATTATTGGGCACATAGCTATGGACATGTTTAGCACAAGGGAGGTGAAACACAAATTGGTAACATCATCAAGTAGTGTTTCACCATGTTAATGCTTTCTTTTAGATCTACATTATATACATAAAATGGTAGGAACCTTTTTTCACAACCTCCCCTAAGGTTTGTTAATGACATGTTTAAAATGGGCAAAATTCCCCTATAAACAATAATGAAATTGTTATTTATATAGGTGATTTTTTTTGCCTTATATAAGATGTTAATGGTATGGTCATATATTAAGCTAATAACAAATTGCTCAACTTGCAACTTTCAGCAAACTGAATATTATCAATAGACCCATAGCATAACATTTCAATCATAAATGTTTAGATTAATCACAATTTCTGGGTTCCTGGAATTTCCGGTAGACAACTGTAGTTCTTTTGTAGATAACGTAGATTTCCAAATGAGGCAAAGCAAATAATGTGATCATTTATTTCCATTATGTTTGTGAAACCACATTGTTGTCGATAAAAACACAAGCTGCGGGAGGAGAAGTAAAACAAACACATATCAACACAGGGTTATTAAAATGCGTGTTATGTAAATGCTCTCATTTCCTTTTAACACGCATTTTCTTGACACACCTGTGTGCATGTCACTGTACTTACTTAACCACGGGGCTTAATAAAAAAAAGAAAACAACAACACATTCTCACTTTAAACTTGTCACATTTTGAGGTGACACGGCGATGAATCATAACCGACTCCCACACACCACACGAGTATATAAAGTTTTCCGGTTGTGTAGCGCGCCACGACCATCCCAGCTAATGCTTCGCTCTTGTCGGACATGCCGCGTCACATGCGGAGGGCATGTCTCACGTCACGCTCCCAACCAGGGGCGTTTTGGCCATTAGACAGACTAGGCAGTTGCCTGGTCTGCCATGCGGGGAGGGCTGGGGCACCGGGGTGACCACCTGACATGCTTTAAAAGGATCCTAATAAGCCTCATATGGATAAATACATTAGCCTATACTTGTCCTCTATAAATGCAATTGAACATTCAAAACACATATAATATGTTCTTTAGTTTAAAAAATATATGATTTTACCCCTTGGGGGGCACCATTTTACTGTGCCTGTCATAGGTATGATGTCACAGGAGATTTTCCCTGGAGGGAGCTGGGGCTCCAGGGAAAATCTTGCCTGGGGCTCCAAATTGCTTAGAAACGCCACTGTTTCCAACCTGTTTATAACATGTGGTGTTTTAAACCATATAAAAATCAAACAAACGGGGTGAATTTACAAGGGATAAAAATACGAACTATTTTTAAACTAGAGAACATATGTGTTTTAAATTTCCAATTCTCGTCATAGAGGGCAAGTATAATGTATTTATCCATATGAGGCTTATTAGCCTGGTATCCATTTAAGGTTTGGTCGTCGACCCGGTGCCCTCATCAGCCGCTTCGACCGTTATCAAGTGATAATTCCCAGGAGGCTGCTTATTAGCCGATCTTATCGAGGAGGCATGTTGTCTGGGAGCCGACTGACACGATTGCACTCATGAGATGACAACTGCGATCTTATCCACTGATAACGGTCGAATCCGCTGCCCTCATGGCGTTTGTAGGCAACTGCCTAGTCTGCTTAATGGCAGGAACGCCCCTGCCAGACTAAAAGCATGCGTGTTGGAGAAGAAAAAAAACAGTGTTACACCACGCCGACCGCCATTGCCAGACGGGGGGTTTATTACGTGACAAGTTTGGAATGAGAAGGTGTTGAATAAACGTGAGAAGCTGCAGGGGGGGAACAAACTGCGGTGTACACACACACCACTGTTTGTAATGAATGAAACAATCTCAGTATGCTCCGACACAGCTCTTTGAGTGTATATTTTAAACATTTAAACTGATCTCTCCGTTACACTATAGCCTTCATCTTTTTCAGTACCTGTTCTCCGTCGGTGAACACCTGCACGCCGTTGCTCCAGTTGATGGTGGGCGTGGGGTCCCCCGAAGCCTCGCAGGTGAGCGTCACCTGCTCCTCCATCTCCGAGGTGCTTTGGTTTACCAAGTAGGTGATCTTCGGTTTCACTGTGAAGGCAAAGAAAGGAAATGTCTCACAAAAAAAAAAAAAAACGCCTGGAGGGGCATTTAACACATTGACCGCGAGCGCGTGTTCGTCGTTTTCAGCCCTATGCCACGGCTCAAGCCAGTGCAATCTGTAAAAAAAAACTCTTATTTTGAAGCACCAGATCTCCTAAACAGGATGTGCAATTCCAGTTTTGTTGGGAAACATGGGAAACACAGGCAAATATACAGATCAAAATGACCATTAATCTTCTACATTCTCTAGTTGTGTAGACTTGAGCTGACTCAGATGGTGAAATTCTTAACTCTTGAGAGTGTAAACATGAAACCAAATGGAGGGTCCATTTGGTTTCATGTTTACACTCTCAAAGAGTTACATCTGGTTAACCAGCTTTCCATCGTTTAGCCTGGGGACCACCTGGAATCCTCTCAGGGACCACTGGTGGTCCCCAGACCACTGGTTGGAAACCCCTGGGTTAGAGGACAGAATGGTCAGGACACCAAAAACACCACGACTGAGATCTGGCACTTCAAAATAAGATTTTTGACTGTGAAAGCCGGGGCATAGTTAGACACACATAATACAGCACGTAATCCTGGCATTCAGTGCATAGCCGGTTAATAAAATGCTGCTGCCTTGTCGGGTTCAGATGCAAGGGAGGGGATGAGGAAGACGAGCCTGGCAGGCAGAAATGACTAAATGTACTCCCGAGTCCCAGACACATCACAGGCAACGCTGTGATAACAATAAATATGACCCAAACCTTATCCCTTAGAGAGACAGAGAGAGAGAGAGAGAGAGAGAGAGAGAGAGAGAGAGAGAGAGAGAGAGAGAGAGAGAGAGAGAGAGAGAGAGAGAGAGAGAGAGAGAGAGAGAGAGAGAGAGAGACAGAGACAGAGACAGAGAGAGAGAGAGAGAGAGATACCTGCAGCGTCTTCCTGCATCTTGTCACATCAGAAGCTATCAGATCACACCAAGAATAAACTGTCCCACATAAGTTCGTAAAAAAACACAACTTTGGGCATTATTTTTTCTCCATCTTAATAATGTCAAATTGGTATTGTATCTTATCTTATTTTTAATCGTTGATTCGTCCCCTTTACAACAAGGTATGGTAAACTTAGCTCACGATACGATAAAATATCGATATTTAGGGTTCGGAATTGATTTTTATGCGATTCTTAGTTATGCTGCAATTCGATTTGATGTATTGATATATCGCATTATTTGACTGCTTTTATTATACTAGAACATTTTAAAAGCGGAATTCCAGTAGAGAAAAAGCCTTGTGCACACCTACAGGGACAGGTGCGTCGGAGCCAGCAAACAAATGCACGTATTCTGAAGAAGAGGGGGTCCCGCACACTGTCTTCACTTATAAATGCTTTTATTAAAGATGACAACGTTTCGGTCTACATGACCTTCATCAGGTATCTGGTAGCAGTAGCCACCGGTCTGGATATAAAGAGGAAATGCAAAGGTAAGGGCCAATCAGGGGCCGGCATCAGTCTGTTGCCATGGGGAGGGAAAGACAGTCACTCCAACCCTACAGGTAGGCACAGGTAAAGTCCAATCCATATGCAATGACAGTCACAAACGAATTGAAAAACACAAGTTAATATACAGTGAAATTGTGTACACTAGAAAGAACATGTTTAAAAACACCTTACAAATATGTATAAATAGGCCCAGAGTCAGAAAACAAGGGGACTGTATAGGTCTAGACTCTAGGGCACTGATGTGAAACATCAGCGGAATTCCACCCATTTTTCAAGATCTTTTTTCTGAGGGCGTTTCTCAGGGTCCATTTGGTTCCATTTGTACGCCCTCGAAAAAAGGGTCCTAAAAGAAAAATCATTACCAAACACAACTTGATGATGTCAATATATAAATAACAAAGTTCAATCATACACATCAGTGCAGCCTGATAACATCAGCCCTACATAAGTATAAAAAAAAAATCGATTAGGAATTGCGATATATTGGCATATCGATTTTTTTGCCCACCCCTAGCGTGTAGAGACTGGACATTCATGGAATGGGTTGCACCCAAATAAAAAAAATGTGGCGGAATGAAATGTCGGTTCGGTTTGGCATTCGCTCTTGTTCTGAACTTCCGAGGACTGGCAGGTGTGTGGCAGTCGCAGGTGTGTGCCAGCCAGGCACAGAAGCATGGGTCCTGTCACTTCCTTGACTTTGTTTATGCTCCAAGCAGCAGAAATAAAGATGTCACATTTGTCCCTTCAGGATAAGTAGCCGTGCAATAAGGGCCATCGGAGGCTGGTGTTCCAGCATACAGAGTGGCAGCAGCATCGTTTGGTGTCAGCCCTGAGGGCCTGATTTCAAAAAAACTTTTGAACATTTTTTGAGAGGTTTTGTGAGAGCCCATAATCCCGCAATCGATTTGTGAATGAGACAGATGGCCGCAGCGGACAGTGAGTGATTGGCAACCGATAAATGAGTAACTGTGAAGGAGTCATGGCTGAAAGTAAAAGTGTCCCGACCGATAGTAACGGTCGCAACGTTTCTACACCTGCCGCTATCAGTCGCGGTGTTAACCCATTGTAGGTGGGAACCACTGACTCCAGGGGTTCTGTACAATATGTACAGTATCCAAAAATGTGAAAAATTTGATGGTGTTATAATTATTTCAAGTTTTTCAATACACTTAGGACAGTCAGGTAGTCCACAATGGGTTAACTTAAGGGGGCTGAATAACTTAGTTAGTTTGCACGCCCAATTTTTTTTTTTTCTTTTTTTTTTAAATGTTTGAAATATCCAATAAATGTGTTCCACTTCATGATTGTGTACCACTTGTTGTTGATTCTTCACAAAAAAAAAAAAAATACAGTTTTATATCTTCATGTTTGAAGCCTGAAATCCGCCGCGGAAGGCATCCTATGCGCCGCGGCAGGTACCCTAATCCAATTGGTCTTATTAATGTGGAGAAATAATTCCCAAAGCTAGGATTTCCGATGGTATGTTCCCCAGTTGAGTTAGGGAGGTGATAATCAGGTATCTTTGTAGTGTTGATCACAGAACAGTTCAGTGAAGCAGTTAAGGCTCCAGACCTGCACCTCGCTCCAGCAACTTGACAAGCAATTGATGAATCCAGTAGGCCATGTGCTGATTCCAGATTAAGGCTTAGAAAATGAATTCCGTTCCCATGTCAGGGGGACTACAAATGCAATGCATTTTTGCATAGACCATACCCTTCTGAACATTGGGTTAAAAGTTCTACTCATAATATCCTGCAGTATTTTGTCAGGAGCCAGATATGTACAACAAGTCTGTAACTAAAAAACGAAAATCGTATGTTGCTCTTTTTGCTTGTAAAATGTGATCTATTGATTTTGGCAACCCAAAATCTTTCCCAAATGTCATAAATACATATACCTAACATCTAAAACAATTATTGGTGCTATAGTTTACTCATATGTGAATTTAGATCATGAAATATAGCAAATTTGTTAAAAAAACGCTTCACCTTAAGTGATTGTCATCCAGCACAATGTAACATGCACATAGTAAATTTAGCCAAAAACTTATGTTTCATACATAAAAATGTTCTCAACCTACTGTGTAATGAAATGCATTAAAGAACATCAACACATCCTACCCCAAAATGGATGATAATCTATGAAAATGTTACCACGCCCCTAAATTGGAATATGGCAAAAATGCACATGACTACAAATGAATGCACTGAAAGTCAGAATTATTGCAGCAAATGGTATGAAACATTTATTAAAGTGTCACAGCATCTGTCATTTGTGTGTGTGTGTGTGTGTGTGTGTGTGTGTGTGTGTGTGTGTGTGTGTGTGTGTGTGTGTGTGTGTGTGTGTGTGTGTGTGTGTGTGTGTGTTTGGTGGAGGGCTGTAAATAACAGTGAACAAAGGCGTCTTGATGGCAAGCTGAAAGGTGTGACCTCCCAGCATTCCTACCTAAAACTTTCCCCCAAACTGCTGATAAAGAATTGAACCAACCAGCAGCTATGTATTTTAGGGTCTGTTCTGTAGTTTTAAACAGTTAAGAACTTTTTTTCCTGAATTGTAAGTAATACAGTATAATATAAATTCACTACACCACCAGCCAGACAACGTCATACTCAAAGGAGGAGTGACAAACACAGTGTATCAAAGACCTATGATATGACGGAATTGTTTTATAATAGCAGAATTATCATATACTAACAATACTACAATTTTTAACGGCGATTGTATATTAACAATAAATATTTCACTTCAAAACGGGCATGCATATTTTGTTTACAACCTCTCACTTGGCCCAGCGCCATCAATGCTCATGACTTACATAGTTGGCCATATTGATTATTGTTATTATTTTGTCTCATAATGCGCGCGCGTGTGTGTGTGTGTGTGTGTGTGTGTGTGTGTGTGTGTGTGTGTGTGTGTGTGTGTGTGTGTGTGTGTGTGTGTGTGTGTGTGTGTGTGTGTGTGTGTGTGTGTGTGAGAGAGGGGGAGGGGGCTTACCTGCATACAGTGTTTCTGCTCGAGAAAGTTGATCCTTCGTCCGTTTGCCTCCCATAGTAATATATTTGTCCACTTTTTTACAAAGTATGCAGATGGCTGGAAGCACAGGGCCAGCAGAGCGGACGGGAAGACCCGTCCGAGACCGAAGTTTTTTTCGGGGGGTTTCAGAAGTGGTTACGTCGGGGGTGCTGCTCTCGGGCGGACCAGCGACTGCTTCTGGCTCTTCTCTCTCCTCCGTCTGTGCACAGCGTTTCTCGGCCAAACCCAATAGTCTTTTGCAAATAAAACGACGGTAACACATTGCGTGAAAACCAGCATCCTCGGGAACATTATTAAACTCCACGTCCACGCAGTGTTTAAAAGTTTCGGCGATAGCTTTACTTTCGCCGTCCAGACAAAGCCATTGTTTGACGACGGACCTGTAAGTGTCCCACCTTGTTTTAGTAAAATCCTCAACGTCCTCATTCTGCACGGTCAAAAAGTGCATATAGCATCGTTTTGAGTCGCTTGACTGCTTTTTACGTACTTTTCTTCTTTGTTTTGGTTTGTTTTGCTCTGTTTCCCTACTCGAACTGCTCGTCGCCATGTTTCTAAACTTATTATGGCCCAGAGAATAAACCTAGTCCCCTATTGGTCCCCGTGACCAAAACCGCAGCACTCCCCTCGCAGAGATTACTCCGCGCTGAGTGCGCCTTGAAAAAAACAGTGCCGTCTTTGACGACCGATTATAAAAATACTGCAGGATAAAACGAGTAGAACTTTTTTATCTGCACTTTCTACCTATAGATCTATTTTATGAGGTGAAAATTATTTAGTCCGCCTGCCTGCCGTCGGCTTAGATGGTGACATAATGGTGATGTAAGTACGAAACCTTAATAACTAATGTCATGAGTATTGGCTCACTCTGCTTACACACGAGTAGGCCATCGCCGGCTACTTGTGTGCAACGCTCAAGTTTGCACTCTACTGAGTGCTGATCTAGTGTTATTAGTGGGGTTGCTTGAAGGGGAACCCCACTATTGTTATTGTGATGAGTTTTTTCTGTAACATTTTTTCTCTTTTTTCACCTTGTGATGACAATAGCCTATACGTTGTATAATCGAAATGATTTGATTGGCTGAGCGAGGAAGGTGATGTATGATGATGTAAAACTTTTTTACTACGTCACCATGTTTTCTCTGTACCATATAAATCCATGTATGATGGTCACCCACATGGTGAGTTTATGATCACTGATGTTGTAATGTTGAGATACATCATACATCACGTTCTTTGCTCAGCCAATCGAATCATTTCGATGTTACATCCAGGAAATAATGGTAACCATTACAATATCATCGGGGCAACCCCACTTTGCAATTGCATAATTCTATTTCTAGTTTTTACATACGGCCTAGCCTAGTTCATGTTTGACAAAGCTGCAGTCAGAGACTACAGTTCATTATTTCCTGCTATGGATATAGGCCAAATAACAGAACCTTATAGCCATTATGCCTCTCCTCAGACACTCTCTTCTACATTATATGGCCCCTGTTCTATTAATTAAATGTTTTCCTTATTGGGCAAAGGGTGATGCAAATGAATGGGCTGCATGAATACATTCCCCTTGATTTAATAGACAATATATATTCTTTATTCATTGGATAGGCTGTGTCTCGCCATACACACATGCATAATTGCTATTCCTCATGCAGCATAATATCGGAGAGTAAATTGTAAATTCAGTTAGGGCCTTACACAATGAATCCACACTTTTTCTTTTGATAGCCTTCCGTATCTTGTTTAATTTTCTGTCCTAGGAATTGTAGGTCTACTAATGAATCATGGGTATGGGGAGGAGTGGTGTGGTGCTTGTAATGGTGAAGAAATTGGGAGACTGATAGACCATATTGTGATATGGATTTTCGTTTAATCCCATTTCCACAGCAGGCGGACTAAACAATTTTCACCTCATAAAATAGATCTATAGGTAGAAAGTGCAGATAAAAAAGTTCTACTCGTTTTATCCTGCAGTATTTTTATAATCGGTCGTCAAAGACGGCACTGTTTTTTTCAAGGCGCACTCAGCGCGGAGTAATCTCTGCGAGGGGAGTGCTGCGGTTTTGGTCACGGGGACCAATAGGGGACTAGGTTTATTCTCTGGGCCATAATAAGTTTAGAAACATGGCGACGAGCAGTTCGAGTAGCGAAACAGAGCAAAACAAACCAAAACAAAGAAGAAAAGTACGTAAAAAGCAGTCAAGCGACTCAAAACGATGCTATATGCACTTTTTGACCGTGCAGAATGAGGACGTTGAGGATTTTACTAAAACAAGGTGGGACACTTACAGGTCCGTCGTCAAACAATGGCTTTGTCTGGATGGCGAAAGTAAAGCTATCGCCGAAACTTTTAAACACTGCGTGGACGTGGAGTTTAATAATGTTCCCGACGGTGCTGGTTTTCACGCAATGTGTTACCGCCATTTTATTTGCAAAAGACGATTGGGTTTGGCCGAGAAACGCTGTGCACAGACGGAGGAGAGAGAAGAGCCAGAAGCAGTCGCTGGTCCGCCCGAGAGCAGCACCCCCGACGTAACCACTTCTGAAACCCCCCGAAAAAAACTTCGGTCTCGGACGGGTCTTCCCGTCCGCTCTGCTGGCCCTGTGCTTCCAGCCATCTGCATACTTTGTAAAAAAAGTGGACAAATATATTACTATGGGAGGCAAACGGACGAAGGATCAACTTTCTTGAGCAGAAACACTGTCTGCAGGTAAGCCCCCTCCCCCTCTCTCTCTCACACACACACACACGCACACACACGCGCGCATTATGAGACAAAATAATAACAATAATCAATATGGCCAACTATGTAAGTCATGAGCATTGATGGCGCTGGGCCAAGGGAGAGGTTGTAAACAAAATATGCATGCCCGTTTTGAAGTGAAATATTTATTGTTAATATACAATCACCGTTAAAAATTGTAGTATTGTTAGTATATGATAATTCTGCTATTATAAAACAATTCCGTCATATCATAGGTCTTTGATACACTGTGTTTGTCACTCCTCCTTTGAGTATGACGTTGTCTGGCTGGTGGTGTAGTGAATTTATATTATACTGTATTACTTACAATTCAGGAAAAAAAGTTCTTAACTGTTTAAAACTACAGAACAGACCCTAAAATACATAGCTGCTGGTTGGTTCAATTCTTTATCAACAGTTTGGGGGAAAGTTTTAGGTAGGAATGCTGGGAGGTCACACCTTTCAGCTTGCCATCAAGACGCCTTTGTTCACTGTTATTTACAGCCCTCCACCTGCAAACACACACACACACACACACACACACACACACACACACACACCACACACACACACACACACACACACACACACACACACACACACACACACACACACACACACACACACACACACACACACACACACACACACACACACACACACACACACACACACAAATGACAGATGCTGTGACACTTTAATAAATGTTTCATACCATTTGCTGCAATAATTCTGACTTTCAGTGCATTCATTTGTAGTCATGTGCATTTTTGCCATATTCCAATTTAGGGGCGTGGTAACATTTTCATAGATTATCATCCATTTTGGGGTAGGATGTGTTGATGTTCTTTAATGCATTTCATTACACAGTAGGTTGAGAACATTTTTATGTATGAAACATAAGTTTTTGGCTAAATTTACTATGTGCATGTTACATTGTGCTGGATGACAATCACTTAAGGTGAAGCGTTTTTTTAACAAATTTGCTATATTTCATGATCTAAATTCACATATGAGTAAACTATAGCACCAATAATTGTTTTAGATGTTAGGTATATGTATTTATGACATTTGGGAAAGATTTTGGGTTGCCAAAATCAATAGATCACATTTTACAAGCAAAAAGAGCAACATACGATTTTCGTTTTTTAGTTACAGACTTGTTGTACATATCTGGCTCCTGACAAAATACTGCAGGATATTATGAGTAGAACTTTTAACCCAATGTTCAGAAGGGTATGGTCTATGCAAAAATGCATTGCATTTGTAGTCCCCCTGACATGGGAACGGAATTCATTTTCTAAGCCTTCAGCACACGGCCTATAGGAGTGTATTACTAATTGATTTTTTTCCTCCTGCCTAGAGTTTTTTGTGGCATTTCGAAAAACAAGTCACATTCGAGTCACAAGCTCATGCACATTTTTTTTTTTTTTTTTTTTTTTTTTACATTTAACAACCATCACAGCTTCTGGATAATTATCATTGACTGGCTGGCTTCGGGCTACAAAACAAAACAGCCGTTAAAAACAGCATGTCCACAGAAATAATGGGCCCTGCGTGCACAACCCCACAACATTTAGTATGACATACCACAATCGGTAGGCATTAAATGGGAGCAATGAACATAATAAATAAATAAACAAACACATTAAAGGTAGGGTAAGTGATTTGAAATTCATGGTGTAGTACCAGCCTGGTGCACTAGGGGCGCCCAAGAGTAGCTACACTATGTGAACCTGCTGCTCGATCCTGATTGGAGGAGAATTCACCCTCCACCTGGGGAACTTTTATTAGCTCCTCTGCTAACGTGGGAAAGGGGGAAACTCCATATATGGTCTGCACACCTTATAATAGAGCATTTTAACAGAAAAAAAAAGGGTGATATCTGACAAAAGTGAAATCACTTCCCGTACCTTTAATAATAAACCTTATTTATAGAGCACCTTTCATGGCAGCACAAAGTGATTTACAGGCTAAGTGGCTAAGTGTGCGTGTCAACACACTATTTACTTGGTGGAAACCCAGTAAATTTGAACATCCCATAGCCCCATTTTAAGCTTATGGTGGAGTAGAGCAAAAGCCATAAGGATCCCCAAGAGGGTAAAAGCAAGCATAAAGCTGTGCTTGGATAATTCACATTTAAATATGATTTAGATCTTGCCCAAAATCTTTTTCTCCCAGTAAAGAACACACGCCCTCCTGTGGTTTGATTAGACAGGACGTGTCCAATCTTAAATAGGCCTAGCGTTAAGTAGGGGTGTGACGATTTACTTACCTCACGATGTTTAGGGTACTGAATCGATTTATGTTACGATTCTTAGTTATGCTGCGATTTGATTTTATATATTGATATATCGCATTTTTTCCCCACAAATTACTGTGCTTTTATTATACTAGAACAAGGGGGATTCTGGCCATTTTTAAGATTTTTTTTAGGGCGTCCTCAGAAAAAAGGTCCTACAAAAAAAAATACACAAACACAACCTGATGATTTCGTCACAATGATTTCTTTCAGACCTCCATTTTAGGAAACATATCTTGCCAACATCTCCAACAATGTGGACCATGACAAGATCGACAAGAGTTGTGCCACATTTTCACATTTTTTAGCTGACCTACAAGCTCATAGCAGATCTACAAGTTCATAGCGCAAGTTCAAAACGCATACAGTGTGCCTTTTCGTCCCCATCAGCTCGATGTGTGTGTGTGTGTGTGGGCGGGTGCGTGCATGTGTGTGTGTGTGTGCGTGCAGGCGTTTGTGCGCACGCACGTGCACCCAAGGGACTGGCTGCGTGTGTGACTCACTACATATAAACGTACATTTGATTTAGGAGAGCACAGCGCCTGCCTCTCTATTAGTAAAGTGGATTTGGGAGAGAGAGATCACAAATTAGGTAAGGATTTTTTTTTATGTAGACACACACATGCACGCGCACACGCACACGCACGCACGCACGCGTGCACACACGCCCACACAAACATACGCACATAGTAAGCATTTCCAAGAAATACAAGACGTACGCAAAATTAACTGTGGGAAACGTACACAAAACACGAACAGGGAATCGACATGATTCCCCAGCGCAGAGATAAAAATACTGCTCCTGCTGCTCTGCCTACGTAGTGTCACACTTCAACCACACACACACACACACACACACACACACACACACACACACACACACACACACACACACTTGGAAACTTCCCTACGCTACGTTTAGATAATATATGCACTGTATTTCAGTGTGTTACAGGGCCTGATTTAGCCAACCCTACTAGGGTGGGCTGGAAGAATGGCACCGTGTATGGGCAACTCCAAAGTGTTTCTCCAAAACTCCAACGTTTTTTTTTTATGAAGCTGTGGTTTTCAATCTTTTTGACACCAGTGCACACCATTTATTCAGCATTTGAGCCACGGAGGACCACCATTTGATGACATTTTAGCCCCACAGACCCATTATAACTAAAGATTTCTTTTGTCCACAATACCAGGCTGGATTTGGGGAAACAAAACAGACAAACATACAGATCAAAATGACCATTAAATCTACTACATTCTCTAGTTGTGTAGACTTGGGGGCTAATTCAGATGATGAATATTTTAACTCTTGAGAGTGTAAAAATGAAACCAAATGGACCCTTTTTACGCTCTCAACAGGTTACATCTGGTTCGCCAACTTTGCACCATTCAGCCTGCATGGGGACCACCTGGAACCCTCTCTCAACCACTGGTGATCCCCGGACCACTGATGAAAACCATTGATATATTATTATGATTTGTGCAGCCTGGCCACCCCTGGGCCCTGGGGTGTTCACAACTTTCAACCAAGACAAGAATCCATCCATCCGTGGTCCTTACCAAACACTCTGAGGCTGAGCTCCGCCTCGCTCTCCCCAGCCTTGTTCCTGGCGATGCAGGTGTATTCTCCTTCATCCAGTTTGGTGACATCCATGATGGTGATCTCTGATCCGTCCTCGTTAAAGCTGTACTTCTGTCCTGCTTCCAGAGGGACTCCGCTCCTGTAGAATGACAGAAACATTAGGATAGACCATTTTCTCACCACTTCATTTAAAAAGGACCACTTCACCACTTTTCAACGTATCTTCATATAACAGGTCCTCGCTAATGCGCATGATAAAATACCACTATTTTTTTTTTCTACTCAGTCTGTGTCTGACAGGGCAGTTCAGAAACTTCTTCCACAGACATCATCATTCTGCAGATTAAAAATAAATAAATAAATAAATAAATATCGGGAGAACGATGGCTGCCATTTTTGCAGTTTCTATTAGCTTGTATCGCATCATTGATGATGTCATTGGAAGAAGTCTCTGAACTGTCCACAGCCCTCCTGTGAGACACACACGGAGTAGAAGAAAATAGTGGTATTTTATCATGTACATTAATGAGGACCTGTAATATGAAGATACGTTGAAAATTGGTGAAGTGGTCCTTTAAGTTCCCCATATGTTCTCATTTCATTGTCCATATTTCATTTCATTGTCCATATTTCATGTTCATTCTGTTGAATACATTTACTTCATTACATTTTCATATTGGCATTTCTTTCATTTCATTTATCTGTATCATTTCTTAGAGCTCATGAGAAGGTTCTCAAAATACTAAAAACTAAACCCCACAAACAATGTTGTTGTCACATTACGATTGAGAGCGGAAAAGAATAGATAACAGCTCACTTTAGTACAAACAGTTCACAGGCATTTGGTTTAATAATGCCTTTTACAGTTTGAAACAAATCTTAAAAAACAGTTTGAAACAGATCTCAGAAGTGCTAAGAGCTTATAAATTAAGTAATGGCACGACTTATTTGATAAAGCAAAAAGGGAAATCTACAGTGACAAGAGGAACAGAATATACAAACTTGTGACTATAAGGCAATGTGGCGTACGCGTTTATTCAATGTCTAAAAGACATTGAATAACAACAACAACAAAAGAAACAGAACAGAAATAACGGCAAAGTACTGCGAGATATTCATCGTCTATGTTCACTGGCTACAAATAGCGAGAGAACAAAATAGACTCTGCCACTCGTTTTCAATTTACATCACCACCGCTATTGAAAATCTCTACAGCTCAGCCCTGGCAATGCAGAATCCAAGTCAAACACACAAATGGTATTACTATTAAGTGTCACGCTTTTTTCACCTGCCCCATATCTCCTTATGCTCTCTAAGAAGGTTAGAGCAATTAGAGCAGGCGGCACTGTGCAACAGGCTGGGATTACAGACAGATTAACGACAGGGAGCGGGAGGCTATCACCGTATCTGTGTTTAATTCACATGCTATTCTCACTGTAAACATAGTCCCTTTTACCCCCATTGCAACCTGTCTGATGCAGAGGCCTCTGAGAGGGGGATAAAGAAGCTGACTCAATGTATACGCCGACAGAACATAAGCCTACGCCAAAGAATAACCGCCGACTGCTGCCTTATACTAGCACTGTGACATCTAGCTCCTGAGACCTGAGTGTGTGTGTGTGTATGTGTGTGTGTGTGTGTGTGTGTGTGTGTGTGTGTGTGTGTTACTGCTGGAGGCTTACTGTGCCCAGGTCACCGTGGGTTCAGGGTAGCCATCGACCGCACAGGTCAACATGGTGGACTGACCGATGTCGGCCGTGGCGTTCACCTCCGACTGCCATACCCTGATGGTCGGGAGCACTGAGAGGGGACAGACAGACAGACAGACAGACAGACAGACAGGCAGACAGGCGTGTAAGTCAACAGTTTGATTGAGTAAATAAATTATCGCCTCCTCCTGATCCTGGATGCTTCCATGGACCTTCCAGCTTATCTTAAGACAACAGCCGTTTGTTTGAGAACAAGCTCTGCGTCCAGCATAATCATAAAAGGGATTCAGGCGGACGTGTGACGTACTGCATACAAAAGAAGTCGCAGAACACCGCTGAAAATTAGTGATGTCCCAATACCGATACAAAAGTATCGGAAAGGCTCTTTTTTTATCCCTTTTTTGGGATAATATATTGGCAATGGCAAATATTAGGCATATTTGCCAATATATGACCTGATGATGACAAATAAGGGCCAATACTGATACTTTTACAGTATTTACAGTAAAAAGTACTACCATACAGTATTTACCAGTGATCGGCGATCAGACACAGGGGTAAGGTGTTGACACCATGGCAGTTAAGTAAAATGTTGAGTCATGTGGAGTTTGCTTTGGAGTTTCCCCAAGAGCACATTTGAGAGAGGAGTATCTCATTCCCAGTTGGTGACTTCATATAAAGGTATTTTTTCTTTTGTATGTTATTATATATATTCTTCTCTGGTATCGGTATTTGGTATCGGTATCGGCTAACACAAAAATTGTGGTATCGGGATCGGATCGGAAATGAAAAAGTGTCATCGGGACATCCCTACTGAAAATGACACAAGACGTGGAGAGAGGAGAGGGAAAAGGAGGAGGCTCACCGTTGACCACGACCTTGATGATCCGCAGGTCGATCTCTCCGCGGGTCATAAGGCGAGCCTCGCAGGTGTACAGACCCTCGTCTGTCTTCTTGATGCCGTGGATCTGGAGGTGGTTGTTGGCTAGGATCTTGAACCGAACTGTGGAGAGAGCAAAACAGGAAAGCGGTTGTAAACAGGGGTGTAGTGGAGGGGGGGCTGTCTCCCCACATCTAGAATATTTTTGGGGCAAAAGTAGGCCTACGTTTTTTGTCTTGTCATTTACTTTTACGGGTACAATTAGGCATGGTAAACGATCGTTCTCAATATGCTATACTTACTACAAATGCAAGTGTGCATGCACGTGTCTTAAAGGGGAATTCCACTCATTTTCAATATTTGACTATGTCATTAATATAACTTAGAGATGTTGTGTGGAAATGGTAAACAAACAAAAAAAAAGTTCCCCTCATTCTGTGTTTCCTGGAAAAAATCATTAGCATGGTGAAATACATCTTGATGACATCATCAATAAGTGTTTCACCATGTTAATGAGTTTCCACTCTCAGAAAAAAAAGGAAATGGGTGGAATTCCCCTTTAAGAGGGGATCTAAAATCCCACTACAACACTGGTTGTACATTATGTGATTTTGCTAGTGATGTTGGTAGATCTCCAGGGATATTATCTTAAAGCAATTAAGTAATCCTCTTGAGTGACACGGTTGATTCCTGTGAAAATTGTTGTATCACCATGTCATGCATATGAATGGAGGAAAGACATTAACATTAACACCAATCAAGCATGTGTGATCCAAGTAATTATGTAGACTGTGACTATTCCACCATATACGCTTTTGTATTTATTGGATTGGCAGTGTATTGGGATTTTCAGTGTATTATTGGCAGTGTATTGGAAATGAAGCAAGGACGAAGCAAGTGTCTGTCTGCAAGGAGACAGCTACAACATCAAAGCACACAGTATATATAGCCTTTTTGCCTTCTTCCCCTCTGTTGCTTCTACTCTGATGCTGCAGCTGTTACCTTGCAGACAGACACTTGCTTCGTCCTGCAGACAGTGCAGAACTTTGTTGTTGTCAACAAACCATGCAAACAAAACATTTCGTCAGGCTCTGAAAAGGCGGTGCCAATTTGTGAGGGGGTTGTGTGGGGGTGAGACAGCGTTTTGACCAATCACAGCACAGCAGCAGATTCATAATGAGCCAATTAGAGCTGGGGCGGTATGGGATTTTTAATACCGCAGTAATTACCATTGTAAAGCGCTTTGAGCACTTGGAAAAGCGCTATAAAAATGCAATCCATTATTATTATTATTATTATTAAAATTCGGTTATGCACCTTTGTACGACGGCATGTGTAGCAACTGAGTCCCCAGCGCAAAACAAACAAAGAAAAAGCTCCCGTTTAGTGTTATCGGTTATGCAGCTTTGCACGACGACATGTATAGCGGCTGAGTGAGTCCAATACATAGACTTCTATTGAAGAGGGATTGAAGATGGGGTTTCTGTGGTGGTGGAAATGTGTGACTTATCCACCTGTGGAGCCAGTGATGGAGTGGTGTGGAGGAGCGACCCCAGGGGATTATGTCTAACCTGCACACAACCTATATACATATTTTAGCATGATGATTCATTTTAAACCCAGTAATATATTGCTCTGGATGTCACTGAAGGGGGTTTAAAAATAAGCTTATTCTTAATAAAAAAAACAGCTGTGTTAGGAGGACAACGCATTAATGAGAATGAAACAGGCAAGCTTAAAGGGGAATTCCACCCATTTTTAACATTTTTTTGTGAGAGCGTACAAATGGAACCAAATGAACCCTAACGGGTTCATTTGGTTCCATTTGTACGCTCCCAGAAAAAAGAAGCGTCTAAAGAAATCCAGAAATCCAGAAATCCAGAAAGATGTTTCACCATGTTAGTGGTTTTCTTCAGACCTCCATTTCTTGGGGAACACAGAATGGGGGGAACTTTTTTATCATGTCCACCCAACACCTCTAGGGTATACTAATGACATATTAGAATGTTGAAAATGGGTGGACTTCCCCTTTAAGTTCTATTGGCTTTTACTGACGTGAGTTTCAACTTTCAGGAAGTGATTAGAATTCGTTTTTATGCACTTTTGATATAAAAGTACACAAAAGTGGAAAAATGACCCATTTGGGTATGGCCATATAATGTCCACAGATGAGATCTAAATGTGTGGAAAACGTATTTTTCATTTCACTTTAAAGGCTTTAAAGCATTAGTTGCAAATAGCAAGGATACCGTTTTTGTCAATAATCTGTATCTAATCAGCAGAAACCAACCAACCACTTTCTGTCTGATTACACTGACTTAGGAAGCGTTACAACCCAAATCATAGTAATTCCATTAAAGTTGTTCTAACAAAAACAAACAGAACAGTGGGTGAAAAACAACAGCACAACCGTTCACTTAGAAAAGAAAAGTGAGCCTCTTTTTAATCATGCACTTGCAGCCATTTGAAATGCTATTATACACCAATTAAGTTGTGTGACTATGAGTTTGTGCTTTCCACCAAGCCACAACAATATTCCAGAGTACATGTTATTGTTTAGTGCAATTCGGAACACACAGGAGCCCATGATGAAATCATCCTCCTCCTCTGTCTCCCTCTTAGCTCTGTGCTGTGTTTGTGTCTGTGCACAAAGAGATAAACAGGGACGGATACATCCCACTCTACAAAACATAAACATGTTTTTGTTTTGACTATATCCTCACTAGAGCAATACTATACTACTACTAGGCAACTTTTTCATTAAAAGCAAATCTTAAATTTGATATCTATTGTGATTGGCATATTTGTCACATAAGCCATTCCCCTGAATTTCAGTACCGCAAAGCCCGTTGTTCTAAATGTGTTTTCTCTATCGAAAAGTTCATGGTGGTACTGTTTCCTGGGAGAATGATAAATGCCCCGCTTTTCTCTAAACCAGTGGTTTTCAACCAGTGGTCCAAGGACCACCAGTGGTCGTTGAGAGAGTTCCAGGTGGTCCCCAGCTAAATGATGGACAGTTAATAACCAAATGGACCCTTTTAGGTCTGTAACTCTTGAGATCGTAAAATGATATAAAGGAACCTATGAGAGTGCATTTGGTATCAGTTTACGCTCTCAAGAGTTAAATTATATTTTGATCAATGTTTTGCCAGTTATCTTTCCTAAATTGTGGACACAAACTTGAAGTCCTTAGTTTTGGGTCCGAGAGACTAAGCTCAACATCACATGGTGGTCTGCGGCTAAAATGCAGAATAAATAGTGGGCCCTGGAATGAAAAAGGTTGAAAACCACTGCTCTAAACAGTGCCAATTACAAGGACCAATCAGAATCCGACTTCACTGGATATTTAAATTAACTGTACACAAGGGAAGCTGGGAAATGTAAGAATCAATCTAAAAACTGCAGTACAGGCAGGGGCCAGCAGGGAAGTTACCTAGTATAGCTTTAAAGGTAGGGGAAGTGATTTCACTTTTGTCAGATATCACCAAAAAAATATTTTTTTTTTCTGTTAAAATGCTCTATTATAAGGTGTGGAAACCACATATGGAGTTTCCCCCTCCCCCACGTTAGCAGAGGAGCTAATAAAAGTTCTCCAGGTCACCACAATTCTCCTCCAATCAGGAGAGAGCAGCAGGTTCACATAGTGTAGCTACTGTTGGGGGCCCCTAGTGCACCAGGCTGGTACTACACCATGAATTTCAAATCACTTCCCCTACCTTTAAACCTGTCAGAATCATAATAGTAGGATGTGCTTTAAACATTCTTATAGGACTGTATATTGTTGCTGTCTGCAAAACCCTATAGACTGGACATCCCAACACTGTTTTTTCCTGACATAGGGAGCTGCCGGCAGGATGCTGTGCGTCATGATGCTATTTGTCATTTGTAGCCCCCGAGACGATATTTGGTGGTCCCCACTTTAATATGAAAGTGTAATGTTAGTGCGGCCCACGAGTTTTCTCCACAAATGCCGACCAGGCAGTTGCCTGATCGGCATTTGCGGAGCAAAGACGTTTTTATTGCCCGATACGGGTGGATGAATGACTTTGTAAGGCAACACGCGGAGCTGAGGTGAGTAAAAGCAACTGTTTGTTTGCTATTTATACCCGGGTATTTAATGAGAACATTAAGTCAGTGATCCTGTGCGGACCCGGGACAAAATTAAACACAGCGAGAGGTTTTATTTTTTAATCTGTGCGCACGCTGCGGGTGCTGTGGCCCAGCCTCAGCCGGACTCTGCCCCTAACAGCATCAAGGTAAATTGAGTTTGAGACCTCGATCTGCCTTACAATATTGTTAACTTTGCAATATTGTTTACGAGGTGGACCATACAACATGTTAGTATTTCCATCTCGTCTCAATGATAGATAATATTCACAGTGTGATCACGTTCTGTGGTGATGGATTACACATGTCGGATTGATTAAGATTTACAAGCTTTCAAACTGAATTTAGTTTTTTTTGTTTTCTTTTAGGATGGACGCCAGACAACTACAAATCCGGAAAAAAAATATGTCTTCTTAGATGATGACTCTAATATCCGGCTTTGGACAGATGCCACATTTATTAAACCGTCTTTACAGCAAAAAGCACAGACTCTTGGAAAACTGCACTGCATGTACAGTTAAAGTTAACTCGATATTCTCACGCATGCATACGCTATAATTTATCATGTGTCAGAGAATCTGTTGTGTGGAACAAGTAAAGTTGACAGCCGGGGATGGAACTGGTATGGCTGAGTGAAAACAAATGACGGGGGCTGACACATGTGACGGATACTGTACCAGTGAAAACAGCGATGCTAATGCCCACATCCTTGGATGTTGGGTGATCTAATCTTACCGTCAGGGGCGGATTGGCCATCTGGAATGCAGGGAGTTTTCCCAGTGGCCTGCGCCACCTAGTGGCCTGGATGGGGTATTTTTATTTATTTATTTTAAAGTCGAGGGCTGGCCAGGGCCAACCAGTCCAGGCCAATTTTATTTATTTATTATTTGATTTATTAATATTATTGTATTTATTTAATTTGAGAAAAGTCCAGGGCAGGCCAGTCCCAGCCAGAGTAGTAAGTACCAGTGCAGCGTTTTTATGCTTCGGGGCTCAAAACCTGTTTAACTGGTCCTGGAGACTGGAGGTGTGGATGGTCCCTAAAACAACAGGATGGCTAATGGCCCATCACTATTTCCTGCAGCCTCTCCACTGTCTGGAGAGGCTGGGGGATAAAAGATTGCCCCAAAACAAACAAATACATACACATACAATACACTGAATATACTTGCATTGTGTATTGCATTCACTATGCGCCAATATGCGCCGATCCGCCCCTGCTTACCGTCCTTTTTCATCTCCACCTTCTTCCCCTTGTGCTTCCACAGGACGGTGGGAGGGGGCGTGCTGATGACATCACACACGATGACGGCGCTGTCCCCTTCGTTGAACTCCTGAGGCGACGGAGCGTTGGTGAAGGTTATCTTCTCTGCAACGTGACACAACGACAAGACACTGAGTCAGTGGGGTTTAATCTGTTTAATGGAGAATTCCTCCCCAGAAGGCTTTCTTACCCAAGTTATTTACAGTTCATTTATTTCCCCCAAAAAGTGGTCAAGTGGTTATTCTATGTACCATACCACGTTAACCATAAAATTATTAACGTGGTATGGTGGTACAGCAGTGGATTTCAACCTTTTTTTTTATCCCAGTGACCACTATTTATTCAGCGTCTGAGAGCCACGGACCACCATTTGAGGACACTTTAGCCCCACAGACCCCAAAACTAAAGATTTATTTTGCTTTTGCCCACAATGCCAGGCTGGATTTCAGAAAACAGGCAAACATAGATAAAAACAAAAATAACATAGATAAAAACAAAAATAACCATTCTTGTACAATCCCTTGTTGATGATGAATATTTTTTTTATCAAAACCAGGAAGCAAGGGAATGAGCATGTAAAAATAAAAGCTAAGATAAAACATTGTTCAAACTTTTAGACATGACATATTTTGGACATGTTCTAACAAAAAATACATTTGATTGGCTGCTGATTAGGCTGCTATTCAAACAAGGATATTTTTTTAATTATTTAAAACAACTCCGTGTCTGCAACTGTTCTGAGCTCAAATAGGACATTTAAAAATACACACGTCTTCTTTCATTTGTATGCATCGATTATTTTTCTACATTAGAATACTACATTAGAATGTATTCATTTATCAACTTCAGGGGCGGATGTAACATTTCCCATTTGGGGAAATGGAGAAAATGGTAAGGGGGCAGCTTCATCACCCGTGTCGCTTCGCGCCACGGGTGATGAAGCCGCACCGATACCATTTTCAGTTACAGGCAATAATAACATCAGTTGTTGTGGAAGTTGCAACAGACACGCAGCATGCATAAAGCTAAAGGTCTGACTCAGAGAGTTTTCTGTTTTCAATGATAAAATGCTGTTGGTTTAGTGGTGACACAACTGTAGTTAGTTAGTAGCAGTAGTAGTGTTTCAAATACTTTTAATTATAAGCACTTTAATTATCTATGAAATATCTTTGTAATTTGGGTTGTTTTGAGGTTATCATGTTTGGTGGGGCAGTCAGGACATTTAGGGGGGCATTTGCCTTTTTCCCCTCTACATTGCTTGCACTTTGATGCTGCAGCTGTTTCCCTGCAGACAGACGTTTTGTCTTGCAGACGGTCCAGAACTTTGTTCTGGGTTCAGGAAAGGCGGTGCTAATTTGTGAGGGTGAGGGGGGTCGTGAGGGGTGAGGCAGCGTTTTAACCAATCACCGCACAGCAGTCTCCAGCAGTTTCATAATGAGCCAATAGGGTGGAGGTGAGGTGGAGTTAGTTTCTGTTTTTAAACACAGTATTTGTACCACATCGTCAGATAGCGCCTCCAGGCTTGAAGCAGGTGGGCCCTGGTGGTCAAGTTTGGTACTGCAGGCGGGTGGAATTCATGCACTAGCGCCCCGAGAGCACGCACGCTGGTTTGCTTTGTGCACGCGGACAGGGCAGTTTGTTTTTAAGTTGTTTTCTGAATAAACCAGCGGTCCTCACGTCATATACTACTTCTCAAAACATAACGGATGTATTATATGACAGATAATAAGCTTACAGCAAACCCACAAGCTTGTTTTTTTGATGCTGTTTAGTTTTTTTTCCTTTGCTCGTTCTCGACGGCGCTCGTTCATGAATCCTTTCCGTTCCCATAATCCCTTGCTTCGGGCGCGTTCAGGAGGAAATACTTCCGCATTTGAGCACCAAATTTTGGTGCTCAAATGCGGAAATAGGCGCACTTCCGGCGGTCTTCCGGGTGCTTCAAAGCGCCAATGAGCAACTTGTATTGAAATGAACGGCAAGGGGGCGGGGCTATCGCTCCAGTCCGCTCTCTACGTATATTTATAACTATGATTTGTACGCACTAAAGTTGCCTCTAATACCTTTAAGGAAAACCAGTGTATTATTTTTTTCTACTTGAGACTGGTCTTGTGGCTAAAGACTCCCGACTCCACTCGGACTCGAGTTCCGAGACCCATAGGCATCTCTGGCTTTTTACTGACGGTTGGCATGGACGGGAAATAAAAGCCATTAGTCAAAAGCAATGCACAATAGACAGGATCATTAGGCAGACCTCGGACACGCTTCAATAGCTCTATTGAACAGCTGCAAAAAAGAAAAATCTATTTTCACTTGAAAGGTAGTGCGGAAGAAAGAATGTGTCGCCTTTGTTGCCGTCAATACAATGCAGCAGCTGTACGCCTTCAAAAATAAACAATTTGTTTCTCCTGCTTAAATGTCTGGAGCTACCATTTTAATAATTCATTAGGACCCGAAAAGTGTGCTTAAAGCCCCCAATTACTGGAGTCAAAGACCCGGAGGAATTAGACAGGCGCTTACGGTAGATCTTCACGTTGACCGTCGACTCGGCTTGCTGATCTCCGTTGGTGGCGACGCACTTGTACGTTCCGGCGTTCTCTGTGCCAGCTTTATAGAGCGTGAGCGTGGAAGAGGACTCATCGTTGCGGCTCACAGTGATGTCTGGCCTGTTGGGTTCTATCCTGTCGCCGCTCGGCCCGTACCAGTCTATGTGTTTTGCGACACCGACAACTGCACAGAGGGAAATAGAAATCGGTGAAATCACTTGCAACTGGCAACTTTTACAATACATCTCAATAAAGCTAATCTCACAACGCTGATTAGCTTCTAAGGAAGCTAATCAGTGTTGTGTTGTCAGTTATTATCGTTTGGAAATCATTTCACAACTGTCTAATGACAAGTTTTATAAGAAATTGAAAGGTGACCCTACCATTTCTTTTCAAAAAGAAATTGGTGCCTTTTTGGAGAATGCTAAATTAAATGGTCATATCTCTAAGGATGAATTTGATTTTCTTTATTGTCAGTTCCCTATCAAACCTGTCTTGTATACTCTGCCTAAGATTCACAAATCATTGCTTGATCCTCCTGGTCGCCCTATTGTGGCCCAAAATGACTCTTTGTTGTCTCCTTTATCTGAATATGTCGACTTTTTTATTAAGCCCATTGTACATACATTACCCTCATTTATAAAAGATTCTACAGACCTGATCAATAAAATGTCTCTTATCACCGGGCTGCCCGATAATGCGGTGCTATTAACTTTGGATGTAACAAGCCTTTATACAAATATTCCGCATGATGGTGGTCTTTTGGCATTACGGTCATTTTTAGAAAATCGAGACCCTGCCGCTCTCCCACCTAATCAGCTGATAGTTGATATGGCCTCATATGTTCTTAAATATAATTACTTCAGTTTTGACAACGAGTTCTACTTACAAGTGTCTGGCACCAGCATGGGATCCATCTTTGCGCCTAATTACGCAAATCTTTTTATGGGCCATTTTGAGAAAACCTGTGTCTTTAATTCTTCTGTAAATAAATATCAGGCCAACATATTGAAGTGGTTTCGTTATATAGACGATATTTTCTGTATATTTATTGGGGATATTGATCTGGTTAACTCCTTTGTCTCTGACTTAAATGAGTTCGACAAAAATCTGAAATTCACTTTGGAGTCTAGCCTTGAAAAGGTGCACTTTTTGGACATGTGGATTATCAAGGAGAATGGATGTCTGACTACTACTCTATACCAAAAAGAAACGGATAGAAACACTTTATTATTGGCCACGAGCCTTCATCCTCCATCATTAAAACAGTCCCTTCCCATTAGTCAATTTTACAGATTAAGACGAGTCTGCTCCTCCATTGACGAATACATCAATAAAGCGTCAGAAATGAAATCTAAGTTTACCCAAAGAGGTTATGATTTTGAGTGTGTGGAAAAGGCCTTCACATTGGCCCTCAATAAACCCCGCTCTCAATTATTGCAAAAAAGCAACAAAAAAGAGAAAAAATTCTCTGTTACGTGCGTCACCACTTATTCTGCTAATTCGCATAAGATCCAATCTATATTCAAAAAACATTGGCACATCCTCAAGTCCGACCCTGAATTGTCACAACTATTCAAATACCCTCCACTTTTTTCTTTTAAAAGGGGTAAAAACTTAAGGGACCATTTGGTACATGCAGACTTTGAATCCCAAGTTCCCATTACGCGTGGACAGACGCTGCTTGCTCCCCTCCCTAAGGGAAACTATCCATGCGGCCATTGCGCACAGTGCAACAATACCGTGAAAACCACATCTTTTAAGCACCCACACACAGGCAAACAATTTAAAATCAAGGGTACCATTACCTGTGCATCCACAAGTGTGGTCTATTTAATACATTGTCCATGTGGGTTAGCCTATGTAGGAAAAACCTCTAGACAATTAAAAAAGAGAATGAGTGAGCATAAAAGCTCGATCCGTAGAAATGATCGGGACTATCCCGTCGCAGTCCACTTTAATGATGCTAACCATGATATTTCAAGCTTTCGTTTTATTGGGATCGAACAGGTGCGCCTCCCAAAGAGAGGTGGCAATCTGGATATATTTCTTAGACAGCGGGAGGCGCACTGGATCCATGTTCTACAGACACTGACACCTAAGGGACTGAATGATGAACTTCTTCTTAATGTGATGCTCTGAAAGGTGTCTAATTGTTGCTTTCTTGTTTTTATTCAGGCTCTAGGACACAACCCCCGTCCGTGTGCAGCCTTTTTATACTTTTATTTGGCTAACCTTCTTGTATAAAATTGCTTTATTGTATTCAGTTGTTTCATACATGAATTGATCTCTGCACAGTTCTACATGATTCTATGAACTTGTCTGTTTTTTTAAAAAAATATATTGTGACCTATGTATAAACCTATCACTTATTCTAATGAGCTCACCACCTGCTGTGATGCTCATCCCTCCCATTGAGGACTGTGATTGGACCTTGAATCTATGTGAAGTTGTATATAACTGTGTTTCTGCCATTATATGTCAGATGCTTGAAGAAGGTCGTTGACCGAAACGTTGCCTCTAATAAAGTTTCTTGCAAGTATAGACGCTGTGCGGGCCTCTATGTGTACACTGTTACATTGATCCTTGTTTAAGTCAGAAGTCAGAATTATTGGAAATCTCAGATACTGAGGTGGTCCCCAGCTAGGTTGACTATTAGTTGGGGTCGTGCTCCTCAGGATTTAGTCAGTGGAGTGGTGGTCCCTGGTTCACAAATGGTTGAAAACCCTGTCTTAGTGAATGTAGGAGAATTGTTATTTTTGAAATTCTGTTGTGGACAGAAAAACAAGAAAATCTTGAACATTAAGTAATATACAGTAGCTTTTAACAATAATGCAACAGCAACTATGGTGTTAATGAAACCAAATGAGTGTTAATGAAACCAAATGGACCCTCCCAGGTCCATTTGGTATCATTTCACGCTCCCAATGACCACTGGGTCCCCAGACTACTGGTTGAAAACCACTGATCTTCATCATGGGCCCACACACACAAGTGTTTTTTGCACAAGAGCTACTTTCAAAATGCCAAACTAAATGAGCTCTACACACCAAAAAGATGGCTGTCCCATGTTGAAAATTGGAATAGTGGCACTGATGTTACATTATAATAGAAGGGTGAAAATTGAATAGTGACATGGATGTTACATTATAATAGCTTGGCTAATAAGCCAGACTGATATTCCGTCAGGCTTTTTTCCCTCCTTTCTTTCTTTTTTGTGCCAACGGCTGATTCGAGTAATATGGCTTTAGCCAGGCTAACGGTATAACAGAAGGGAAATGGAATAAAGGCTCTTATGGCTCATAATAAAAGGGTGTAAATCAGGGGTGCCCAAAAGGTAGATGGTGATCTACCAGTATATCACACAGGCCGTACGGGTAGATCACATGACTGTCCCCTAAAATATATAGACCTGTAACTCTTGAGAGCGTTAAAATGAAACCAAATGGACCCTTACGGGTCCATTTGGTTTCATTTTACCGCTCTCAAGAGTTAAATTATATTTAAACATCTGAATCTAATTTGAAGAGTCCACACAATTAGAAAATGGAGAATAATTGTTATTTTGACCAACGTTTTGCCAGTTCTCTTTCCCAATTGTGGACAAAAACGTGAAAGTTATTAGCTTTGGGTGCAAGAGACTTAATTCAACGTCACAAACTGTCAACTCAAACCCCAAATACTGTTTTCAAACGTCAGTAGTAGCATATACAAGACAGTCAATTCTCAACCTCCATTTTAGATCATAAGTGCATTATTCTTAAACACTATAACATTTAAGTAACACCATCACCACTATTTCAAAGCTCAAACTTTCTAGGGGGCCTTGAAATGGATTTTCAGTAATGGAACAATCACATTTTTGATGTGTAGATCTTGTTGAGCCACTCATTTTGAAAGTAGCTCTCAAGTCAAAAAAGTGTGGGCACGCCTGGAATAGAGGCTCTTATGTCTCATAATAAAAGGGTGTAAATGGAATGGTCGTTTTTAACTAAGCATTGTATTGTGGGTCTTTCACTTTCAAAACAACTTTTGGTCATTATATCTTCTCCTCTAGAACATGTGAACAACACAGTTTTGATAGTTTTTACATTACTTGATTCAGTATTCAGGTATTTCATTTAGTTTCAGCTGCCCCGCCCCCTTCATACAGTATATCAACACATTATACCGTATTTTCCGGACTATAAGGCGCACTTAAGTCTTAATTTTCTCAAAAAAAAACAACAAAAAAAAAAAAAAAAAAACAGTGTGCCTAATAATCCGGAGCGCCTTATATATAGATTATTTGGCTGCAGTAGCTTCTATTCTATCTTTGGCTGCATAGGTTCTATTCTATGTTGGCTGCAGTAGCTTCTATTCTATGTTGGCTGCAGTAGCTTCTATTCTATGTTTGCTGCAGTAGCTTCTATTCTATGTTTGCTGCAGTAGCTTCTATTCTATGTAGGCTGCAGTAGCTTCTATGCTATGCTGACTGCAGTATTTCATTGCAATTGGTCATGCTATTTGCATAGAAATACTCCCCACAGAGGCTGCAATTAGCTCAATTAAAATCACTGGACTTAGTGCACTTTTTGATGATTTTTAACCTTTGAAAATGCCTGCAATAAATATATTTTTGTGATCAGTAGAATGTCTGGGACATGTTAATTAATTGTATTAAAATATCTCTTTAATTTATTTTAATTATTTTTTCTTTTGTTTTGTTTTTTACTTTAGAAATTATGGTAGTACAAACTAGTAATGTAAAGTTGAAAACAGTTTTCATGCGCCTTATAATCTGGTGCGTCTTATAGTGCGGAAAATACAGTAACCTCCAACTCTATTTTAGCCAAAACCACCTTTTTTTCCCCAGTGGAGGAGACTGATATTGTCATCCCTAATACGTGATGTGCTATTTCATTTACTCTTTTCATACATTTTTAAAATATTGCTTTATTCTTTAGTCCCCACCAGCATGGCCCTGGGGCTGTGACATTTTCCAAATCAATATTTTAAAAAATAAATTAAAACAGTAGATTAAATTCCGCAGCCCCCTCACGTATTGGGATCAACACGTACCAGTCAGCAGAAAAAAAGTTTGGGTGTTTTCAATTAATCTATCATGGTTTAAAATAGAGTTTAAAGTTATAATGGGTTTGTACAGGAAGGAAGGGTTTGTATAGAAGGAAGAAAATGATCACTGAATCGAGTAACTCAAATTGTCTGGGGTGTCCACGTTTTTTCCCCCTTTTTTATAGTGAAATATCCACACCTTAGTTCAAATCACAGTACAGTTCAGGGGCGGATATAACATTTCTCAATTGGGGGGCAGGAGAAAATAGTATGGGTGTGGCTTCATCCCCTGTGTAGCTTCGTGCCACGGGCGATGAAGCCGCACCAATACCATTTTTGGTTACAGGACTTTTATTAGTCAAGTAAAGCATCAATAATAACATCAGTTGTTGTTGAAGTTGCAACAGACACGCAGCATGCATAAAGCTAAAGGTCTGACTCAGAGAGTTTTCTGTTTTCAATGGTAAAATGCTGTTGGTTTAGTGGTGACACAACTGTAGTTAGTAGCAGTAGTTGTGTTTCAAATCATTTTAAATATAAGAATTAACCCAATATATTGGGTTGTTTTGCATGCCATCATGTTTGGTGGGGCAGTCTGGGGATTTAGGGGGGGCATTGCCCGCCCCCCCAAGCCCAATCCTAGATCCGCCTCTGGTACAGTTTGTGTTGATAAGCTTACCGTCACACAAGAAGAATTTCGACTCCCCGACGCTGATTTCACCCTGCCTGGGTGTGATCTCCACTTCCAACGAAACTGGAAAGAAATGACAAAACAAGAAAACACAATTGAGGAAAAAAGAAGCAAATTGAACCCCGACTGATAATACTATCAGTATTTCAGCATTTCTGTCAAAGTGTGCCCAGAGGCCGGGTCTGCCAAAGCGGGACAGCCGGCATAATTACTAAATTACCCACCAATTGCTCTCACCAGCGTATTGTCCAAGGTCCTTGAAAGAATTTCATGAGACTAATCTCTTTTTTAACTCCTTAGGTGTCATTTTACCAGCTAACACGATATGGGCCGAAATACTGCACCCACATACAATATTTTGGACATTATTTAGGTGAAAATGATCCCAACATTAACCATTGATGCAAATTCGGTTAGCATTGACTGCGATCAAGGTGGACTCAATGAATTAAAAAATAAAATAAAATAAAATATAACTTCTTCTACGTTCTTTATATCTCTGGCAACAGTAGATTAAAGGGGAACTCCACCCATTTTCAACATTCTAATACAGTATGTCATTAGTATACCCTAGAGGTGCTGGGTGGACATGATGAAAAAAGTTCCCCCATTCTGTGTTCCCAAGAAATGGAGGTCTGAAGAAAACCACTAACATGGTGAAACATCTTGATGACATCATCAAGATGTATTTTCACCATGTTAATGGATTTCTTTTCTTTTTTTGTATGAGAGCGTACAAATGGTTCCATTTGTACACTCTCAGAAAAAAAAAATGAAAATGGGTGGAAATCCCCTTTAAAGTCAACGTTTCCTAAGCTTTTTTAATGTTTTAATTACCACTGACAATCAGTTTGGATTAAAGGCTAAACATGGTACTGACCTCTGCATTTATGTATTGACAAATCTAGAAGACAGAATTCCTCTGTTATAGGTGGTTTTATTGATGCATCATAAAAATCCTAGCATTCTAGTATGCTATCCAGCGCATGTAGGTTAGATGGGGAAGTAAGTGGTGTTTCTACTGTGGGTAATGAGGTCTGCCATGTGTGTGTGTGCGCGGGGGTTACTCTCACTGGCCCCGTTTAATATCTTTATTAATGATCTCTCTGTTCATTTGAACAACTGTAATACGGGTTGTAAGACAGGTAACTCGCTGGTAAATCATCTAATGTACACTGGTGATCTTTCCCAGAGGTGCTCAAAAGTACAAAAGGTTTTCAAAAAGCCGTTTAAAGTATGCTCTGGTTATGGGATATAGCGTTTGATATGTAAAATACTAATGATAAAACGAGCGAAGTCAAGTAATATCTGGAGAACAAACCTCTCCTTTCCTTTCTTGTATTTGTCTGATGTACAGTGAATCGGAAACCAGATACAGAAGTATCTGGGACATATAATAACTGACCAACTGTCAGATGACAATGATCTGTACACACAGGCAGTGACGTATATTTTATGCTCAAGCAAACATGTTGGTATTGCTAATTCAGATGATGAATATTTTAATAACTCTTGAGAGTGGAAACATGAAACCAAATGGACCCGCAGGGGTAAATTTGGTTTCATTTTTACGCTCTCAAAGAGTTACATCTGGTTAACCAACTTAGCTGGGGAACACCTGGAAGCATCTCAAGGACCACTGGTTGAAAACCACTGCTTTAGAGCATACAGCACTGTACTCCCCTGTGCCCCTTTGTGGGTCAAGTGCAACACGGCAAGCATGTACTGTGTAAACTTGTAGCTTGCTCAAATTGACTGCTACTGAATAACGTTGAAAACAGCCAAGGTGAAGCAGTGCTAGTGAGTGGGAGTAAATACTTTTCTTGCCTTCTCTTACTTAGAAACTTGATGTATGCATTCATGTGTCGGCTCAATAAGTCTCAGGATTTGATAATTAGCCCTCCTCAAAGCCCCCCCATCCCAGTGACTGGTTTAGTCACTGTCCAATGCCAGTCCAAATATTTTAGCAACTGTTGCTATGCAGGTCAAGCTTTCCTCTCCTGGCACGCCTATTGGACAAGGACAGATTGGAGGGGGCTTCGTGAAGGGCTAATCATGTTAAATGGTTCATTTATATATCGCCTTTATCCAATGCATTTTACATAGCTTGCACATCACATTCTCCCATTCACACACACATTCATACACTGATGGCAGTGGAAACCATGAAACCAACCAAGGTACCTACTAGCGCATTAGGAGCAATTAGGGGTTCAGTGTATTGCTCAAGGACACTTCGACACTAACTCTGCGGGAGCCCGGGATCGAACCGGCAACCTTGCGGTTGCCATCCAGTGACTCTACCCCTGAGCCACTGCTGACCCCATGCTTCTGCATAACCGCAGCCTCAGTACTACTCAGGTCTGCTTTTTGGAAGCAATGGTATAAGAGTTTATTGTTAAACTGATGTTTTTTTTTTTAAATATACTGTGTAATATATTGGACCTCGAGTCTGAACAAATACAGTTGATTGACTGATAAATGAACTGTAATAGTTTAATTTTGCCCATGCAGGATTACATTTGACACTGGGTGCATGAAAACCAACCAACTCTATGAGAGAATGATGATTCTGATCTTCACTCAGAATGGCATCTCCCCATCACCCAGTACAGTATGGACTGAATCCCATCTGACAGCAACAATCCTCCCTACTGGCACAAAATCCATAGTCTGTGGCATTGATACGTATCAGGTTTTGGGGAGGGCTTGACATAAACATGTTTGAGAACCGAGGGCTTGGGAGGAGATAGAACGGATGCTTGGGAATTGGAAGTTCCCCCGTTTTGATAGGTGGATCAGGCGCGGATGTAACATTTCCCAATTGGGGGGGAGGCAGGAGAAAATGGTACGGGGGCGGCTTTATCGCTTCATCGGCGATGAAGCCGCTCCCATACCATTTTCGGTTACCGGTGTTTTATTAGGCAAGTACTGTATAAGCAACAATAACATCAGTTGTTGTTAAAGCTGCAACAGACACGCAGCAGTTTTCTGTTTTCAATGATGAAATGCTGTTGGTTTAGTGGTGCCACAACTGTAGTTAGTAGCAATAGTAGCGTTCAAATAATTTTAAATATAAGCCCTTTAATTTGAAATATCCTGGATTGTTTTGCATGCCATCATGTTTGGTGGGGCAGACTGGGCATTTAGGGGGGCATCCCCCCATGCCCGTGCCTAGATCCGCCCCTGATGTCAATCCGCCTGCGTTAACATCAAACTGTCCTCGAAGCAAGACACTCCTCACTCCTGATCCTGATGAGATTATATTGGGGAATGTGAACGTGGCAAACTGCAAAAGCCTAACACTTCATTCATCGGTTATTGACATCTACTCGCCCTTCCATGCACTCCAATCAGACGACTCAGGGGACTGGAAGTAAAACTGCCCCCCCACGCCTGGCCAACGCTCCACGCACCCCAAACTCTTCTCCCTACCGGCTCCAAAACTATGGAATGCACTTCCCTTTGCAATCAGAAACACAGACTCACTCCCTATCTTCCCCCACAGTCTGAAAACACACCTCTTCAGACTCCATCTCAGCCCATAGCACTTGAAGTACATATCAGCCGATAGCACTTGAAGTACATATCAGCCGATAGCACTTGAAGTACATATCAGCCGATAGCACTTGAAGTACATATCAGCCGATAGCACTTGCTAGCCTAGTTAGTTTAGATTGCATATTAACTAGTAGACTTAAATAGCAGTTACCTACATAGGATGTCAAATGCATCGCCACGTTTTAACAAATGAATTTTAAATTATTAAGAGTATATAGCAAATTCTCCTTGAATTGTAACGCGTAAATTCAACTAATCTGTATGTATATGATGTATGGCCATTTTTACTTAATGTAAGTCGCTCTGGATTAAGAGTGTCTGCTAAATTGTAAATTGTAATTGTAATTCTCTGAGACCGCAGCAGCTACATAGTCTTTACAAGTCATTCCAATTAGCAAAGCATGTGTTCAAGAATCCCTAGTGTAACAAAGTATAATTAATGTTTGCAAAACCACATCTCAAGGTCCCTCTATATGTCTCGACATATAGAGAAATATTGTTTCCCACTCCTCCAGTGCAGTGCAATAAAAACACTAAAGCAACAATTAACATTTAGTGCAACAGATGAATAGGCTGGATAAATCCAGACCAAATCAGCTGTTGGCAAAAAAATGCCAACAGCAGATTGGTCTAGAACAGCTTCATTGTAACCCAATTTCCTACTGCAGAAAATTGGGGGTGGCCAATGAGGGCACAGTATGCAAACATATTTGAATACTGTGTCCTGAATGGCCACCCTAGTTCTCTGGATTATTATTATTTTTTTCTTCGGTCTAGTTTTAGCCAAGAGATGAAAACAATAGTGCCAAATAAAATTACAACAAACCTACAAATATAAAGTACTAGTTATTATAAACTAGTACTGTACCAAAACTCACTTATATAAAGTTATATAAAGGTTTTATTGGTTTTCAACCTTTTTCATACCAGAGCCCACTATATATTCAGCATTTGAGCGAGTGACGGACCACCATTTGATGCCTTTTTAAACCCCCAGACCCCAAAAACACTAAAGAAACACAGAGATCAAAATGACCATTAATCTTCTACATTCTCTAGTTGTGTAGACTTGGGGCTAATTCACACGATGAATATTTTAACTCTTGAGAGCGTAAACCATGAAACCAAACGGACCCGCAAGGGTCCGTTTGGTTTCATGTTTACGCTCTCAAAGAGTTACACCTGGTTAAAACAACTATCATTTAGCCTAGTGGGGACCACCTGGAACTCTTTCAAGGACCACTGGTTGAAAACCACTGTTATACAACTACAATAAAACCTAATTTTACAGTGAAAGACTGCTGTGTCTATATGGGTGACTGTCTGTTGACACAGGGAGTCCATGCAGGCTCTGTTTGGTAGAACCTAACCTTACTATTCTGTCTTTCATCAGCCCACTGTGGAGATAGCAGTCTCTGAGAGACACTGATAACAGTATAGTGGATGGAAAACAGCCTTATCTCTCTAAGGAACAGCCATACTGTGGAGGAGGGAGTAGGAGGTGTGCGCGTGTGTGTGTGTGTGTGTGCGTGCGTGCGTGCGTGCGTGCGTGCGTGTGCGTGTGTGTGTGTACAGTATGGGCTCTATTTCCGTTACCATCTAAACCCCTTATCCTAAACCCCTTATCATTTTTTTAACTATATTGAAAAACCCTTTGGAATAGTTCAACATGCCAATCTAGTGACACATTGTGAGCTGGTAGACTGGCCATTTGAACTATTGAAAAATGTTTTTTAATAGTTTTAAAAAGGCAAAGAGGTTAAGGGATAAGGGGTTTAGCGGTTAACAAAAATGGAGCCCTATGTATGTATTGGATTAACCTGCAGAAACAGTGGTTTTCAACCGGTGGTCCAGGGACCACCAGTGGTCCTTGAGAGGATTCCAGGTGGTTCCCAGCTAAATGATGGAAAGTTGGTTAACCAGATGTAACTCTTTGAAAATGAAACCAAATGGACCCTTGCGGGTCCATTTGGTTTCATGTTTACACTCTCAAGAGTTAAAAATATTCATTATCTGAATTAGCCCACAACACAACTACACAACTAGAAAATGTAGAAGATTAATGGTCATTTTGATCTGTATGTTTGACTGTTTTGTTTCCCCAAATCCAGCCTGGAATTGTGGACAAAAAACAAAATAAATCTTTAGTTTTGGGGTCTGTGATGCTAAAATGTCATCAAATGGCGGGCCGTGGCTCAAATTCGGAATAAATAGTGGGCCCTGGTATCAAAAGGGTTGAAAACCACTGCCTGAGAGGATTCCAGGTGGTCCCCAGTTAAATAATGGGCCGTTGGTAACTAAACGGACCATTATGGATCTGTAACTCTTGAGAGTGTAAAATGAAACCAAACGAACCCGCAAGGGTCCATTTGCTTTCATTTTACGTTGGTCTACATCAGTGGTTTTCAACGTTTTTGATACCCAGGGCCCACTATTTATTCTTCATTTTAGCCATGGACCACCATTTGATGTTGACTTTAGTCTCTCAGACCCAAAACTAAAAGATTTTCAAGTTAGTGTCCACAATTTAGGAGAGATAAACAAATCGTTCAAAGTAACAATTCATCTACATTTCCTGATTGTGCAGATTCTTGAAAATTAAGCAATGCAGATGTTTGGGTCCATTTGGTTTCATTTTACAATCTCATGAGTTACAGATTATAAAAAGAGTCCATTGGGTTACCAAATGTCCATTCATGATTTAGCCTGGGGGACCACCTGGAATCCTCTCAAGGACCACTGGTTGAAAACCACTGGTCTACATTATTCAGAAATAACAAGCTGAATTCAGTGAGTAAGGCATGGCATTCAACCAAACCAAACAGTGGACAGAAAGGAGCAGTGCAGTGAATACTCCTTCACCACAAAGAGCCTGAACATAAAAGAGTTTTTTCTATCAATGTAACCAGGTCTGCTTTGTGCTCAGCAGTGTTTACAGCTTGTGAACGAAGCCACGCACTAATCACACAACGTAGTGGAGCTCAGTGGTGAAGCCACAGCATGCAGTCTGGCGGTTTGTGGACATGTCCACTACAATGTAAATCTAAATAAATAGCTGACTTTATAGGAACCAAAAGTGTCCACAGGGGCACTGATGGTGTAAGCGTTTCACTGGTAGAAAAACAAGTAGCCTACTGTATTTTTCAGAATATGAGGCGCACTTAAAAGCCTTTTTTTTTTTTTTTTTTTTTTCAAAAAACAGCAGTGTGCCGTATAATCCAGTGCACCTTATACAGTATATGGATTGTTTGATGGCAGTAGTTTCTACCCTGTGTTGACTGCAGTAGCTTATATTCTATGTGCCTTATAAACTGGTGCGCCTGAAACATGAAAAAAAGTTCTAAAGTAGATATGTGCCCCTTCAGGGTGCAGGTCTCCACCAGCTCAGGCCACGTCATCATGTGAGGGCAACAGTCACCCCCATGGGGTGACTGTTGCGTCACCCTTCTCCTTTAAGAGGCACCCCCCCCACTTATAAAAGTCCCACTACAACACTGCATATGATGCACAGACATAATAACCGGGTTGGGTGTTTGGTTCCAACTCGCTCATCAAATCAGCCATTGAGAACGATGCAAAAATCTAGTACAAAAATCATAACAGCAACTGCAAACTAGAACTGCACTCTGATGAGTGCAAACTTCCTGCATTCATTGAACACAACTCATTGCACACAAGTAGACCAAGGTCTACTTGCGAGCGAGCAGAGGGCAAGTACCCCCGACCCCTCCAAGTAATAAAATTCACATAGCCTTGGTAAGCCTGATGAGTGCGGGATTGTGCATTCATTGCATACAATTCATTGCACACAAGTAGGCCACGCCAAGGTCTACTTGCGAGCGAGCAGAGGGCAAGTACCCCTGACACCTCCAGGAGATAGTACTCACATAGCCTTGGTAAGCCTGGAGTCCTCGGCACAAACTACCGCTGACTTGTTGGAACTTCCGTCACATGTATTTTCCCCGGATACGGTAATATCCTGACCAATCACAGTACTTGTTTCAGAGAGAGAATGTAAACTGATTTGTAATAGGTTTTCTAGTGTCAACGTCATTTCATTAGGTGGTAGTTTGACCCAAAAGCCGCAATTTCTACCGATACTCGTATGTCTCGATGGAGTTGATTAACCAGATGTAACTCTTTGAGAGTGTAAAAATGAAACCAAATGGACCCTTGGGGTCCATTTGGTTTCATGTTTACACTCTCAAGAGTTATGATATTCACCATCTATTAGCAGCACTTAATTAATAAGTCATAAGTCATGGCCATTTTGTCCATCCTGGAATTGTGGACAAAACCAAAAGAAATCTTTAGTTTTGGGTTCTGTGGGGTGAAAATGCTGAATAAATCGTGGGCCTTGGCACCAAAAAAATTGAAAACCACTGTCATGAAGCTTATTGTCTGATGTGGCTTGAGGTGCGGCTTATACAAGGAAAAATCAGTATGTTGCCCAAAATTTAGCTGATGCGGCTTATATTCAGGTGCGGCTTATAGTCTGGAAATTACGGGTAGTCCTAATGCTCAAAATTGTGGTCATCAATGTCTGGAAGGCAGTGACATTGGAAAGCTTATCTCAAATTTAAATCTGGGAGTGAGCCATGCTGCTCTATGCCAATTAAGAATTTAGTGTGTACATTAAGATGTACAGTAAATTCACAGAATTCTACTGGCAGATCACATGTGTCTGAATGAATACACCAAAGGGTCATGACCCTGATCAGAGCATTAACTCATGCTCACCAAGATTAGCTTCCATGACGCTATCTGATCTCAAGAGTGCAAAAATCCCAGCACAGAACGCAGGCCTATACTCGGCAGTGCATGAAAGATTAGCTATGTATGTCTAATTTGCTCAGTGTAGCGCACTTTTGAATTCCATAGCAAAACATTCCAGTACACTGCAACGTGGGCAAAAGACTCAAGACATCAATTATACATCACTTCAGAAATAATGCCCGTTTTGCAAAAACACAATAAAACACTCTCAGGCTCACAGAGATGTTTACAATTATATAAAAATACCTAAACATCCTAACAAGGGCTCTGGGAAGGGAATGCTCATTTTGATGTGCATGTTTGACTGTTTTCTCTGAAACCCAGCCTTGGAATTAGCTCTTCACTAAGCCCCTCCCCAATCCGGTCTTGTCCAATAGGCACGTTGGAAGAGGAAAGCTTGACCAGGAAAGCTTGACCTGGATGGCAACAGTTGTTAAAGTACAGTTGTTAAAGTATTTGGATTGCCATTGGACAGTGAGCAAACCCCACTCAAAGGGTGGGGCTTAGAGAAGAGCTCATTGTGGACAAAAACAAAAGAAATCTTTAGTTTTGGGTATGTGGGGCTAAAATGTCATCAAATGGTGGTCCGTGGCGCAATTTCTGAATAAATAGTGGGGCCCTGGTATGAAAAAGCTTGAAAACTACGGGAATACACCACTAGTTTCCCATTCACATTCCTGATAAACGCAGATACTTGGAAGTGAAGCCTCCTGCATGCAATTTTCCAATTATCCATGTGACAAGTCAGCCCTTGGCTGGTATTAGTTATTAGCCCAGTTATTTGATGGACACTACTTTATTCAGTGGAGGCAAACGGAATACAAATTGACTGTAGTGTGTAGCACTGGAAAAAAGGGGAAATGAAGAAGGAAATAATCATTGTGCACATTCAGCTAAAAGAAAAAAAAAACATGTTATTGCAAGAAGAAGCCAAGAACAGTATTATGCTGAAAGAAAAGCACAGTACAGTGTGTGCTTTTAATGGTTTAAGGAGATTCAAAAGTGAATCCTGTAAACCCGCATGTCAATCTTTTTTTGATGAATTTCTTTTCAAAGGTTTAAAGAAATGCATCAAAAAAGGCTGGGTTTGTGGGTTTATGAGATTCAGAAGTGAAAGGAAATTCATCACAAAAGATCCTCATGTGTACAGTATGTAAACAATGCATATTGCTATGACTAATATAACACCTATGGAACAATCACATAATACATGGACTGTGATTGACACTGAACCATGGTGTTACTATGAAATGTTAACACCATTACACCAAGCACTATAACAAGGGGTGGGCAAAAAAAAAAAAACAATATGCCAATATATTGCAGTGCTTAATGCCATGATATCAATATCGAATCGCCAGGTTCAAAATTGTTTTTTTGTTTTTTTTTATACTCATGCAGGGGTTGACACTAAGGTCTCCGAGGCACTTTCCCATTGGGCAAGTGCAAGTCAGGTTCTACTTGCCCTCAGGTCATGGTCACTTGCCCCCAAAAAATATATTGTAAATTTTGCATTTAAGTTTACTTCCTACTTGGGTGCTTTAAACCAGGGGTTTTCAACAGGTGGTCCCTGAGAGGGTTCCAGGTGGTCCCCAGCAAAGTTGTTTAACCAGATGTAACTCTTGAGAACGTAAAAATGATTGTTTTACACTCTCAAGAGTTAAAATTCATCATCTTAATTAGCCCAGGTCTACACAACTAGAGAATGTAGAAGATTAATGGTCATTTTGATGTGTATGTTAATTTGGCTGTTTTGTTTCCCAAATCCAGCCTGGAATTGTGGACAGCTAGAAAGCAGGGAAAGACACAGCGGCAGAGTGCAATGACTGCCTTCAAGACAAATTTATCTTGTGTTGTGTTATAGTGCACTATGTTGCACACTTGCCCGATCGGGCAACCAGGTAGCAGTCTTCACTTGCCCAACCATTTTTTTTACTTGCCCCGGGCAAGCGGGCAAGTGTTAGTGTCAAGCCCTGCTCATGTAGGTCCTATTCATTAATGTGTTCATGTCAGAAAGACTGACTGACGTTATCAGGCTGCATTGATGTGTATGATTGAACTTTTTGTTTTCTATATATTTTTTAAATTGCTTTAAAATGTTCTAGTTGATCGAACTTGTGGGGAAACACAACTTGATGACATCGTCAGGTTGTGTTTGTGTTTGTTAATGATTTTTCTTTTAGGACCCCATTTTAACGGGCCCACTTGGTTCCATTTGTACGCCCTCAGAAAAAAAATCTTGAAAATGGGTGGAATTCCCCTTTAAAAATGTTCTAGTATAATAAAAGCTCAGTCATTTGTGAGGAAAAGATGCGATATATCAATATATCAAATCGAATCACAACATCAAATAATCAATAAATCGATTCATAAGGCTAAATATCAATATTGTATCGTATTGTGAGGTAAGTGAATCATCCCACACATAACTATAACTATATGATGTTAAAATCCATTATTATGGCGGCCAGTCACTCCTTACAGCTGGGGAGATGAGACATTAAATATCACTGCACATTTCCGCTATACATCCATGTTTTGAATTCACTCCTGGTTCACTCAGCCTAAGAATACAACAACGTCAATGAATCCCATGAATTACATTTAAGTCAGGCTGGATAGTTAGTTAGTGGTATTTCGGAAAATACAGGAAAAAATAAATTGCTGCCTGAGTAAACTAGATTGTCAAAACTGTCAACACAGGCTAGAATAAAAAAATAAAACAGCAACCCAGAATTCTCATTATGGCCTCATTACAGCAAGGGTTTTCATCTGTTTAAACTAACAGAGTCATTTACATATCCAGCTCAGGTGAACAGGCTGGTGATGATGACAAAGTTCCCAAAGGGTATTAACCCTTTCATTCCCACCTGACGCATGAGACGTGGCGTCATCTGGGTAGGACAAAGCCATGGCAGCTGCCATACCTTGGTTCCAGGGGAGGGACAAATGGGCAAATAACAGCTATAAAAAATCAGAAAATAGCCTAGAAAATAGGCAAATTACCTCAAACATTTAGAAAAATAGGCTAAACATTAGGCAAATGCCTGCAAAAAATGAACAAAGAAGGCCAAACAATTGCAAAAAAAAAAGCAAACTAGATACCAACTTGTGCATTGCGCGCAAGCAGGCCATGGCCTACTTGTGCATGAGATGCTTACATGGATCTCTTAAAGTTCATCACCTGATCTGGCCAATCGGAGTACTTCGCACGACGGTCAAACCGCACACACTGCTTGTGCAAGACTAATTAATGTCCAGCACAAGAAAAAAGAAAAACGTCAATAACTCCATGTAACCAAATCATCAACCCGCAGAATTATCCCTATTTGCCACCGAATTTACATCTGAAAATATGTTGCAGTGGTTTTCAACCTTTTTTCATACCAGGGCCCACCATTTATTCAGCATTTGAGCCACGGAGGACCACCATTTGATGACATTTTAGCCCCACAGACCCCAAAACTAAAGATTTATTTTGTTTTTGTCCACAATTTCAGGCTGGATTTGTTTGTTAAACAAAACAGGCAGTAATGAATATGATGAATATTTTAACTCTTGAGAGCGTAAAAACGAAACCAAATGGACCCGCAAGGGTCCATTTGGTTCGTTTTTACGTTCTCAAGAGTTACATCTGGTTAACCAACTTAGCTGGGGACCACCTGGAACCCTCTCAAGGACCACTGGTGGTCCCCGGAAGAAACCAAAAAGGCGCTCTCGCCTAGAACGGATTAATTCACACACTATCTATCTTGCCACCCAACAACATTCTAAATCCATCATTCAGAAGCATTCTTAAAATAGGCATTTTAGTACTAGAGACCTAACTAAAATGTGTGAACGTGTGCCAAGCCTGGACTTGGACTGCACTGCTTTCGGATCCAAAACACTAATTGGAGCTCTCAGATCGTGGTGACAGAGCCAGGGCTCCTCTCTCTAAATGTATGTTTATGAGGAAAGGCATGCTAATTGCTCTCAAACCAAGCGCTTGCTGTCTGATAAGGGCTAGGTGAGCTCACTGCTGCTGCTGCTGTCCAGATGGAAGCAGAAGCACAACGCAGTAATTGACACACCGTAATTGCTTGGCTTCAGAATAGGCTGTAACCGTGACCAGTTAAGATGTCTAAAGAAGTGGGAGAAGCCGCCTCTCGCCCTGACCCTGTTGCAAACATCCACCTCATTGACAGCACAATGCTGATTAGGCACTAGCTAGTAACGCTTTGACAAATTCTGTACTGGCTATATAAGCAGCATGTCTTGGGTGTATAGGGTTTGATGAGGTCAGTTCAACATAATGGGATGTTGGTGTGGTAGTGAGTAGTCTTGGGCAATATACCGGTATTACCATTTATCGTGATATTGGAAATCAATACCGAGTAATATCGTTGTGTCTATAAAAAATATCGAATACCGAATATCGTCAAATACTGACATTATACTGTATTCTATTAACCCATAGTAGGCGGGAACCCCTAGTGGTAGTTTTACCCTAGTTGACGGGAACCCCAATATGCGTTCTGTACAGTATGTACAGTATCAAAAAATGTCAAAAATTTGATGGTGTTACACAATAATTTGAAGTTTTCCAGTACACTTAGGTTAGTATTTCAAAGACATTTTTAGAATCGGGATAGTCTACAATGGGTTAAAATATGAGCAATGAGACTTAATTGTAACTATACAAACAGTTTTCATGTTACACACATGCATAAAAAATATTAATATTTGGGCTAGGCTTTTTGGAAACAATATATTTCCAACTCCAGTTTTTCCCTATTTAGGCTGCTTGAACAGCAGAGCGCTCAGTTTCTGACGCCTCAATGTCGCAATTCTGAGAACTAGGTGACTGGTGGAACGTGTCCGACTCTGATTGCACCGACTCTGAATACCGGTAATATCGAATATCGAGCTAATTAACACATTAAAGTGGCAGAGTTGAGCGACTAATTGTAAACAAACATCCCATGCACCGTATATAGTATACTTCTGCGTAAGCTGTCCCTCGCGCTATGCCATCCCGTCGCCTGAAGAGAAGCATGATTTGATTGGTTCAGAAACCCTCTGTGCCAGATAATTGGGTGGGATCCATAAGAAAAAAAAAACACAGTTTCCGGTTCACCACTCTTTACTTTAATTTCCAGGGGCCTATTGAGAAGTCCAGTGTTCACTGACCAGCTGCCAGGGCTAGAGTTTAAATGGTCAAAAGGGAGACATTGAAGAGGAACCGTGGTATACAGTACTTACAGCTCAATAGTGTGTTGGATGGAAAGGACGCATAAGGGAGAACAGTGTCAAGAAGAGAGACCCCGATTTCCAACATAGTTTTGGGAGGGAAATCCCAAATCAAATAATGTTCTTTAAACGACAAGCAGTCACAATTACATGTAACCACATTTAAATTAAATGTAATCATCTACAGCAGGGGTTTTCAACCTTTTTGATACCAGGGCCCACCATTTATTCAGCATTTGAGCCACGGACCACCATTTGAGGACATTTTAGCCCCACAGACCCCAAAACTAAAGATTAATTTTGCTTTTGGCCACAATTCCAGGCTGGATTTGGGAAACAAAACAGGCAAAACATACAGATCTAAATGACCATTAATCTTCTACATTCTCTAGTTGTGTAGACTTTGGGCTAATTCACATGATGAATATTTTAACTCTTGAGAGTGTGAAAATGAAACCAAATGGACCCGCAAGGGTCCATTTGGTTTCATTTTTACATTCTCAAGAGTTGCATCTGGTTAACCAACTTTCCATCATTTAGCCTGGGGACCACCTGGGACCCTCTCGAGGACCACTGGTGGTCCCCGGACCACCGGTTGAAAACCTCTGATCTACAGTAGTCTAATGTATTCATCATGCAAACTCATGGAATGAAATGATCAAACCTAATAACTGAACGAATTATTAATTTAATAATAGAATATAACTAATAACATTAAAGTGATTTTCATAGTAAAGCGAAAATTACTGTCTACTGTCGACTACCATCACGTCGCACACTATGACGTAAGCATGCAACACGGGTGCATTTAATGATGGGTGTGTTTGATTCGATTCATGTAGTTGTGCCAATGTGCACAGATGGGCAGTAGCCTGCAGTAGTGTCATTACTAGCACACTGGCACATCTAAATCTAACCCACCCTTTATTAATTAAATGTATTAGCTGCAGCTGTGTTGCAGCAGGATAAAGCCCTAACCACACCAAAAGGTCAAGACGGTTTTTGCATTAAAAGAGAATTCCACACCAAATCACATTGGGCATTCATCTATAGTACCTTGGTTGCTGTGACATGATACATACTGTAGGGCTCCATCTTCGTTACATGCTAAACCCCTTATTCCAAACCCCTTATCCCAAACGCCTTATCCTTTTTTTGCTATTTTTAAAAACCTTTGGTAATAGTTCAATGTGCCAATCCATTGACACGTTGTGAGCATATAGACTGGCCATTTGAACTATTGATTTATTTATTTTTTAATAGTTTAAAAAGGCAAAGAAGTTAAGGGATAAGGGGTTTAGCGGTGACGAAAAACTAGGAAATAATGCCCTTGATTTTTGTCATAGATGCCTCATTTTATACATTTCACCCTGAGGTCCCTCCTCCCAATGCAGTTTGCACTGTCGCAGGTTGTCTTTATTCTAATAGTATTTTAATAGCTCCAAACTTTTAATAGCTCCAAACTACACACTACAAGATAATTGGGCCACTACATGATTTTAAATAAAAACTCATTTGGCACCCGTAGACAGGAGTTTCTACTGGAGTGATTGGAGAGGAGAGTGGCAAAAGGGAGGGGAGGAGAGAGAGGTGGAGGAATAGATTATCTCTGTTATTATATGTAAAGGCTGCCCCAGAGTGATGTAAAACGCATGCATGAGTATAGTATACAATTAAAATATGATGTGTGAAAAAATAATAAGTTTGGGGCTACTCAAATGCCTGCAGTAGAATAAAGACAATCTGTACCAATGCAAACTGTAGGAAGGGAGGGGGACCTCAAGGTGAAAATGTAGAAAACGGGGCATCTATGGCAAAAAACAAGTACACTACTGTATATACAGTATGTTGTCACAGCGATCAAGGTAGATGGATGCCATGTGTGTTTTGGTATGGAATTCTCCTTTAAAGGGGAATTCCAACCCATTTTCAAAATTTTCCTGAGAGGATACAAATGTGAACCAAATGGACCCGTTAGGGTTCATTTGGTTCCATTTGGAAAAAGGGGTCTGAAAGAAAAATCATTAACATGTTGAAATACATCTTGATGATGTCATCAAATGTATTTCACCATGTCAATGATTTTTGTCAGACCTCCATTTTTAAGGAAATGCAGAATTGGGGGAACTTTTTTTTAATCATGTCCACACAACATCTCTAAGGTATATTAATGACATATTAAAATGTTGAAAATGGGTGAAGTTCCCCTTTAATTCCTGGTTTGGATCCAAGGTGTTGCATGGTTGGTGACCCTTTGGTGTGGTCAGGGCTTTAGAGCCGATAGGAAGGCATGGTGGTGGAGACAGCAGTTCATAGTAACACCACAGCGGTGGCATAATACCAAATCAAATAAATAAATGAATAAAGATAGCCTAGAGAGCATCAGAAAGGTGGTGCTCTGCAGCACTTTCCAACCACATCCCAGAGTTTTAAAAGCTTGGACATAAAAATGGGCAAAACATGGGCCAACTCCTGGGTGTGATTCCTATGTAGTGCTACAGTGCTGTGGGTAATTGTTATACTAATACAGCTACAAACAAACAGTAGAGTGAGTGGTTGAGGAGGGTGCTACAGAGACGTTACGTAATGACCTAGTTTGAGTAAACACTCTCAAAACACTCAACAACAACAATGTGACATTTGTTGAAATGTCGTGTCTGACTGCAGACCAATGTTTGGCAAAGTTTTGGAAAGTATATGCGTTAGAGGAAAAGTACTATTTACGCACTTTTGTTGTTGAAAAATGTATTATTCAAGGTTCCTACAGCTGTGAACACATACATTATCTGTCTGACTTTCGCTGAAAGGACTAACAGCGGCAATATCGGAACAATAGACTTTTAGGTAAACCTCGCCCACTTGTCCACCCTAGGACACTTTCCAGCCGGGCTCATTCATACCAATGTAAATATCATGGACTTTACACAATAAATACTGGTTCATTTTTGGAACCAGACCTTTTTAAAACAATGTTTTATCATATAGGAAACCTATTGGTTGGAGAGATTTGCCCATTACATGTTATGCTTAGCTCAGCTGTGATTGGACCATAGCAGTTTGGGGAGGGGCTTACCTAAAGGTCTATTCAAATCCAGGTGTTTGTTCGTTATATATTGGTATATGGATATACTAGAGGAGTAGATGCAGGACAAAAAAAAATGCATAATGGCCAACTTACCACTACTTAGCATTATTGGCATTACCTTTGCCATTGAAAAATATCAGCTCTACAAGCCCATAGCGCGCCACCAAGTGGCGCGCTATGGGCTTGTAGAGCTGATATTTTTGGAAAATGGCGAAAAGGTGGTCCAAACCTTTGAATACCTAAAGGTCGATATCGATATACTGAATACACCACTAATGGTTAGGACAGTGGTCGGCAACCCAAGATGTTGAAAGAGCCATTTTCGACCCAAAATTAAATTCAAAATCTGTCTGGAGCCGCATTGTATTTTTTTTCCTGAGAGTGTGCAAATGTGAACCAAATGGACCCTGGCGGGTCCATTTGGTTCCATTTGCACACTCTCAGAAAAAAGGTCCTCAAAGAAAAATCATTAACATGGTGAAACACAACCTTTCTTCAGAAATGGAGTTTCTAAAAAAAATAAAGGAGTTTTACAGAACTCCATTTCTAGTCCACACAACATCTCTAAGGTATATTAATGACATAGTAAACTGAGTAAACTGTTGAAAATGGGTGGTTCAGATTGAAAGCTCCACCTCTGATAACTGCTGGGCTTTTTTGACATGGCCAAGTGCTACTTTTTTGTGTATGTAATAATGCTACAGCCACTGAGCCACTAGGGCTGTGTTCTGGAGCCGCATGCGGCTCCTGAGCCGCAGGTTGCTGACCCCTGGTTTAGGAGATAGTAGATGCAGGACAAACAATTGCACAATGGCCTGTTCAGTTTCGGACATAGCGCCAAGATACTTAAGTAGAGACATGATAGTTGTGTCGTGTGTGCCAATTTTTCCTGCATGTACCGTACATGAAACTGCCTGGTGGGGCTTGAGGCATAAGGTTTCCTAGGGAGGCGCTATTGCACTATTCGGATACATTAGCACACATCATTTTTACGCCGGTAATGATGTGTGTGCCAAGTTTCGCACTTTTCCGAGTGTGCTATGCGGCTCAAAAACTTGATTTATTCTGGGGAATAATAATAATAAACTAGCATTGTGATTTCAATAGGGCTTCGCACTTGCATTGCAGTGCTTGGGCCCTAATTACACACACAGCACCGAATACTGGCTGAGACGTGCCAGACACATTTGAATGAAACAGAGACACCCAATCACATTTGGGAACACTGACAGTTCATTAGGGATGTGGGGCAGGCTAACATTTTTTTGCTGAGGGGACACACAGACACATTTGGATTCCAGCTTGATCGCATGACATTGCCTGACAGCTAGCTGTCCGTCTCAATAATTCAGAACTCTAAACCACACACAGAAACAACATCTTTATATGTGCCAGCCTTTACGCATAGATCTACAGTCTACACTACCATGCACAATTCACAGCACAGTGAAAGAGTCTAGATTGTGGCAGAAACGGATCTGGTGAGTGAATGCTGTGTCTACAGTAAAAGGAAAGTTATTAATTTCTATAACACACATACACGCGCACGCACACGCACACACACACACACACGCACACACACACACTTTCTTCTATGAAGCCTGACTATAGGATGAAGTGAAGAAACATATTCCATTAAGCTTCTCTTTACCCTGTTCAGTCGGCTAAATCAAATTAGTTTAAGCTAAATCTTTTTGTGAGCTACTGTATGTCACTCTACTACCCTCTCTATTTTCTAAAATTACGCTACAACGCTCCAGAGATGAGTATATATGTAAAAGAATGTAGTGTTGACAGATGAGCCAACAGTGTTGGGCAATATTACAGATGTGGGACGATTCACTCATGATACTCATGATACAATATCGATATTTAGGGTTTTGAATCGATTTATATTGCGATTCTTAGTTATGCTGCGATTCGATTTGATATACGGTATCGATATATCACATTTTTTTCTCCACAAAAGGACTGTGCTTTGATTATACTAGAAAAAAGAGGATTCCAACCATTTTCAAGATTTTTTCTGAGAGTTCCATTTGTACACCCTCTGAAAAAGGTCCTAAAAGAAAAAATCATTAACAAACACAACACCAACACAACTTGATGATGTCGTCATCAAGTCAACTGCAGTACTGTAAAATGTTGAAAATTATCGCAAGCCTGATAACATCAGGCTGCATGGCATTAAGAATTGCGACGTACGTCATGTGTGCCGAATGCTGCAGTAGATTAGGATCTACAGTACAAACTTCTCTGTTGTTATCTGTTGATAGCTTGTAAATATCTTCTGTTTTCACACCATGCGACAACAAGCTCATTTGTAATAATGAGGTGTGAACATGTTCACTTGTGTATTTTTATATCAAAAATATTTTTAAGTTCTTACTGTGAACAAAAATGTGTTATGTGATGACGTACAGTATCTACTATCACATCAATGAAATCATCCCCCGCAAACACAAGTGCCTTGACTACAGTCAGAAACACTGAGAAATAAATACAGACAGTGTATTACGCGATTTGAACTCAATCATCAAGTTACAATATATATATCAATACAGGGGTTGACACTAAGGTCTCCGAGGCACTTGCCCATCGGGCAAGTGCAAGTCAGGTTCTACTTGCCCTCAGGTCATGGTCACTTGCCCCCCAGGTTCCAGGTGGTCCCCAGTTAAGTTAGTTAACCAGGTGTAACTCTTGAGACCGTAAAAATGAAACCAAATGGACCCGCAAGGGTCCATTTGGTTTCATTTTTACGCTCTTCATCAGAGTTAGAATTCATCATCTTAATTAGCCCAGGTCTACACAACTAGAGAATGTAGAAGATTAATTGTCATTTTGATCTGTATGTTAATTTGCCTGTTTTGTTTCCCAAATCCAGCCTGGAATTGTGGATAGCTAGAAAGCAGGGAAAGACACAGAGGCAGAGTGCAATGACTGCCTTCAAGACAAATTTATCTTGTGTTGTGTTATAGTGCACTAAGTTGCACACTTGCCCGATCGCGATCGGGCAACCAGGTAGCAGTCTTCACATGCCCCACTATTTTTTTTTACTTGCCCCGGGCAAGCAGGCAAGTGTTAGTGTCAAGCCCTGTCAATATACTGTATATCTGAACACATCTAAATGGTAGAAATAAGTAACATGGCAGTAAATGGGCAGAGCTGAGCGACTATTGTAAACAAACAGTCCATGTGTTGTGTGTGTAGTATACTGTAGCTCAGCGTTCAGAAACCCTCTGTGACAGATAACCTGAGGCCTATTTCACCAAACTTGGATTAACTAATCCAGGATTTAAGCCAAAACCAGGTTTAATAAAGCCTGGTCTGTAGAGCCTGGTTTATTCTGTTCCACTAAAGCCAAGCAAGGCTTAAAATGGGAGGATTTAGCAAGCCAGGAAAGCCTGGCTAAAAAAACAACAAACAGCTTGGCGTTTTCTTTCTAGACCTCCTTGGTAGAAGGCAGAATCACTGATCCTTCTTCTTGGTGGGGTATTATGGAAGCCGGCGTACTTAATAGTTGCATTACCGCATCCTTCTGTATATCTTACTTAGTAGAAGAACTTCCATCTATCCCACAGGCTTATTGCTACATTGATACAAGGACTTAATCTTCTAAGACAAATACTGATGCCATAATAAATAGCAGTATTTCCACACTCACTCAAGAGGGGCCACAATGCATATTACTGTCATTGCAAAAATAGACCTTGTAGAGTGTCTATTTGGTGGGATCCATAAAAACTCACTCAGGTTCATTCCACCTTTAATTTTCATGCTGGAGAACAGTGAAGTGTTGAAAATTGCAATCATACACAAATAATATATCCCATTATCCATACACAGTCATATGCATACTGTCTGTTTTGCACACCTTCAGAGTTAAATAAACCCAAAGGATTTTACGGTGTGTGGTTGAGAGAAGGTCAATTTATGCAAACATTGGCCTCTTTTTTCTGTGATTATCTTGGAGCAAACCCTCAGGTTCTGCAACCTGCCCTACTGGGACTCTGGATTCAACACACCTACCCACACCATGACTTGCTTCACTTGCTTTGTTGGTTTGTGGGGATTATGCTCATTATCTATGCAACTTGCCACACGCAACACAAATGAGGTATGGGTGAGGTGGGGGGGGGGCTTCGTCAGGGTTCAACGGGTTCAATTGGTAAATGGAGTATATATGGCGCCTTTATCCAAGGTGCTCTACATTTCACCTTTCCACACGTCGATGCCCAGTGTTGCCAACTTGGTGTATTTGTTGCTATATTTTGCTTTTTACCAGACTCCCCTAGTGCCAAAATTAGTGAAACTTCCGGCAGTTAAATCTAGTGCTTTTTGCTGGTTAGTTGGGGCGAAATTGGTTGACAGGCACTAGAGATAAAACCCTTGTTTTTCACATTTTTTCCTCCTATGATAGAGTCCTCCTTCCTTCCTAAAAAGGACCATTGGTAACCAAATGGACCCTTATAGATCTGTAACTCTTGAGAGCGTAAAATGAAAACAAATGGACCCGTAATATTTAAGTATCTGAATTGCCTAATTTTCAAGAATCTACCCAATAAGAAAACGTAGAGGAATTGTTATTTTGACCCAACATTTTGCTCTACCGCATTCTAGTGCATTTTGGAAGTGCCACTAGCGCATTTTGGAAGTGCCACTAGTGCATTTAGGAAGTACCACTGGTGCATTTTGGATTTTGGCAGTTGGCAACACTGATCCAAGGTGCTCTCCATTTCACCCTTCCACACGCCGATGCCAGAGGAAACCATGCAAGCAGCAAGGCAGGCAGCAAGCAGCAGCAGCCTTGAGAACAATTCACACAGCTGAGAAGCCCTATAGGGTGTGATCAGCGAGGACAACACTTCACTCTCTACAATGTTCAACCTTGAACAGACACCAGGGAATCAGCCCAGGGGCAGAACTGGTTCATTGTTGGTGGAAAACCTGTCAGTCACTCAGATGATGTGGACCTTCACACACTTTTTTGTACAAACTGGGTTTACACGGAATGCTAAATGGTGCATTTATTTAGTGCCTTACGTGGTGCACTACTGGATTGAAAGCGCAAATAACATACATTCCGACATTGACATTAATATGTCATTAATATACCTTAGAGATGTTGTATGGACATGATGAAAAAGTTCCCCCTAATTTTGTATTTCCTAAAAATGGAGGTCTGAAAAAAATCATTAACATGGTGAAATACATCTGATGACATCATCAAAAAGTATTTCACCATGTTAATGATTTTTCTTCCACCCATTGAAAATGGGTGGAATTCCCCTTTAATTCTAATGATTTGAGCCTCAATTACCTCTGATATACAGTAACTAGTCCTTGTCATTTCGTTATGGATAATTTAGCTGCAGTACCACAATGTTATGAAGTGGTGGGGGTGCCGATGTGCACATTATTTAATGTCTGAGTCATTATAATACTGATGCTAGGATAAAACCAGGCTTGTTTCCATTCAATGCCAGCTTGGAAAAATCAACAATGTTGGACATTGTAAACAAATGAAAATTTGGAACTGAAGACTGAAGAAGAGGAGGAATTATACAAAGTAGGATGCATTGATGACATCATCGACAGGCCAAAATCAGATGAGTTGTTCCTGAGAGCAATTACCATTAAACCCCTATATGAAAGATGTTCGAACTTGATTATGTGTGGGGAGAAAACACACACACACACGCACACACACACGCACTATTTCATGTCATTCCCCCTTTATAAAACAGGATTTAAAAAGTTTCCTTGTGGCCAGCATGTAAAGAGTTTTACTACTGCAGGAAACCGGCAATGTCATGAGCGTGCATATGAAAGAAAAGTGTGAACAGTATATGACAAGAGCTTAATTATAGAATACTCTATATTCACTGGGTCAAGAGTTTTCCTTATTAGAACTGAAAAGCATGGCGGTGGTGAGGCTTTTTTCCTTCTGCCATCCTCTCTCTCTCAACTGCATTAATCTTGAGTTCTTCTTCCTGCTTCATTGCATCTGACCCTGCATGTCCTATTGTTATGATACTGCTGTTCAGGGACGTTTTTGCCACTAGGCAGACTAGGCTAATAAGCCTCATATGGATAAATACACATATACTTGTCCCCTATAACTAGAATTGAACATTTAAAGCATATATAATATGTTCTTTAGGTTAAAAATAGTTCATATTCATACTGCGCCTGTCATAGGTATGACATCACAGGAGATTTTCCCTGGAGCCCCCCCTTACTTACGGGTCCATTTGGTAAGGGGGGCTCCAGGGAAAAATCTTGCCTGGGGCTCCAAATTGCTTAAAACGCCACTGCTGTTGTTTCTACTGTACTGTTGTCTCTGTAGAACATGGCACACCAACGAGGACGGGGTGAGCCCCAGAATCGAACCAAGAACCATCCGTTTACCCCAATCCGCCACTGACACACACAGTATGGCTGTGCATGGATTGGAAAACATGCCGACCTGAAGGAGGCACTTAGGAGGAGCAGCAGAGAGTGCCTGAATTTCCTTTCTTTTGTAATAAATGCTTCACATTGAGTGTTTTATACACCAGTGGTGGACTTGGCGCCAGCGACTGGCCGACTGCGCCAGAGCACGTTCATAAAATGGTTTGATGGTGGGTTGGCTCAACCAGGCTGGTGAGCATTTGGAGTGGGAATGCAACCGTCTTGATGGTACGTCCTCCTCTCCCTATCTCTCTACCAAGGACCCCCCCCCAATTCAGTATGAATTGTCATTTCATTTCACTTCATTTCACTTCATTATTCAGACTGAATCCCCTCTCTACCACAGCAGTTTCTGGGATGGGCGTTAGCAACCGACAGTCTTAGCAGTGATTGGTTCATACCAACCCATAAGAATATTGGAAGGGCAGAGACAACGTTGTTGTCATTAATGTGGATAATGTGCTATCCCGGTTGCTAACCAAACTACGTGGCTACATTCATTTTGAGCCCTAGCCATTTCTAAACAACCTCAAAGAAAATGGCATCAGACATTCTCTGATTCGTTAGGCTATAAGGTTTTCCAAAAAAAGTACATAGTTCTAAAAATCTCCGTCTTCATCCTACAAAATGACATTAGGGACTGGGGCTACATATAGCTTTCTGTGCATTTAACGGTTTTGGGGCGATTTTTCCTCGTGATGCTAGCTGATGAAGTCACAACCCAAAACATTTTCTTCTGCTCCCTCAAGTGGGGCACGCACGCACGCACGCACGCACGCACGCGCACGCGCACACGCACACGCACACGCACACGCACACGCACACGCACACGCACACGCACACGCACACGCACACGCACACACACACACACACACACACACACACACACACACACACACACACACACACACACACACACACACAGAAGGTGAAGTGGCTGTGATGCGTGCTCTGGGTGAAAACAGCTAATCTGTTATAAAATGAGCCATGACTTTTTGTCCAGACCCCAAAATCAGGAAAAAGGTGAGTGTCACCATTTCTCAGCCTTTCTGGAGGACTAGAGGGACTAGACTGCTTACTGAGCGAGGAGGGGACCCATTCAGGTGAGGTACTGCAGTGGTTTTCAACCAGTGGCCCTTGAGAGTTCCAGGTGGTCCCCAGGCTAAATTAAGGAAAGTTGATTAACCAGATGTAACCCTTTGAGAGTGTAAACATGAAACCAAATGGACGCTTGCGGGTCCATTTGGGTTCATGTTTACACTCTCAAGAGTGAACATATTCATCATCTGAATTATCCAACAGTCTACACAACTAGAGAATGTAGAAGATTAATTGTCATGGGGTATGTGGGGTTAAAATGTCATCAAATGGTGGGCCGTGGCCCAATTGCTGAATGAATAGTGGACCCTGTGTATCAAAATGGTTGAAAACCACTGAGAGCATAAATATATAGAATGCATGACTTGAATTAAGGAGACTGGCTGAATGACTGTTATAAAAAAAGGCCTGTCAGATCAGATCACAATGCAGTACTTGTTTAAAAAATGATTATTCCATTTACGCCCTTAATTATCCAACATTAGCGCCTCGATTCCATTTCTCTTCTATTATACCGTTAGACTCGCTAAAACCATGCAGGAATCAGCCAAACATAAGAAAAACTCCTGGGATATCAGCCTGGCTTGTTATAAGCCAGTGGTTTTCAACAGGTGGTCCGGGGACCACGAGTGGTCCCTGAGAGGATTCCAGGTGGTCCCCAGGCTAAATGATGGAAAGTTAGGTAACCAGATGTAACTCTTGAGAATGTAAAAATGAAACCAAATGGACCCTTGCGGGTCCATTTGGTTTCATTTTCACACTCTCAAGAGTTAAAATAATCACCATCTGTATCAGCACCACCACTTAATTAAGAAGTTAGAACTGTTTCGTCTGCAAAATCCAGCCTGGAATTGTGGACAAAACAAAAATAATTATTTAGTTTTAGGTCTTTGGAGTGAAATTGTCATCAAATGGTGGTCCGTGGCTCAAATTCTGAATAAATGGTGGTCCCTGAGATGAAAAAGGTTGAAAACCCCTGTTATAAGCCATTATAATGTAACACAATTCAGTTTTCACCCTCTCACCCTTCTCAACCTTGGATAACCGTTTTTTATGGGTAGATTTCTTAGATTTCTTTTAGCTCGGGATTTTGAAAGTAGCTTTCAAGCAAACAAAAAAAAAGAGTGAATCTGGGAACTACAGTAAAGCCAAGAAATGTCTTCACCAATGTATTTCTAATGGTGTCTAATAACATGCACTAAAACGCTGAAATTCAACTCCTGTGGGAAACCTCATGAAAAACGGGTGAAAGTCTGGGTACCATTCACTAGCCATTAGAAGGCAAAACATGCACAATTTCATCATGCTTTATTTAGCATGTTATATGTCTAACTAGAGGGGTGTGTGATGCTGAATCTATTCCAACCATTAGCTTTGCAAAAAAGGCAAAATACCATAGCACTTCTCCAAATATGCTGATTAAGCACATTTATGATGATGGGTACAGCTGATTTTAGCCCAATGAGTGTTTTCTGAGAAAAAAAAACTAATGCTTGGATGGAATTTGGCATCACAAAAAACCCTAGTTAGAAATATCACATGCTACATACAGCATGATGAAATTGTGCATGATTTGCCTCTAATGTTTAGTGAATGGTACCCTGACTTCGACTTGTTTTCATGAGGTTTCCCATGGGTGTTTTCAACCTTTTTCCATCTCAGGGACCACCATTTATTCAGGAGTTGAGCTGTGGACCACCATTTGAGGATATTTTAGCCCCACAGACCCCAAATCTAAAGGTTTATTTTGCTTTTGTCCACAATTCCAGGCTGGATTTTGGAAACAAAACATACATTCCAAAATGGCTAATTCAGATGATGAATATTTTAACTCTTGAGAGTGTAAAAATGAAACCAAATGGACCCGCAAGGGTCCATTTGGTTTCATTTTTACACTCTCAAGAGTTACATCTGATTAACCAACTTAGCTGGGGACCACCTGGAACCCTCTCAAGGACCACTGGTGGTCCCCGGACCACTGGTTGAAAACCTCTGGTGTAGAATTTCAACATTTTAGCCCATGTAATTAGACACCATTAGAAACACACTGGTGAAGACATTTCTTGGTAACGATTTAGCTTCCTAACTAGAAGATATTTGAGATATAAGCCTGGTTTATCCCAATTCACTCACTGTTGACTTGTCACATACTGTACCTAAAATAGCATGAAAAGCACACAGGCATTGCAAGTTCGTGTAACTGCTGTTTTCAGAATAGAAGATAAAAGAGCATCCCAGAGCAGATTATAACCGGCTTAAGGGAAGACCAGCAGGCTGGCTGGGCAGATTGACCTCCGAATGTCACTATGACTCCGCTATAATCACTCTGTTCTACTGTTTGAGGAGTTCCCAACGCAGATACCGCCAAATTATGGATTGTGATGTCTTAAGGCTTATTCATACTCTAGGGTGAAGTGACTCGCGGTGAAAGGATTTCAGGGCGGTGTAGTATGTGTTTCAAGGTGAAGCCTTAAAAAACTACACCACGTGAAACTCTTTCACCGAGAGTCACTTCACCCTAGAGCAGTGGTTTTCAACCTTTTTGATACCAGGGACCACCATTTATTCAGCATTTGAGCCACGGACCACCATTTGACGACATTAAGCACCACAGACCCCAAAACTAAAGATTTATTTTGCTTTTGTCCACAATTCCAGGCTGGATTTGGGAAACAAAACAGTCAAACATACAGATCAACATGATGATGAATATTTTAACTCTTGAGAGTGTAAAAATGAAACCAAATGGACCCGCAAGGACCACTGGTGGATCTCTCAAGGACCACTGGTGGTCCCCAGACCACTGGTTGAAAACCACTGGTCTATTCCACAAAAAGGGCATGCTCATATATGGGTCTTATATCAACAAGGAATGACATCACCATGTACGGCATGGGCATAAAACGAACCAACCAATCCAGGAGTCCCATTCATGGCGACCATTGTCTCGCTCCAAGACCCAAGGGACGATGACCACACAACGCAGACCACCGCGCCCACTCCCCTCACGTAAGTAAAAAGGACCAGGGCGTAGAGATACTGTGGATTTCCATATACAGGTATAGGCATTTCAGTCGGATCGAGCAGTGCAGCATAGGTGTGAGGGGCTGCACAGTGGCCCCAACTGGTATAATGGTCCCGACCGAGCCTCTAGGTAGGTATAGATAAATGAGCATTTACAACAATACAATACCACTAACAGTGTTAGGGAAATGAATCTTGCATAATATAGAAATTCCATAACAATAGCCAGCAGCTATATGGGGGAGGGTTACGGGGGCTAGAAGATGGGGGCTGTTATGTTACGGGGGCTGTAGACTCTCTGGAGAGAGAGAGCTATAGAGAGAGCGCAGGCAGGCAGCACTCCGCTTTAGTCCGCCAGTTTCTTCCACAGTGGGTGATTATATTGCAGTGATTTGTGCAGCGAGCTGTGCAACAGTATTATTAACATAGCTGTAAAATGCATGCAGGCGTCTGGTGCTGTGGCAGTTGATGTGATGGTGGACGTATTATTCTCAAGTCGGCCTGCATATGGTCAGTCAGGCAGGTCTTTGAGCTTTGTGTGTGGAGCTCATGGCAGGAACGTAGTGTGTTGAATGCCTAGGCTGTTTAGTCCAACAAATTCGAAGCATTCGAAGCAGCACAGGATCTGAGAGGGAACAGCATGTGTTCCCCTCATGAGAGATGGCGGCGGTGTGAAGAGGATGACAATGCTCTATGGATCCGCTTCAACGATATGTACAAGAGGGGCGGATGTAACATTTACCAATCGGGGGGGGACAGGAAAAAAATGGCATACCATTTTCGGTTACAGGACTTATATTAGGCAAATATAAGCATTGATAATCAGTTGTTGTTGAAGTTGCAACAGGCACGCAGCATACATAAAGCTCAAGGTCTAACTCATAGGGCTCCATTTTCGTTACATGCTAAACCCCTTATCCCAAATCCCTTATTTTTACTATTTTGAGAAACTTTTGGAATATTTCAACATGTCAACCCCTTATCCCAAATTCCTTATTTTTTTACTATTTTGAGAAACTTTTTGGAATATTTCAACATGTCAATCTATTAACACGTTGTGAGTTTGTAGACTTTCCATTTGAACTATACTGAAAAATGTTTTATTTTAATAGTTTAAAAAGGCGGTAACAAAATATTTTTCTGTTTTTAAATGATGAAATGCTGTTGGTTTAGTGGTACAACAATTGTAGTTTAGTTAGTAGCAGCAGTAGCCTTTCAAATCATTTTAATGATAAGCACTTTAATTTGAAATAGTATGTTTCAAATTTGTCATTTGTATGACATATTTGCCGGGGCAGTCAGGGCATTAAGGGGGGCATTGCCCCCCCCCCATGCCCTTGCCTAGATCCGCCCCTGATATACAAATTGCCGCGGGGTCCAGAGAGACATAATGGTAGAAGCACACAGTCTCTCACCAACCCTCTGAATGGATTTACTGACAGAGGTGAGAGAGAGAGAGAGAGAGAGGTCTCTCCTGTCATTCAGATACGATACCGGTGTGAAGTGCTTGGATACTGGAATAATGGACACCGTGGGGGCCTGGGGAACCAGGGTCTAGGGGAGAGAGGCTGAACAGATGTGTGCAACGATCAATTAAACTAATAACTAGATTTAATTGATTGAAACGATAGTCTATTATGTAAACTGGGGATTTAATTAAAGCAATAATCTATCATGCAGATAACTAGAAATTGATTAAAGGGGAATTCCACCCATTTTCAACATTTTTTTTTTTTTTGAGAGTACAAATGGAACCAAATGAACCGGTGCACCAAACGAATCCTACATGACGCATCACACGTCATGCCGCGGTGGCACTGTGCACGCGCCCAGAAATGACGTGTCAAGTGTCAAGTGAAGTGTCAGGTAGCAGACTAAGAGTTAAAATTACCATATTATAATTATTATGATAGGATCAGTGTGGGGGCAGGTAAAGTAGGAAGGGATCATCACACTAGTGGTACTTTATTGACTGTTGACGATAATCTAATGTAACAAGTCTGGGTTCCAAAATCCTTTACACGGCACATAACTTACAACGTTCACAGTTGTCACTACTGTATAATAATGGATCGGTAGTGTTCAAGAGATAGCCATTGGGAGTACTTGTGCATAGGGTTTGGGAGTACTTGTGCGTAGGGGCTGGGAGGACTTCAGCATAGGGTTTGGGAGTACTTGTGCATAGGGTTTGGGAGTACTTGTGCATAGGGTTTGGGAGTACTTGTGCATAGGGTTTGGGAGTACTTGTGCATAGCCATTGGGAGTACTTGTGCATAGGGTTTGGGAGTACTTGTGCGTAGGGGCTGGGAGGACTTCAACAAGTTGGCACTTTACAGAATGCATTTCTAGTTTGTATGTTGTATAGCAGTGTTTTCCTACCATTCTGATAGCAGGGCACACTATTTATTCAGCATTTATATTAGGCATTCAGGATTCAGCATTCGGCATTCAGGATTTCAGGGGAAAAAAAAAACAGTGAAACATACAGATCAACATTCTCTAGTTGTGTAGACTTGGGTTAATTCAGATGATGAATATTTTAACTCTAGCAAGTGTAAACATGAAACCGAATGGACCCGCAAGGGTACAACTTTTCAATCAACATTTAGCCTGGGGACCACCTGGAACCCTCTCAAGGACCACTGGTGGTAACCCGGACCACTGGTTGAAAACCACTGTTGTATAGCACTTTCATTGACCTTCTGGTCTTTGTAAAAATGTGTTTTAGAAATGAAGTTGCATTTGATTTGAATGACGGGTTTAAACATAAGAGTGTTTTCCATGTTTTCTGTCAGTTCACATTTAGCTGAGGAAAGAGCTCAGCCCCAGTCACACCCCATTGAGTTAAACAGCTGCATGCTGCTTTCATTATTATCGTCTCTGTTTCTGACAGCAACTTTGCCACCTAACCCAGTGGAAATGGCAGAGATACAGCGCCCTGCGGACGCCACGCCGTGGAAGAATGCACAGTTTAAAAAAAAAAAGCATGGGCTGGTAAAACGTTTTTCTTCTTCCTCGGGTTCTTCAGTAAAAAAAAAAGAACATTTTAAAAAATAGGTTCAATGGGGCATGGTGGGTTTTGGCGTGGAAGTGGCATATAAGAGATGAGCATCAGATCTGCTTGCTGCTCATGCCTCTCCACCATCGTTACCCTCACTGCTAGCAGTTGCCATGGTTACGTGTTTGCCAGCTATTCTCTCTCTCTCTCTCTCCCTCTCTCTCTCTCTCTCTCTCTCTCTCTCTCTCTCTCCACTACCTCCCCGTCTCGCTCGCCCTTGCTCTGCCGCCACTCTGCAATCCGATTGGTCGAGGTGGAGCAGCCCTTCGAGGAGAGCATTAAGAGGAAGAGGCAGTCGTTACAAACATCTTTGATACCACCATCATCATCGTCGTGGTCGTTCGGGACACATTACTCATGGTCAGTTTGGCTGTGCGCAGGCCAAAACATCAAAGCTGCTACTACCACTACCTTTTCTGACCCCGAAACCAACCCGGGTTTGCCAATGATGTGGTGCACGAAAAAAAAAAAAAAAAAAAAAACATTTCTTGGCCAAAAGCCGAGGCAGAAAAATAAGGAAAACACCTCGTCAAACGGCAAGATACCAAACGCATACCGGCAGTTTCATCGATTGTTCCTCGTTTTCATTCTTCTGTAAAAAAAAAAAAAAAAAAAAAAGAAAAAAAAGAAAAGAAATCCACAATCGATGAAACTCGTTGCACTTCAAAGCGAGAAGAAAAACATATCAAACCAAAGTGAAAGATTAGGGATATATTCGACACAGTTGGAACTCCAGAGAAATAGAGATGAATAGGAACGAAGAAGAAGCAGAAGGATCTACAGCACTGGAAGTGTGCGGGGGGGGGCGGGGGGGGGGTCTAAGGGTTAAATACATAGAGACGGTTTCAGAGTCTGTTGTGTTTAACTCGGAGGGATTCCCCTCAGGCGATGTGTTGGGAGTTTTACCTCGCAGACAGTGTTGGATAGCTAGATAGATGATCACAAGCTCACCTCGCCGCCACACACATTGTGTGAGCTTGCAGATCGGCTGGGTATCAGATCTGTGACGGCGGCATACGCCGAAACGTTAATTTACGTATCCAGTGGAGGGGTGAAAGGATGGAGGGAGGCGTATAATGCTTGTGGGAAATGCTTTGCAGAGAGAGAGAGAGAGAGAGAGAGAGAGAGAGAGAGAGAGAGAGAGAGAGAGAGACAGAGCTGCTGTGTGCTCATGCTCAGCCCGCCTATAGCAGCTGGTTGTCATACGTTTTCATATGAAGGAGACCCCAAAGACGAACACAGAGCCAGGGACACACAGTTAGGCACACAAAGGATTCAATTCATCCATATGTTAGCGATTATATATATCGATCCAACAGCCGGGTGATTGGTGAATCGATCGAGAGGCTGCTCTAAGTATCTGGGTGACGCAGTGTTGACAAATGTACCTCTGTTTAATGTTATCGAAGCTCCTCCTGGCAAATTGCAATGGACTCATTCACAGAGCCCTTGATAGGATGTCTAGACATTCTTCATCATTAAAAAAAATCTCTGTGAGCATATGTATACATATATATATATATATATATATATATATATATATATATATATATATATATATATATATATATATATATATATATATATATATATAGGCATCTGACCATCATGGTTAGCCTGGCTAAAACTAGACTAAATCAGCTGGCTGGGGTGACCAATAAGGAAACAGTATTCATACAGTATGTTTGCATACTGTGTCCTGATTGGCCAGAGTAAAAACATGGGTGTACAACACATATCCTGATGCTTCCAAACGCCACTGAGCAGCTTGTATTGAAATGAACAGCAAGGGGACGAGGCCATAGCTCCAGTTTAATTACTCTACGGTGTACGATTGAGCTATTCCAGACCTAACTGTTGCCAGGCTGATGCATTCATACTGCATTTACACATTTTGCTATTTGAGAGGATCATCTTCATACTGCTCCAGCAGCCATTACTTAGGGCATCATGACATTCATCCTGGGAAACAGGTGTAAAAAAAGAGATGGAGAATTGGATGGAGGTAGAACACAGCAGGGCTCGCTGTGTGTGTGTGTGTGTGTGTGTGTGTGTGTGTGTGTGTGTGTGTGTGTGTGTGTGTGTGTGTGTGTGTGTGTGCCTTGCATGTGTTCACTACTACCCACATCTACTACTGCTGTTCACCACAATCATCTCACATAGCAAAAAGATGCATATGTATAACTACTACTAACGTGTATTTTTAGTGACCCACAGTACATTCTATCAATTTCTTTCCTTTCCATTTTTAAATAAACCTAATGTTTAATATTTTTCTGGGTTTTGAGTGGGTTTTTTTATGCAGTTCACACAACCTGAAGTACAGTAAATCAATTATAATTACAAATGTTATTGTCATTAAATTATAAAGCAGAGGTATAGATTGAGTCTTGTGGACATCAACACAAACTTAACCCTAACCCCTAACCCTAAATGTAACCTCAGCAAAACCTATGGCTAAACCTAACCTTAAAAATATTTTCAACATTCTACTATGTCATTAATATACCTTAGAGATGCTCTGTGGACATGATAAAAAATGTCTCCCCCATTTCCTAGAAATGGAATTGGAGGTCTGAAAAAAAAACATTAACGTGGTGAAACACAACTTGATATCGAGTTGTGTTTCACCATGTTAATGATTTTTCTTTCAGACCTTTTTTTTTCCTTAGAGGGTACAAATGTGAACCAAATGGACCCGCTAGGGTCCATTTGGTTCACATTTGTACCCTCTTAGGATTTTTTTTGAAAATGGGTGGAATTTCGCTTTAACCCTCGACCATTATGCAAACCGGTAGACTGTTATGCAAATCGCTCGCGGCGGTTATAAATGCGTTGCGAGTCGCGACAGCCCCTCTTGCTTTTCTATCAACATACGGTAAACGCCACAGTCAACACTCCTGCAGGACTGATGTGTTTGATAGAGTGCTATATATAATAATTCACAGAGCGCTGCAGTTGTTATTCTGTCCTCAACAACAGCGTGCACCTGCCCCTACGCTTCACATTTGTGTAATGTTTATATCCATCAAACTCAACGCATGGTGGTTGTTATTCCCCCTTTAGCCTACTCCAGTGCTGCATTCCAAGTCCGGCATAGTCTACACAAAACGGGGCATATTTGTTTCGATTGGCGGTGGTTCTGGACGCACGCTGGCCCAGGGGCACAGCACTCCCTCCGTGTGTGTCAGCAACACAACAAACCTAGTTTCAAGTTCAGAAAACACAACTGCACGGGCCTGACTTCAGGGGTGTTACTGTAATGTAGCATTGTGTGTTGTGCAAGAGCTCCGGTGTGTGTAGTTTGGTATTTGGTCAAGACCACCTAAACCGAGAACCAAGACAAGACCAAGACCTAGGGCGGGTCGAGACCAAAATGAGACCAAGACAACCACGATACTTGGGGGGTCGAGATTGAGACGAGACTAGTACCTATGGGGTTGAGACCAAGACCAAGACCACGACCTAGAGGGGTCGAGACCGAGGCCAAGACCTAGAGAGGTTGAGTCCAAGACAGAGACCAAGACCACTTCGAGGCGAAAAGAGAACATTTTGCTCCGAGATCACAACAGGAGAAAGACATATTGAGGGCGAGACCAAGACAAGACCACGAGACAAGACGAGACAATCAGAGGCTCAGGCAAAAACAAGACCGAGACAAAGAAAATTTGTCTTGAGACAATGTGTTTAGGGCTACAGCACTAGTATTTGGTATAATGTTCATTTCCATTTCATTGTTGCAGCTGCCTAATGAAGCATATGCGATGGAAACAAGGCGCCTAAACCCCCTGCACGGCGTGGCCCACGGTGGTAGCAACACGCAGGCCCTACCTGAAATTCGGAATAAATACTGGGCCCTGGTATCAAAAAGGTTGAATACCCACCCATTGATGTATCGTAATCCATAATCAATCAATAATCGCTGTTTAAATGTATGGTGACACCCCTAGTGCTGCGGGGCTGCCTCAACGTTCAACAGGATAATCAAAGTTGGCTGTTTTCTGATGATGTGTTGTTTATTTTCATCTCTGAGTTCTCAGCTGCAATTTTATTTACCAAACCATCCAGGGCAACTGTCTCAGCCATCCAAGTTATTGTTCCTCAACAGAGAGCACCGATTTAGCTCTGCTGTTTAACTGTCTGATGTCATAAGGACAAGTTTCCCAACTCAAGTGCAAAAAGTAATCCTGACCCTCTGGGCAAAAAAAAGGACAGGGCAAGAAGCCCAGTCTCTTAGTGCACTTTTTTTTATTTTAGGTTGATCGTGCACTTACGGATAAAAGCCTGTCAGGACATACTGAAGGATTTCAGCCCAGGAGCTCTTGGCAAAAACGTGTGGGGGAATTAATGAGATTTCCAAATCCATACGGCTCCCCCATCAATAATATGGGAATGTACAATAAGGCAAAATTACTTAAAATTCATTCCGCTTTAAGTACCATAGGGTGTTTCCATATTTTTCTGAATCCATTCCAAGCCGTAGTCTAGCAGAAACACACTGCTTGGGATGAAAACAGCCAAATCCACTTGCCCAAAATGTGCTAAAATGAGATAACCTCATTGCATTTGTGATGACAGGATATGGCTGTTTTTAGACCATGGCAGGGCTGGATGTAATTCCCAATTTGGGAGTGGGGGGCAGTTGAAAATGGTACCGGTGGGAAGTCACATACCATTTTCGGTTACGGGACTTATATTAGGCAAGTAAAGCATCAATAATAACATCAGTTGTTGTTGAAGTTGCAACAGGCACGCAAGGGTTCATTTGGTTTAATTTTTACACTCTCAACGAGTTACATAATGGTTAACCAACTTTCCATCATTTAGCTGGGGGGACCACCTGGAATCCTCTCAGGGACCACTGGTGGTGCCCGGAACACCAGTTGAAAACCTCTGCACCTTCCCATCATGAATTACAGCCCCCCCATGATGCCTGCTACACAAGTATGAGATGAACTTCTCACTCCTAGGTGGCGGTACAGTGTGGAAGTACAAGTAGCAGGTCAACTTCTTCACACTACTGGGTGCCAGCTCAGTGCGAAGTTGATGTGCTACTGTGTGTCAGCAGGTGCTGCACATGTTGTGTGGGATGCTGGGGGACCAGCAGGCGTGCTAGATCACACCGCGGTGCTGCCTGGTGTGTGCCTAGTAGGGCTGGGCAAAAAAATAAATAAAAATCGATATGCCAATACAGGGCTTGACACTAACACTTGCCCGCTTGCCCGGGGCAAGTAAAAAAAATGGTCGGGCAAGTGAAGACTGCTACCTGGTTGCCCGATCGGGCAAGTGTGTGACTTAGTGCGCTATAACACAACACAAGATATATTTGTCTAGAAGGTGGTCATTGCGCTCTGCCTCTGCGTCTTTCCCTGCTTTCTAGCTGTCTCTCCTATCTCTCTCCCAGGTCCATTTGGTTCCAAACTATCATTTTGCTGGAGTCACAGACCCCTAAGTCCGTGACTCCAGTAGCTGGTTGTGACTTAAACAAAACAGTCTTCGATTGCGAAAGGAAATGTTTAAAGCACCAGGTAGAAAGTAAACTTAAAGTAAACGGAAAATGTGCAATATATTTTGGGGCAAGTGACCATGACTTGCACTTGCCTGATGGGCAAGTGCCTCGGAGACCTTAGTGTCAACCCCTGCCAATATATTGTAATTCTTAATGCCATGCATGGTCCAATGGACCATGCATGGTGATGGCATTAAAGAGTAGGTATCACGGATATTTCCTTTAAAAACTAATGACGCATATCTATCAATGACCCCCTAAAGATGTCCAGAAAAAAAGTCGTTTCAGAAAAAATACAATATATAGGCAGAGTTGAAGAAAGAAGTTGAGCGCCCCCCCCTGCTTCCCTGAAAAGGTTGCATTCGGGAAAAGAGCCGAACGCGCCTTGGCGTGACGTATACAGTGGTACGCTCGGCCAACTTCGGCGAGCAGGTCGTGCAGCTCAGCTTCCGGCTAAAGTTATCCACAGTAGCATAGCATAGCATAGTAGTAGGATAGCCTACCCAAATACAATACAATTAAATTATATTTGGCAGCGATCAGCTGCTTAGTTGTCATGATCTTCAAGATCACATGTGCGTTGGTGCATACGCACACACGCGTTGCGATCGAGGTGCGACAATAATACTTTTATAGAGACTAACTAATGTTCTTCTAGCTCCCACTCTCTGCTCCGTCCCTCCGCTCCGAAATGGGAGCTGCACTAGAGGAAGCATAGGGTAGAGTGTAGGACCGCAACCCTGCTTTCTGGTCTCAACTCTGGGTTGTCATGCTTTATTTATAGATTTGTCTTGTTTATAGATTTGTCCATGTTTCTAGAGATGAGCCTCGCACCGTCCCAAGTTGGATGTCTCTCCCTATCAGACCAGTTTTCCCCTCAAAGCGTTTCTTACTATAGAACAGGGGTTTTCAACAGGTGGTCCGGGGACCACCAGTGGTCCTTGAGAAGGTTCCAGGTGGTCCCCAGGCTCAATGATGGAAAGTTGGTTAACTAGATGTAACTCTTGAGAATGTAAAAATGAAACCAAATGGACCCTTGCGGGTCCATTTGGTTTCATTTTTACACTCTCGAGTTAAAAATATTCTTCTGAATTAGCAGCACTATATAATTAAGAAGTCTACACTGTTTTGTTTGCAAAATTCAGCCTGGAATTGTGAACGAAACCAAAAAATGTCATCAAATGGTGGTCCGTGGCTCAAATGCTGAATAAATGGTGGTCCCTGGTGTCAAAAAGGTTGAAAACCCCTGCTATAGAACTACCAATAACCAGAGTTGTAGTCTTGACTGTCTTGTCGACCCGCGGCCGTTTGTATGGCGAGTCTGGGTGTAGCAGTGAGTGGGGAAAAGCTGCTTGAAACGTGGAGTGGTTGGTGTCCCGTGTGCTTATGTGTATGACTACGCTTCCTTCCAGTAACAGTCACCCAGCCGCCGTCACGATCTGATTTGTGGGGACCCCGATCAGCCGCGGTCCGCGGCTGACGGTGGCGTCCCTGTGTCCGGGTGCGAGCGGTGGGCGAGCCAGCCGCACCACCGCTAGCACTTTTAACCAGAGCCTCCAGCTCGATCAGCCTCTCCGTTAGCACAGAGATCGCATTGCATTTGTTACACAGACCCATCGCTCCAAAAGCACTGGGGTCGTAACTCTGCATGCGGCACTCGATGCACACGATAGGGCTAGAGCGAGAGGGGGGCTCGGGAGAGGATGCAGCCGCCGCCGCCGCCATCACAGCCCGGTACTAGCAGTAGCAGTAGCCGCTAAGCCGGTGCCACTGCTAGGTGACTAGGCTATCAAGCCAAACGGCCAAGAAGAAGTTACTACATACATTAGAGTCTATAGGCTCGCGCAAGTACATGAACCACGTAACCAGACTATTTTCTGCCCCCTCAATATCGCAACTCTGTCTATTTCCCCCCCATACCGACACCGAGTAAACTCAAAAGCCTGCCCGAGAGACGTAATCTCTGCATGGGCAGGCTAGCGAGCGTGGCCCGCTGGAACCAGCTGGAGGTTGGATACAGTGACTCAAGAAAGACACGCCCCCCAAGCCTGTGTAGAAATGCGAGGAGTGCACGGCCGTGTTTCCCAGTAGATAATGCAAAATCGGCTGGCGGATTATTTACAAAAAATCTCGAGTGCATAGTATAGCGGTCCCTGGTCATGCTAACCAAAAAAGATTTTTATTTACTTCATTAACATGACGCTAAAATAATGGAATTCCGAGGAGTTTTTAACATGTGTTTCCTAGGGGTGTGACGTCAGCGTGTTCCACTGGTGACGCGCTGTTTTGGGTCGGGCTTTTCCGAGCTGGTGGGAGGGTTTTTTCAGAAGAGTGTCCTCCGACCTGAAACAGCATCGAAACGGCTTTATATAGCCATATGTTTGCATTTTCGAATGTTATCACAACTTTGTCATAGTTAAAATGAGAAAAAGTTGATATTAGCATGATACCCTGTCTTTAAGATGCTCTATTATAATGTTGAAAATGGGCGGGATTCTGAACAATATGGACCAGGTCCATATTGTTCAGAATCCCGCCCATTTTCAACATTTTACTGTACTGTATTTTACTTGATGATGACACCATCAAGTTGTGTTTGTGTTGTGTTTGTTAATGATTTTTCTTTTAGGACCTTTTTTTCTGAGGGTGTACAAATGGAACCAAATGGACCCGTCAGGGTCCATTTGGTTCCATTAGTACGCTCTCAGAAAAAAAATCTTGAGAAATGGGTGGAATCCTCCTTGTTCTAGTATATTAAAAACTCAGTCATTTGTGGGGGAAAAAATGCAATATATCGATATATCAAATCGAATCGCAGCATAATTAAGAATCACAATATAAATCGATTCAGAACCCTAAATATTAGGGCTGGGACGATATTGGTACCTCACGATACGATATAGGTGGCGATATTAGGCCTTCGACAATGAATATATCATGATATTTGATATATTGCGATATTTGCGATATATCAATATATTGCATGAAATTCATCAACGATATATCATGATACTGTAACTGCAGCTGGAAAACAAAAAACAATAAATGAATGAATAAAAAAGTAAAAGGCAAAAATCAGAACTTACTAATGTATATCCTCAAGTATTAATCTTAGATCAACTGATTCTCATACCAGGCTTTTTTGTTTTTATCTTGTGTTTGCTTTTTTGGGAATGAAGCAGCTATAGAAGTCAGTTAACATTTTAGTTCTGCGACCCGTTTTTCCTCACGGAATTATCCCTCAGCAAATATCACGATATTTGCTGAGGAATATACAATACATATTGCGGGAGGAAGTATACGATGTTATCACAATAACGATATTTCAGCACACCCCTACTAAATATCAATATTGTATCGTATCGTGAGGTAAGTGAATCGTCCCACCCCTAGTGTCTAGAGCCACCAGGGTCCACAGCGGGTGCACATACTCGCTGTGTTGTATACCTACGATTTGGTAGTAAACACTCAATACATGATGGCTTAATGTAATTCTCTTCCGACAAAAACAACGGCGCTACCTTTCCTGATCGGTTGCCAGATATTCTGGACACGTCGCTGTCACAGATGGAACCATTCCTTTCCGAACTCCCACCCCGTCTGTTGTTGTTCACGTCGTCCGCCGATCTTAATGAGCTTTACTGCGAGTTCCCATCTCTCCCCATGGCCTGCCGGACTACTAAAGTAAAAAATACAAAAACTATAATTAAAGAAAAGATTTAAAGGTAAACTAGTTAGGTTTTTCATTAAAACAAATCTTAGAATTGATATACATTATGAATGGGATATTTGTCACAAAAGCCGGGTTCCCTGAATTTCAGCGCTCCTGGGAAATTGATGTCAGACACATGTGATTGGTCCTTGATTACAATGACCAATCAGGATGTGACTTAAAGTGCCAAGGGATGCTGGGAAATGTAGGACTCAGTCTAAAAACTGCAGGTTATCGAGTAGTACAACTTTAAGTTAACTGAAACTAATAAAAAATTGATAAAACGATAACTAAACTGACACAAAACTAACCAACAGTAAGACTGCCTTTCAAAGTTTGTAGGCCCTGGGTAGGCCACCCCATACCTGCACTGTGCACTGCACAATTCTAATAATCTATAAATGTTGCATTTTCGGGTGATAATTGAAATATTCTTGTCTTGAGAGCTGCAGTAATGTTAATAGAATACACCATAATACATACACAGTACAGTTCAAACCGTAATGAATGAATCCTTCTGAATAGAACGTCTATATTCACATGCATCTTGCACACACACACACACACACAAAGGTGCAAACACACCTACCCACACGCGCGCACACACCCACCCACACGCGCACACACACACACCCATACCTACACACCCCATACACACCGCAGATAAAATTACTTTATTAAATATCCTATTCAAATGTACAAATGGAGGTGGCAGATGCGAAAGAGGGCAAAGGCACAATCCAGCATCACCACCCAGCCTGAGTGCACTGTTGTTGTGTCTTGACCCATATTTTCCATCTGGCATAATAATTGCTCCAGTTTTGGCTCTTCAGAGTTACTGTTCACAGGTCATGGTTTAAACATTAAAAGGTATTACTACAATACAATTAAGTATGTCAGTTATTTCACCAATGTTAACAACAGGACTTGTTCTTTGCAGTGGAATTTTGCATGAGCAAAATGAGTATATATAGATACATAGATACTGTATATAATTGGCATTATGTGTGGGTTATGTATAACAGCAGGACAGTGATTAATATTAGATAAAAAAGAATGGCAAAGCTATGATGTAGCCAGAGGATACGAAAAACAATTTATCTGAATCGTGCTTTACAAAAATTGTATTATCTTATATTCTATGATATTCTTCGCTTTTTTAATGCAATTACATGTGATGCTTTTTGTGCATAATGTTGCCTCAGCATACTGTATGCCTCATAGAAAAGCATGTAAAAAAAAAAACATCATTCTCCACACATCTCCAGATTTACGTACAAATAGAAATCATCCGAAACAATCTCTGAGTCCCATCCCATCTGCCTTGTGAAGAGCCCATTCAACCTCCTATTCATTGTTCAATATTAGCAGTGACTCAACGCACTCCTGCTTCGCCGGCCAATAGAATTCTCCGGCGCTCCGGCAATTCAGCTGTGAGTGGCTCTCATCATCATCTGCCTCAGCTGTGCAGCCGCACAACAAAAGCCCAGGGAGGCATAGTCTGAGCGTCTGTGTCCCATAATGGAAACGCTGCGCTACGACGTAATGAGACAGCATTTATTGGGCTGAACACACAGGGCACGGCAAAATGAAGACAATGTGCTGTCAGAGGTGCTTAACGAATTGTGTCCTGATCATATTCTAGTTTCTGACGCTAGATTCTAGTTCCTCATGCTAGATTCTAGTCCCCCACCGTAGATTCTAGTTCCTCTCAGTAGACTGTAGTTTATGAAGTTAGATTCCAGTTTCTGACACTAGATTCTAGTCCATGACACTAAATTCTAGTTTGTGACACTAAATTCTAGTCCCTGGCACGAGGTTCTAGTTTTTCTGGAAAAATCTCTTCCTGTGTCAGTGATGCTTAACATATTTCATAGGAAGGACCCCCAGAAATATCTATTATTTAGCTGCAGAACCTCATCTCAAAACATGTTGTTCTAGGTGATCCCCCAGAAGCAAAGATTTGCGTTAAAAATGTTTGCTTCTGAAATAATTTGCACCACATTTTCACAATTTTTCAAAAATAGCAGAACTACAAGCTCATATCGCGCCACTCGGTGGCGCGATATGAGCTTGTAGATCTGCCATTTTTCAACAGCTAAAACACCAAAACGCGGTCCCGACCTGAAAAGGTTAATTAGAATGAAATACGGAACAGAAAAAGGCACCTGAAAAACTCAAGGAAACAGACTAATTAGGGGCCTTCAAGCTGATTATTCTATGCGCCTCAACCAACGTTTAGTTATTTTTCTTACCAGGATACTACGTAAAATTACAGACCCTCCTCTCAGGGTTCTGTGGTTCGCCAGGTACGCACCGTTGCCGTATAGTCCCTACAGTACATGGCATTTTCATACCAGGGCCCACTATTTATTCTGCATTTTAGCCACGGAGCAACACCATTTGATGAGTTTAATTGTAGTTGTTTAGTTGAGTTTAGTCTCTCCGACCCAAAACTAAGGATTCCCAAGTTTTTTTTTGTCCACAATTTAGGAGAGATAATAATGGCAAAATCGTTGGTCAAAATAACAATTCTTATACATTTTCTAGATTCGATTCTTGAAAATTAAGTCATTCAGATGTTTAAATATAAACATCTGAAATGAAACCAAATGGATCCGCAAGTTTCTATTTGGTTTCATTGTACGATACAGATCTACATTACAGATCTACAGTATAAGGGTACGATACAGATCCATTACAGTTCTATGAGGTTCCATTTGGTTACCAATGGTCCATCATTTAGCAAGGTACCACCTGGAATCCTCCAGGTGGTACCACTGGAGGTCCACAGACCACTGGTTGAAAACCACTGCTATATTGTATGGTAGCCCTTCAGATTATCTTGTTGTTTCCGTCGTTTCGGTTGCCTCCGTTACGAACTGCAACAATCCTCTACAACAACGGTCCAAATAGAAACCACACTAGCAGCAAGATCTTCCAAAACAATATTTTTAAAATAAATGAAAATTGTAAATGAAATTCCATGCCCCCCTCACTTATTAGGAGGACACCATCAGTGTCCAGAAAAAAAAGACTGCTTGTTTTTGATTAATCTACAGAACAGGCCTTGGAGTGGTCGCACCACTCAAAAAAATAATAGAAAAATAATAGGGAGTTATGCAAAATCAAATGAATAGTGTGTAGTGTCTATTTTGTGAGAACCACCAATATGTTTGTATAGAGAAGATGAGGTTTCCACAAGATACTGTATGAGAGTAGAACGCTGAAGGTTCATTCAGAGTTTGGATTTTTCGGCAGTCACCGTGACCACCGCTGCTACCCCCCTGCTAGAAAAAACAGCAAGATTTCCATGCTGGTCTTTACTGGTCTTTGCTGGTCTAAGCTGGTGGTTTATGCTGGTCTTTGCTGGTCTAGCTGGTGGACCATGCTATTCAGTGTTGGGCAGTAACTAATTTTAGATTATATATTACTGTAATATTATTACTTTTGCTCCAAAAAGTAAAGTAACAAGATTACTCTGCAAAAATGGGTAATAAGCAACGCATTACTTTGCAAGTAACGCCAAGTTACTTTTTTAAAATGAGCTTGTTGTTGCATGCAAAAATAGAACAGATTTACAAGCTATTGACAGATACTGTAACAACAGAGATGTGCACTAGATTGTAGATCCAGTCCACATGCTGCATCCTGCGCACAGTAATGTAAACTACAAATCGCTTGCTGCTTTATTTTGTATTTTATTTTTAAATACAAGACCTCAACTGTCTTTGAAAACAATTGTGAAAAAGTTTAAAAAGTCAAAGAGACAAATTTTGTTGGCTTTGTTTTCAGGTGCAGTTTGTGGGATTGGAGACTATTATTATTCCAATAAATTGGATTCAGTTCTAAAAAAGAGCTCACTAAACAGATTATGTTGTACATCTCTACAACCCATTTACTCCATAAGGTGGGAGTTGAGAACTTGGGAAAGTAATAACGTAATATGTAATATATTCAATTCCAGTAATAAGTAATGATATTACTTTGTCTAAGCGGTAAAGAGTAAAGTAAAGAAGTTACTTCCCTAAGTAATATTGACCAACACTGATGCTATTAGACCAGCATGCGTTTAGCTGTTGGTGCTGGTCTAGCTGGAGGAACAGCATACCAGCAACAAAACACAACATATGCTGGGATGCTGGTATGCTGGTTTTTGCTGGTCATGCATGCTATTTTTCCCCATCAGGGCCACCACCCGCCCCTCCCTGCTACTATAGCGCCCAGATGGATTTGGGACCCTCATTAATTTCCCCTCGCAATTGTTTGCGAGGTACATGGGGTTTAAATTTGTTTAACCTTCATAGGGATGATAAATCCACAGAGAAGCAGACCTTTGCTCTCCACGGTCACAGAGCGGTCAGATACCACCCAGCTACCCTCCCTCCAATGCCTTCATTGCTTTCCCTCTTGCTGCCTACCTGCCTCCATTTATGTTTATTTACTAATCCTATTCTATTTGTCATTGTCTCCCTTATTGAATTGCTGCCTTCCTTCGTTCTCCTCCAGCTGCTCAGTGTCGGCCTTGTTGTGGCATTTTGTTTTTGTTTTGTTTTTCTTTTACATCCGTCAAAAACGAAGCGGCGCCCGCTCCAAACTTTTCGACCAATCAACATTGCCTGGCGGATCCGGTCAATGTGATTGGTTTAGCTCTGTCAGGTGGGCGTAGTGTGCTGTAGGAAGAGAGTGGCGACACACTTTGATCTCGCACCTCACGCTGGCTGGAGCTCTGCAAGCTCCAAACATATAGGCCTACATAGCTAACCACCGCATCCCAGTGCAGCCCATTTTCTCATAATATACATTAACTAAAGCGAGTTATATAACAAATAAATATTCTCTAGAGTGACGAGAGGTCTGTTAATGCATTAAAATGTCCTAAAATGCCACAATTTCTCCAATTTAACAGCGGACGTGTGATCTGCTGTCAATGGAGCTGGATGGCCAGAGTGGTTTGTTTGGAACTTGAATCCCACCCAGGGGTTGACACTAAGGTCTCCGAGGCACTTGCCCATCGGGCAAGTGCAAGTCAGGTTCTACTTGCCCTCAGGTCATGGTCACTTGCCCCCCAAAAATATATTGTAAATTTTGCATTTAAGTTTACTTCCTACTTGGGTGCTTTAAACCAGGGGTTTTCAACAGGTGGTCCCTGAGAGGGTTCCAGGTGGTCCCCAGCTAAGTTGGTTAACCAGATGTAACTCTTGAGAACGTAAAAATGAAACCAAATGGACCCTTGCGGGTCCATTTGGTTTCATTTTTACGCTCTCAAGAGTTAAATTTCATCATCTTAATTAGCCCAGGTCGCAATGACCGCCTTCAAGACAAATTTATCTTGTGTTTTGTTATAGTGCACTATGTTGCACACTTGCCCGATCGGGCAACCAGGTAGCAGTCTTCACTTGCCCCACCATTTTCTTTACTTGCCCCGGGCAAGCGGGCAAGTGTTAGTGCCAAGCCCTGCCACCTTACAATGCGGTCACGGTTGCTTTTCAGCCAATGGGCCTCTCTGTTTAGCCGTAGCATTGGAGTCAACGGGGATTGTCGCTACTCTCTCATTACAGTACTCTAGGTGGGCGTTCCCGGTGAGCTCCACTGCGGTGCTGAGTAAAATCAGAGAGGAGGGCTGGAAAAAGCGGCGTTTGTGGTCATATGGACGTCATTTTGTAGTTTTGCACTGAAAAGCAAACTCTCAATATGCCTCGACTCTCGCGCCAATCTAGCGTAATGGGTAACAATATAGTAAGTGCATCGAAAACTAGATTCGAAGAATCGAAATACTGTATATATTGAAACGAAAAACAGCAACCTTGACTGTGTATAGTATCGCAAACCAAAACCAAGTGGACCCTAGCGGATCCAATTGGTTCACATTTTGTACACTCTCAGGAGATTTTTGAAAATGGGTGGAATCCCCCTTTAAGGTGACAGCTAAATAAGAGTAAATAATATGATTAATCTTTTAAAAGGGAATACCCATCATTTTTCAAAAAAAATCCTAAGAGGATACAAATGTGAACCAAATGGGCCCTAGCGGGTCCATTTGGTTCCATTTGTACCCTCTCAGGAAAAAGAGGTCTGAAGAAAAAAATCATTAACATGGTGAAACACATCCTGATGATGTCATCAGATGTATTTCACCATGTTAATGATTTTTTCCAGACCTCCATTTTTAGGAATTACAGAATTAGGGGAACTTTTTTTTTTTTTTTTATCATGTCCACACAACATCTCTAAGGTATATTAATGACATATTAAAATGTTGAAAATGGGTGGAGTTCCCCTTTAAATAATAGTTGCAGGCCTAGTTTTTAGCTTTCATACTGTACCAGCATCACAGAGTCACGACACACTTCCAGCACAATAGAACGCCAATAGAGACAATTAAAAGCACGTCGTCTAGCAGCGAGCGAGTCAGCCTTTAGGGCCTTTTCACTGCAACGAAAAAAAAAGATCAAATCGCCATGCTCCTATCTAATTATTAGAACAACTGTGGAGGGGGGTGAACATGGGAAGAAGAAGCAGCAAAGGGATGGGGGCAGCGGGCGGGAGGGGGGTAAAGAAAAAGCCACAATGACCACTTTAGCCACAAGCTGCCGGGGGGGACTATACACAGCAGCCTGAAGCCTGGCATGTGCACACTGCCCTTATTGTGCGTCCCATTCAGAAGGCAGAAAGCCTTCTGACGACGAGCCGGATAAGCCATGCCCTGAGACTCTGAACCAAGGAGAAGGAAGAGAAAAAAGGATCAATGGGAGGGAATGTACTGATTGATATGTAGCCAGAGACAGAGGCAGAAGATACCGTGTAGCACTCGAGTGCTCATTATGTCGCCGTACTATGAGTGAGCGTAAGAAGGGTACTTTGTGTGAAACGCGTAGTAGGGGGGCCACTGTTTGCACTGCCGCTCGAGATAAAGGAAAGTCTGTATTTAATTTTAATTAGATTTGGTTGCAGAGGCGCTGGGGTGGCACCGTGCGGTGATGTAGTCAGCTACTTTTACCCCCGCACCACCACCCTTAAACACCTCTGCAAGCAGCATCAGGCTGGCGGAGCATCTGGCTTTGTCGAGTGTCTAGCCCTAGTATGTCAAACGCAAGGCCCGCGGGCCCGTAACCAGGCCCGCGGAATGATATTTAATTACGATTAAAACTGACCCTCTGGTATATTGCAGTACGCACCGTAACAAATGAACGCAACTGATTTGTTTTAATTCCTCAACTTCTCAATTGATTTACTTTCTTTCATCTTATTATATTTGAATGCATGCCAGTTCCATCTTTGTCATTTGTCTTGCTAATAAGGGACATTGCCTTTTGAAGGGAAATGGTTTTCATTGCCGTTTTCCTGGAACGTCTTCGTAAATAATAATAATAATAAATCTTTATTGTCCACCAGAGTGGAAATTCGTCTTCGGCTCACAAATACATATAAGACATTAAAAGTACAATAACAAACAGTGAGGATCACAACAAGGTAAATGAGACACTGGCGCTAAGATACACCAAAGATAAAAACCTGTTCATGATTACCAACAATAAGAAGCTACACCAATAATAAATACACCAACAATAAGAAACCTGTTCATGATTACCAACAATAAGAGGCTACACCAGTAATAAATACACCAACAATAAGAAACCTGTTCATGATTACCAACAATAAGAGACTACACCAGTAATAGATACACCAACAATAAAAACCTATTCCATCAACACCAGAATATAAAAAGCCTGTTTCATGATCACCATCATCACCACCGTAACCAACACCACTGTCATGCAGTGCATTATTCTCGTCGTATTCAGTGTTGACTGCTCTTGGAATGAAAGACTTCTTATGGATATTTTTGGTCGCTAGAGGAAGTCTAGAAACGTCTTCCAGAGTTTGAAACATGGTACGGAGGCTCCCGACCCTCGACTTGTACCAACATTTCTATTTTGACCGGCTGTGTATTTGAGTTTAACATCCCTGGTCTAGCCGGGCAGTGAGGGTGTGGTTATTTGTCACTACTTTTACGTGGCATGTGAGTGGGAGGACAGAGGCATAACGACAAGTCCTCTCAGTGGGGGATCAGTCAGTAAGGAAGTAAGAACAGCATCCAGTGACGTGGAGGAATATGGTATTGGCAAGGACTAAATTGGGGGAGGAAAAAGGGTGGAATTTTGGCTTAAGGGTCGCTCTGGAAGGAAGCGAGCCTAAATCAGATGGCTTGTGTTCCCTTCTGGGAGCACAGGCAACCGTAGTTAAATGATCCGTAGTTCATTAGAGCCCTGTCTATTGGAGCTAAAAAAAGTCTCAAAAATAGTGTAGACTTCAGCACTATTGATGTAATTGGGTCAGCAGTCAGTCACCTCTTAGTGTCCCTCGAGTGGCTGGACACAGTGCAGTTTTCATATTTTACAAATGGGCTACACGATTATCTATTTATATCCTTTCGCCCCCCATCAGTGCTTCTTAAAGTGGAATTCCACCCATTTTCAATTTTTTTCTGAGAGTGTACAAATGCAACCAAATGAACCCTAACGGGTTCATTTGGTTCCATTTGTACACTCTTAGAAAAAAAGAAGCGTCAAAAGAAATCCATTAACATGATGAAAATACATCTTGATGTATGATGTCATCAAGATGTTTCACCATGTTAATGGTTTTCTTCAGACCTCCATTTCTTGGGAACACAGAATGGGGGACCTTTTTTATCATGTCCACCCAGCACCTCTAGGGTATACTAATGACATATTAGAATGTTGAAAATGGATGGAGTTCCCCTTTAACATTATTATTTAGAAAGGAGTGATTTAGTACATCTAAACGCAATGGTCTTGGCTCCCACGGCCCAATCGTGTTGATGCCAAGTTGCCAAGCACATATATCTACATCTTGCGTAGCCAAAGCCACTTACGTGAAATCAATATGGGTTTAACATTGATTCCAACTTTGATATCATGGCCAGAACTGGCGACATGCTGTAGTGTTTCTTTCTTTTGCAGTTGTTTACAATGTTTTATATTTCTCCCAGTGTCATTAGGATATAGACCATGGTGAGCAGCAGCAGCAACTACTGAAACCCTCGAGGCAAAAGAATCTCTAGCCATTTTCACAGACAGGCCACCTTAATTAGTTCTATTAAACTCTCTGATGTTTTCAACCACAGCACAAGTCTGGGAATATATGCTTCCGGAACTATACGCCAACTCTCTCAATCCTTTGATCATTATGCAAATCTCGTGTCTTGCTCTACCATAAAAATCAGCTATTCTATTTAATACACCACTATTAATGAAAAGCCAGCGCTTAAAATAAGACATTCGTTCAGCATTACTGATGGCTTTATGTTAACGTTTTTCCTCTGAGATAGTCAACAGTACCAAATATAGACCCACTCCAGCTGCATGCACTCAATACTTCTGCTTGAGGGACACAGAGTTCTAACCACTATCAAATGGGGCAAGCAATTAATGAATATACTCTGTATTGATAAATATCCGATTCCTCCGAAGTCTATGAAATATTATATTCCAACAAACCATGATGCACAGCGCAATGTTGAAAAGATGTTCGTGTTGTTCAAAGCCATCCCTGTGAGCCTTCATTACCATAATTGTGCTAACAGCAATTATACAGTTATGCTCTTTCGAAATCCTTTTGCCATAGCATTTTGTGCCTCCCATTCAGGGACGTGCACAGGGATTTGGAGGGGCAGGGTCTAACATTTGAAAAGGGCACTTGCATCGCGTGTGGACGCAGCAGAATTTGAGGAGTTACTCAGTCAGTGCAAAGCTAGAGAATTGAGCATGATATATCAACATTATCAACAAGATGCCGTTACTATGATAGTGCAAAACCAATTCACATCCATGCAATGCTGATAGTAATTCTACCATTGTAAACAAGTGTAAGCTTTAGTGTCATACACTCAGTTATCAGTCTTGTAATCAGTTTGCTTAAATTGTGCTGTAAATCGAGAGGCTGTTAACTTGAAAGGAAAAAAAGCAATGGAACACAGCCCTGTTGCTCACTGGATTCTCAGTTACAGTTATAAATAATAAGCAACAAAAAACAGAATCCACCATCCAAACAATCTCTCTACAGTTGGCATGCTGCACAAATGCACTAAAATTGCTCTTATATGCGCCGCTGCCCTTGTTGAAAACAATGTATTTCCAACTTCAGTTTGGAAAATAGTCCCTATTCAGGCTGCATAAACAGTTCTTGAGCGCTCCGTTTCTGACCCATCAATGTCGCAACTCAACGCAAATGCCAAAAGCAGACTCTGGGCTACACGCAAGAATGGCACCACAGTGCATGGTGCACAGCTGCAACCGTGTGTGCAGGTTCAGTGCCCCAGAGTGGCAGAGGGGAATTATTGTGAACATAAAAAGACAGATTTCAGTTCAGGACAGCAGAGAGGGCACTCCCCCCGATGGTGAAAAGTGCAGGGTCTTTCGCCTCATTCTATATACTACTGTGCACGCCCCTGCTTCCATTAGGTTGATGCCCTGTGCTGCTGCACCTAAAGCCCTTGCATTAATATAAGACTGTGTGGAGAGTGGACAGGCTAGACGAACCTGGCCAAGTCATTTCTGCTGGACAAATCATTCCCTTTTAGAAGCAATAATAGAGAGAGAGATATACCAGCGGTAGGTCATCATGGGGTCAGCTTAGTCACACAACACTAGACACAGAGAAGGAGTGAGTGAGTGAGTGAGTGAGTGAGTGAGTGAGTGAGTGAGTGAGTGAGTGAGTGAGTGAGTGAGTGAGTGAGTGAGTGAGTGAGTGAGTGAGTGAGTGCAGTGTTACCACCTGCCAAAATCCAAAATGCACTAGTGGCACTTCCAAAATGCACTAGAATGCGCTAGATGCGTGCCTGGAAGGGAATATACCGGTACATAGATAGATAGATATAAACATACAGATCAAAATGACTATTAATTGCCTACATTCTCTAGTTGTGTAGAGCTAATAGGGCTAATTCACATGATGAATATTTTAACTCTTGAGAGTGCAAAAATGGAACCAAATGGACCCACAGGGGTCCAATTGGTTTCATTTTTACACAACCAAGAGTTACATCTGGTTAACCAACTGTCCATCAATTAGCCTGGGGACCACTGGTTGAAAACGTACTGTATGTCAATCAATTTCGCACCAACTCACCAGCCAAAAAGCACTAGATTTTCCGCCAGGAGCTTTTCACTAATTTTGGTGCTAGGGGCAGTCTTAAAAAAGCTAAATATAGGGGAAAATGCACCAAGTTGGCAACACTGAGTGAGTGGGTGAGTGAATGAGTGAGTGAGTGCATGCGAGAGAGAGAAAAAGAGAGAGTGATGGACAGTCTGTACTGTACTGTGTACAGAAGTCCTGCTGAGGCTCAAGTTTCTGATCTGATCCCCTCTTGTGAGCTACAGAATGGCAGCATTGTGGTTATGCATGGCAAACAGATGGCATGCCTCCCAGTCATTTCAAATGTTCCATGTCAATGCTAGGAAAATAAAGAGCATGGCTCGTTGAAAGGAAACACACAATAACAACAATAATAATATGAATGAATCTAGAATTAATTCATTCAACACGCCACAAATGTAAACTAATAATCATGCACAGATGCTTTAATTAAATGAAATAACTTTTCCCATTTATCCTGCTACTATAATAGACGCAGGCACAGGCCCGTTTATCTGTCTGCCTTTGTCCGGCTTCTCCTACCAAACCACACCATTTGCACCGATGTGACCTTCCCCACAGCACTGTTGTCCACACAGCATAGGCTATATTGCATCCATGCAACTGCCATATTTACTGTACACTGTCCATTTATATGAAAATAATTTGTGTGCAGGGTCATGCAGCCGGTCTACAAATTGCCTGCATTCCTCCCGGACTAAGCTACTGTGACGTCAAAATCGTCACCCTTTTGGAGCACACCAGAGCCATATAGTATAGACAGATTTACGCCAACTCTGTTCACTTCATGGGGCCAGTTCCGTTTCGGTCTCGACCCCCCTAGGTCTTGGTCTTGTCTTGGTCTCGATTTAGGTGTTCTTGACTACAACACTAGTGCATACTGAACCGTAGGCTCTGTGAAACATCACGCTTCAGATCAGATCGGTTTCAAGGCCTCTCTCTCTTCTCCTTTCTGCATTATGCCTTTAGAAAAGGCATTACTCGAGAGAGAGCGCTGTGTATTGTATACAGGCATTTTAACCTTGCGCCGCCAGGCTTTGCACCAAGGAGGAAACTCTGGTCTGCCATGAAAATGCTTCGATCTGCTGCACTTCGACATCAAATTAAGAGGATAGTTCTATCAAGAAAACATGATATCATTATCGTTACTGTGCTTTTTGCCAAGAATTCAATCAACCCACCTGCAAACCAGCAGCCGCTTCAACCTCTATCCATCGATGGAATAGAGCATAATCACAAGTAATCACAATGGAGTACAATCGAAGATATTGAGATAACCGCCGGAAAGTAGATATTTTGTATTGATTGCACCGGCGGATCACGGCGGCTACTAGTAGGGCGGGGCGAAGTTTTACTGAGATTATGTTTAGGGTTAGTAACCGCATAAAGTGCTGTCTAACCCTAATCCTAGGCCTAACCCTAACCCATAAGCATAACCTCAGTAAAACTAGGCTATGCCCTAAACTTAACCTCAGTAAACTTATGTCTAAACCTCTAGAACACAGCCCTAGTGGCTCCCTGGCTGTAGCATTATTACATAAACACTGGGGCTCTAGAACACAGCCCTAGTGGCTCCCTGGCTGTAGCATTATTACATACACACTGGGATGTGCAGTCTGACAGTTACATCGCCAGTTAAAGTAACGCTTGTTGGCCATGCCACATAAGCCCAGCAGAGATCGAGCTTTAATCTGAACCACCCATTCAACAGTATACTAATATCATCTTAGAGATGTTGTGTGGACATGATAAAAAAAGTTAAAGATGAAAAAAAAAAAAAACATCATTAACATGGTGAAACACAACTTGATGACGCCATCAAGTTGTGTTTCACCATGCTAATGATTTTTCTTTTAGGACCTTTTTTCTGAGAGTGTAAAAATGGAACCAAATGGACCCGCCAGGGTCCATTTGGTTCCATTTGTACACTCTCAGGAAAAAAAAAGAAAATGTGTGGAATTCCTGTTTAAGGGCTTATTAGTCTTTCATTTTTTTGCGGCTCCAGACGGATTTTGAATTTAATTTTTGGTCACAAATGGCTCTTTCAACATCGTGGGTTGCCGACCCCTGCCCTAACCCTAACCTCAGTAAAACTCCCTTCGCCCCGCCCTACTAGTAGCCGCCGTGATCTACCGATCATGCAATCAATACAAAATATCTACTTTCCCGGCGGTTATCTCAGTATCTGCATCTACTCACGTCTACTCGTTGTATTCCATCGTGTGATTACTCGTGATCAGTGTTGGGCAGTAACTAATTTTAGATTACATATTACTGTAATATTATTACTTTTGCTCCAAAAAGTAAAGTAACGAGATTACTCTGCAAAAATGGGTAATAAGTAACGCATTACTTTGCAAGTAATGCCAAATTACTTTTTTTTAAAATGAGCTTTTTGTTGCAGGCAAAAATAGAACAGATTTACAAGCTATCGACAGATACTGTAACCACAGAGACGGTGCACTAGATTTTAGACCCAGTCTACACACTGCATCCTGCACACAGTTATGTACACTACAAATCACTTGCTGCTTTATTTTGTATTTTATGTTTAAATGCAAGACCTCAACTGTCTTTGAAAACAATTGTGAAAAAGTTTAAAAAGTCAAAGAGACAGATTTTGTTGGCTTTGTTTTCAGGTGCAGTTTGTGGGATATTATTATTCCAATAAATTGGATTCAGTTCTAAAAAAGAGCTCACGAAACATATTATGTTGTACATCTCTACAACCCATTTACTCCATAAGGTGGGAGTTGAGAACTTGGGAAAGTAATAACGTAATATGTAATATATTACTCTTCAATTCCAGTAATAAGTAAAGTAATGATATTACTTTGTCTAAGCGGTAAAGAGTAAAGTAAAGAAGTTACTTTCCTAAGTAATATTGACCAACACTGCTCGTGATTATGCTCTAGTCTATTCCATCATGATAGAAGACGAAGCGGGTGCAAACCAGGTGGATTGCACAACAATGCAACTCGCAACAAATGATTCTGCTGTGCACAAGTACTACCCATTCATAACACTGACTCCACCTTGCAGGTCTCCTTCCTGTCTGCTGACTACAAATGATTGACTACAACAGTAGTGACAGTATTTTACCATCTGTTCCAGACCGGTTCATAGAGTGCACCCCAAAGGGAACGCTGCCTAGTCTAGTATATATAATAGGCTTGGCCCACATATCCAGTTCCCTAAGTGGACACCTAATTCTCACAGGTGTACACACTGTACCAAACCACGTCATCGTGGTTTGCTTGAAAAACCCTCAGAGAGAATACTATACTAGCCGTGTGGTCGCAGCTGATGAATCATTGTTCATCCCAGAGAAGAAACTACTGCAGTCAGCAAATCTGGAAAAACAGCCTTAAAGGTATATTAAGTGTTTTAACTTAATTATTATTTTTTTGTTCTTTTAGTGTGGTGACCATATAAGGAGTTCTTCCATGTCCCCAGTGAGCCCCTGGGGTCCAAAAATCCTATAGTTTCAATATGGGCTTTGGGAGAAAAGCCTTTTGTCCAATCAGGATCGAGTGTGGGGGGGGGGGGGGGGGGTGCATTTGCTGCTGGCCTGTTGCACTTCCCCCCACTGTAGAGTGTGTGCATGTGGATATCTTGTTACTGGGGGGGGGGGGGGGGGGGGGTTCCAAACCACCCAAATCACTTAATGCTCCTTTGAATAGAGGCAACTCTAGTGTGTACAAACACTGTTTGTAAACAGATTTGTTTAACAACAGATTCTAACCCCACCTCACCTCCACTCTATTGGCTCCTTATGAAACTGCTGGAGACTGCTGTGCTGTGATTGGCTAAAACGCTGCCTCACCCCACACAACTCCCTCCCCCTCTCACATTAGCACCGCCTTCCCTGAGCCTGACGAATGTTTTGTTTTCATGATTTGTTGACAACAACAAAGTTCTGTATGCATGAAGCAAGTGTCTGCCTGCAGTGAAACAGCTGCAGCATCAACGTAGAGGGGGAAAACGCAAAAACATATAAGCTATATCTATATTGATTTTTGGCTAAAACGTTGCCTCCATTTCCTTTAAATCAGTGGTTTTCAAACATTTTGATACCAGGGCCCACTATTTATTCAACATTTGAGCCACAGACCACTATCTGAGGACATTTTCACCCCACAGACCCCAAAACTAAAGATTTATTTTGTTTTTGTCCACAATTCCAGGCCGGATTTCAGTGAACAAAACAGCCAAACATACAGATCAAAATGACCAATATTCTCTAGTTGTGTAGACTTGGGCTAATTCACATGATGAATATTTTAACTCTTGAGAGCGTAAACATGAAACCAAATGGACCCAGCTTTCCATCATTTAGCCTGGGGACCACCTGGAACCCTCTCAAGGACCACTGCTGGTCCCCGGACCACTGGTTGAACCACTGCTTTAAATGCAGTCTCTAGGCAGCAGAGCATAACATGAGCAAGTTAAATAATGCTGTGTGTTTGCATTTCATTACAAAGTACAACACACTGCAGTCATGACAGTGGTTTGGAATATAGCAACAAAAATGTAATTACTGGATGCAAGAGAATGTGTTACAGACAGACAGACAATTTATGTTCGTGTCCAGCTGCGCACAAAGTGGCCAACCCTCCTGGGTTTATATGGCACAATTGCATTTACAGCGTGTTTACATTACAGTATAATCAAAATTAATGACATTACATGCAGGCCAGGCAGATTTATACAGAGTACTCTGCCTTCTCTCCCTAGCCTGACAAATAGCATCTGACACAACAAAAAAAGTCCCTTTGGCAAAACATATCTCCATTTGTTCATAGTCATTTAAATCTAGGAATTCGCCACATACAGCGAATAACAAAAAAACCTTCTTCTTAGGAATTTAAATTATCGATTAATGCATTAATTATTATATATAATTTGTATGTTTTGATAAGGCTGACAATCTTTTTTTTGGTAAATATAATCAGAGAATCTTACATTTCTCACCTATGTCCAAAATAAATCTACAGTTTGCTGATATACAGACAGATAATATTCCTTAATCAAATATCTATTTGACAACTGACGATACAGGGCTAGGAAATGGCATTGTTTGTGTGTGTTCCTCAGCTACACAGCCGCAGACAGACAGGGTCACAGATGTCTCTTATGTTATCATATTTATTAGGACAATAAGACGTGAATTTCAGTTTTTGTTGATAAAACCGGATGCAATTGAATTAGACCATATCCATAGTCACTCAGAGGTAATGAAGGAATCCTTTAAGATTAGGCGTGGTCTGTTTACTCAGCGGCTCGGTAGGGACAACAGATGGCAAAGATGCGCATCATGACCCAACACACGTCCTCCCGCCACACACACACAGACACACACACGCACACACACCTCCGCCAGGGCCAATCAGAGTGTGAACAGTAAAAATAGACGTGGGGTGGACAGGGTTACCCTCCAGGGATTGCTCTACTCTCCTCCTCCGGGCTAGACCTCACCTAAGAACATTTTTCTACGCAAGCCAAAGCTTTGTGTTTTGCTCCTTTTTTCCCTCTTGGGTCCTTATGACAGTCACTCTGATGACATCCCAAATCTCTCCCCCTCCCCTCTCTCTCTCTCTCTTCCCCCCTGTGCACTACATTGCAGAACACTACATTACATAAGCACTAGGCCTGACAGTTATGTATCCCTGGCTAACATAGCATTAGTCAGCAACAATGGCGCTCAAATATTAAGAGGCCAATTTGCATAGTGTTTGGGGCTGAAATGATGTTATTAACATGCATAGTTGCATACAGACTATTGTTTTTTGCATAAATTGAGGGCGAGACACTTATTTGTTTTCCTGAATTTAAAAATGAAGTCAGGTTGAGTAAAACATAACACTTTGTCTGACAAGTCTGTCAGCCACCTACAGTACCTTGATAATGCCAGTACCAGAATAACTAAAAATGTTTCTGAGAATGAAAAGAATTTGTTCTCTGACGTCCTCTTTTTTTCCTGAAGCATATTGTTTGATATTCCTTTCCTTTCTGTATTGCCATTTTGTTTTACCATGTGCCATTAGAATAACTTAAAGGGCAATTCCACCCATTTTCATTTTTTGATGATGTCATCAAGATGCTTCACCTTGTTGTGGTTTTCTTCAGACCTCCATTTCTTGGGAACACAGAATCGGGGAACTTTTTTTATCACCCAACACCTTGAAGGTACATCAATGACATAGTAAAATATTGAAAATGGGTGGAGTTCCCCTTTAATAACATGGTTAGCTTATCACATATAATAGTAACACCACATCACTGCACCCGGTGATGTGCAGGTCCCCTTTTTTTCATAACCCTGCCCTGCGCAGTACTGCCACTGTGCCAGACCGCCTGCAGCAACCTGTCCCTCAAAATGTAATCAATAGTCTGCCCTGTCCCGCAACCCGCAAGAGCAAAAAGTAGCGACATGCAGAAAATATCTCTTTTTTTTAAATGACCCAACCTGCAGTCTCCCCTGCAGCCCAAAATATCTGGTTATCAAGGTAAAATGGGCAGTTGGAAATGGTTATAGGAGTATAATCGAGAGAGATAGAGGTGACATTGATGTCGTAATAAATCATTTGACTTGAGTCCGCTTGACATGACATTCTGTTCACTGCGCTCATGTGGGTGTGTGTAGCCTGCTGCAGCCACGTGTGCAGCGCTACACTTGAGATGAATGAACCAACCAATGAATGAATGAATGAATGAATGAATGAATGGCGCCGCGGTACCTTGCACCCAAAAATAGCCACTTGCCTCAAGCTCACAATGCTCACAACGCAATGCATTGTGACCTTGTGTAGATGATCTGTAATAATTCCGTCTGTACGCACTATGCATGATTGTGTGCAGTTGCACTCATTACACTGGTGGTCAGCCACATCAGGTTCAGAGGCTCAGAGCAGAGAGGCAGAGCAGAGGACACTTTGGTCAAAAGGCAGGGGCTAAAGCCCCTTAATAAGCAATATAGCTAAAGGTTAAATAAGCAAGACACATTGATGAACACGATGATGGTTTCAGCAGGAGTAGACACAGGAGAGCAGCTATACCAGAATGTTCTTGTTTTTTTTCCCCCACGTTTTGGTAGCTGGCTCGCCCTGCCTGCAGCACACCAATTGTGCCGAAAACCTTGACCCCGTCCGGCAAACCGCGGGACAAGCTGCAGGACCTGCCACCATCAGGCCGGCGTCGGCCCGCACATCACTAGTAGCTGTTGTTCTCCCACTGCAGGCCTGGGAGGACAAATGTAACTACACACAAGGCATACCGGTAAATCAGCTTCAACGCGAAGCAAGAGTAACCCACACGATGCCACGTGACATTTAATGGTGTAAACAAACATTCCATAGACCTGGTCATAGACCTGGCTGCCATACGACATCTTTTCAAAAGACATTTTGGAGGGGCTACCGCCTACTGCCGCTCCAAAATGGTAAATGGTGTATTTATACACCACTTTTATCCAAGGCGCTTTACATCACATTCACCCATTCACACACACACACACACACACACACACACACACACACACACACACACACACACACACACACACACACACACACACACGTACACTGATGGCAGTGGAAACCATGCAAGGTACCTACTAGCACATCAGGAGCAATTAGGGGTTCAGTGTCTTGCTCAAGGACACTTCGACACTAACTCTGTGGGAGCCCAGGATCGAACTGGCAACCGTGTGGTGGTTACCATCCGGTGACTCTACCCCTGAGCCACTGCCGCCCCAAAAAATAACAATTTCACATGCTGATGGTGAATCTAACTGTAAAATGTCTGTACATTTTTTTCCCCACTCTTGATATGCATTCCAATCGACAAGCCTTCAACCATCATGAATGGCTTTAACTGTGTCTGTTTGAGAGCTTAGAAAACCGACATTAGTCGAATTCTTCACAGGTGCAACACATGGTGTGCTAGCTTTTAAACATAATTCATGTTTTTTTTGGCAATCCTGTTCCCTGTTCACTGCCTTCTCTTGGCACAAAAGGAGAGGATATCCTCCTAAGCATCAGTACTGGAAGCCAATACTGTTAGACACAACTGACTTTGGTTGGGAAGGAGGAGGGGGGAGGCAAGAAAAAGAAAAGTTTGAGAAAAAAGTGCACTGCCGGGCCTGATTAGACGTATTGTGAAACTATCAATCATTCCCCATTTGGTTCAGGGTAGATTATGCTCCATTTGTTGATCAGGTTGAATCCCAAAACTGCAGCGTTCGCATATAGGTATAGTGATGGAACAGCTTGAGCTTGTACCAATGTACTTTAAGCAAAAAATGTGGACAGCTTGCTGAATAATATGTAATATGATTTAGTAGTTGGATCAGGTATAGAAGCTACACCTAAGAACATTAAAGTGAGTAATACACAAGACTCTCTTATCTTATTGAAGAAACTTCGGGAATGAATGTTCCACCTGTTTATGCAACACCCACTGTAGTGGGTAGCTTCTAGAGCAGGGGTTTTCAACAGGTGGTCCGCGGACCACCAGTGGTCCTTGAGAGGGTTCCAGGTTGTTCGAAGTTGTTTAACCAGATGTAACTCTTGAGAGTGTGAAAATTAAACCAAATGGACCCTTGCGGGTCCATTTGGTTTCATTTTCACACTCTCAAGAGTTTAAATATTCATCATCTGAATTAGCACTATTTAATCGAGAAGTCTACACTGTTTTGTTTGCAAAATCCAGCCTGGAATTGTGGACAAAACCAAAAGAATTCTTTGGGGCTAAAATGTCATCAAATGGTGGTCTGTGGCTCAAATGCTGAATAAATGAGTACTTGTTGTGGTGGTGGTACCACCACTACCCCATTGTCAGTACATAGGAAACGTAATTTGTAAACAAATAAACAAAGATGATCTATGATATCTGCAAAAGTCCTCTTCGTCTCTCAGTCTCAACCATAGACAACATACAAACTATAATTAAGGAAACTCATTAACATGCTGAAACACAGCCTACTTTTGCCCCCAAAATATTTTAGATGTGAGAAGTGGGGGGACGCCGTCCCCCAGCGTCCCCCCTCCACTACACCCCTGTGTGTATCCAAAAAATTCAGAAGTCAAGCAAATTGCGGAAGTCACGCTGCATCATTCACTACCGATCAAGTGACTACCAGGCCACTCACTCACACGACACATCCTTATTACTGCGTGAGAGTGCAATCATCCACCCACTACGCAACTCAAAAGGGTAAAATACCAACCACTTGCCATTTTGGCAAAAATTCTATGGAGACGCTGCCCACACGTTTAGCTGTGTTGCTCATTCCACAAACGCTCCGATCCTTACGTCGACACCTCGTTGCAAAGATGACTAATCGATGATTAAGATGAAAGGATATCAAATGTCAATGCCAACTGCTAGTGGAGAAATAATGAACCAAAGTTAAGTTTCGGAACTTTTGTTGCTGGGTGTAGACAGGCAGACATGCAGACCGACAGCACTATCAAGAGCAGACTAATGTGTTGTCAGTCCATTTTGTATAGGTGGTAGGAGTGTGTGTATGCGCACGTGTGTGCATGAGAAAGAGAGAGAGAGACAGAGAGAGATAGAGCATGTATTAAGAGTATTAGTATGCATTAGAGCTAGTAAGCTCCATTCGAGGTTTTCAAACTTTGTGTGCCCAAAGCACACCCAAAATATCAAAGCACACCTCCCATTCAAAGTGAAAGAGGGAAGCAGCCGGAACTCTTGAAATAATTAATTTTAGATTAGATTCGGGTGCATTTCATTATTATTATGAGAATGAGAGAATCAATTCTTGATTGCTATTTGTCAAATAAAACTCTACAGCGTTTTTTTTGATTTTTTTTCTGCCTCAGTGTTATAATGGTGGCGCAAATGATCTCGAAAATTGTCACTTCACGTTAACCCCCGCCAAGCCCCACACAGTGCACTCTAGTGTTTCCAATTACTCCAAAACACAGTGTTTAATTACTTGTTTCCCCAAACCTCCAGTTTATAATCACCAAACTCTAAACTGAAATTGCTAGTAAGTAGATAGCAAGTTGGAAAGAACACCCCGTGTTCCAGTCCAATTTCCGAGGCAGTTTTGAAAAACATTTTAGGCTTCAACCAGTGTTGTTTTTGTCGACTAAAGACTAAGTCGACTAAGGTTTTTGATATTTAGTCGACTAAGACTAGACTAATAAAAATGAATTTCAAAAGACTAAATGGAACTAAAAGATGTGGAGACTAAGACGAAGACTAAATCATAACTTAAAACTAATGGAAATACGAAACATTTTTCTCTTCCTTTTTTCGTTCTTTTTAAGTATATCTGCAGTATACATGCAATTTTATACAAGAAATAAAACGAGAGATGTTTCATAATAAAAACTATAAATCTGTATAACGTATATAAACCTACAATGTATTTGTATGCAAGACTAAACAACCAAGACTAAAAGACTAAGACTACACTAAATCCTTTTTGACATTTCGTCGACTAAGACAAGACTAAAAAAAATCAATTTCAGAAGACTAAATGGGACTAAAAGCCTAAATATGTCTTATTGAAAATACTAAGACTAAGACTAAATCAAAATATTCTCAAAAAAACAACACTGGCTTCAACCAGCTCTGCTGGCTGTTGGATGAAAAGCCTATCCCTTGCTCTCATCACTGTGACTGCTGCAGAGATGGCTTCATTTAGCCTCAGATGGCCTGTCATCAGGCCTGGTGCCGTGTGGAGTCTATGCAAAGCCGGCGCGGTAGGGGGTTCATGACACATCCGGTTTCACTGGGCCAAGAGAGCCAGAGGGGCTTCCAGGCAGAGAAGAACCAATGACTGGGTCAAGACCTTTCAGAAGAGAGGCAGGGCGAGACGCACAACACAAAGGGACGCATATATTAAAAGGTCCAGTGGAAGAACAAATACGTTTTTTTTCCACACTTTTAGACCACATCTGTGGTCATTATACCGGTATGGCCATACAAGACAAATTTGCATGCCAAAAAACATGAACATTTTCACTTTCGTGTTATTTTTTTTTTATATCAAAACTCCATAGAAATAGATTTTTAATTTCTTCCTGTAAACAAAAACGTGCTGTGTGTGATGACATCATGAAGCCCACATCGATAAAAGCCAATGGAAATTAAGCCAAACTGAATTTTTTATCCCATTTCTGAATCGCCCTCCACAGTCACAGGTGCCTTGATTACAGTCAAAAATACTCTGGTTTTGATCCAATTCTGGGACAGTGTATTACTCGGTTTAAACTCAATCATTATGTTAAAATACTGTATCTGAACGCATTATTTGGTAGACATAAGCCACATTTTAGTGGGCAGTAGTAAGTGGCAGAGTTGAGTGACTAATTGTAAACAAACATTCCATGCGTGGCATGTAGCACAACTCAGCGCAAGACGTCCCTCGAGCTATGCCATTTCGTCACCTGAAGGGAGGCGTGCTCTGATAGGTTCAGAAACCAATAATAATCAGGTGGGATCCATAATAACAAACCCACAGTGTCCGTTTCACCACACCTTTAACCAAAAAGGAGAATTCCGGCCCAAAAGTTTTTTTGTATCTTTATTTGCAGTTAATTTTTTTGAAAAAAGTGGTCCAGGTGTTATTTTGTGAAAATACTCCTTTATGGCTGTTTCCCCTACCCCAAAATAAGCTTATAATGGGGCCAATGGGCGTTGTGCAAGTTCACCTATATACATCGCTCCAAAATGCAATTTTTTGCTATATATTGTGTCTCCACCATGTCAGTAGTAAGTTAACACTCACACTTTCACTTTTGATTCAGCAGTGATCCAGCTGTCTCAAAAGCTGGGGGCGTGGCACATGGTTTATGACTGAACCACTGCTGAAACAAAAGTGAAAGTGAAAGTGTGAGTGTTAACACACTACTGACATGGTGGAGACACAATATATAGCAAAAAAATGCATTTTGGAGCGATGTACATAGGTGAACTTGCACAACGCCCATTGGCCCCATTATAAGCTTATTTTGGGGTAGGGGAAACAGCCATAAAGGAGTATTTTCACAAAATAACACCTGGACCACTTTTTTCAAAAAAATTAACTGCAAATAAAGATAAAAAAAAACTTTGGGGCCAGACTTCTCCTTTAACCAAAAAGGAAAAACGGTTCTGAAATAATCACAACAACATACAGAAACCACATGACATATTTGAACATACTGTAGTTTGAATCAGGGGCGGATCTAGGCATGCCCAGTCTGCCCCACCAACCACAAAGGCATGCGAAAAACAAGATATTTCAAATTAAAGTGTTTATATTTAAAATGATTTGCAGCACTACTGCTGCTACTAACTAACTACAGCTGTGTCACCACTAAACCAACAGCATTTCATCACTGAAAACAGAAAATTCTCTGAGTCAGATCTTTAGCTTTATGCATGCTGCGTGTCTGTTGCAACTTCAACAACAACTGATGCTATTATTGATGCTTTACTTGACTAATAAAAGTCCTGTAACCGAAAATGGTATGGGGGCGGCTTCATCGCCCGTGGCGCGAAATGAAGCCACACCCATACCATTTTCTCCTGTCCCCCCAATTGGGAAATGTTATATCCGGCACTGGTTTGAATGGTGATTAATCATGATTATTAATATGTTTTTTAGGATTGACACGGACCGACTCAGAAGAGAAATTCCATTTCACTCAAGTAGTTTATGAACACCTGCTGCAGCAATAATCTTAAGGTTTAATGTATGCGCAGATTAAAAATATATTATTATATTACAACAGAGACAAAGTCTAATCATTCCTAAGTATCAGTTAAAGCCGGAGCAACTTAATAAAGGGATGGCCACTGAGGTAATAAACTCACAATCTCACATCTCATTAAAGAAAAATAAGGATAGTTAAAGCTCATTCAGTTTTTAGACTTTCAGTGATCACCGCGACCACCACTATTCATAGACCACCACTTCACCCCTCCTCCAATTAACAATTAACTCATGTGCATGCTGACTCAAGCCACAAAAAAAAACGTTTTTTAAATGTCCACATCCTGTATAGGAGAACATGGCATATGTTACTGCAGTGGTTTTCAACCAGTGACCTGGGGACCACCAGTGGTCCTTGAGACAGTTCCAGGTGGTCCCCAGCTAAAACCATTGCACTAAGTACCTAGTTTTGAGATTCTGTACACTGCAAAGTTCGGGACATCAGGGCAGGGACAGGGTTTTCCAACCTTTTTGGAAACAATGTATTTCCAACGCCAGTTTTTCCCCTATTTAGGCTGAGCGGAGCACTCACTTTCTGAGCCCTCAATGTCGCAATTCTGAGAACTAGGTGACGGGTGGACCATGTCCGACTCTGATTGCACGCATTTGCCATAGTGGTCAATACCGGTAATATCGAATATCGAGCTAATTAACACGTTATCAATACCGATATTACAAAATCAATACCGCCCAAGACTAATGTTTATACCCCCATCTGTGCATCAGTGCAGTTGTCACATCTCTGGCACTAGTTGGCTCTAATTAATACATTCCATTTTGTAACCTGGATGGATGCAATAAAAAAGGGCAGGCCAAAGGTATTTCATTCGCCGTTGTTGTTGCGATAAGGTGAGTGTACCGGTATACCCCCTCCCCCCCTCTGCCCTCCCATTGGCATCTGTTGTTTTATTTAAAAGGGTTGTGGATAAAGAGGGGGCATCTGGAGTCATCTGATGCCGGCTACTACTAGACCCCTGACAACCTCCTCCTCCACCAGTATGGCCTTTTATAGCAAGAGAACCAACGGCTTCACAATGAACAGCTGACAATGATGACGCGATCCACAAACTGAGGGAACCTTGTCTCCCACCGCGATGAGAGGATGGGGAGGGGGTGTTGTTCAGCACAAGCTGTTTAATACAGAAGCAATCTCTGATGTAAGACGATGAGTGCATGTCTCATCTTACCAGAAGTAAAGAAACGATTCTATTCACTAGGCTGTGCTGAGCACTATGCATGTTTTATATGGCGTAAAGGAGCTCTGCTTCTTTTTTTCCCCCTCCCTCACGCATCCATCCGTGCACAAAGTGGCACATTCATTATTGAAACACTATAGAATACATAACTTGGCGTATAGCAGGGAAGGGGGGAGTAGGGATTCTTCTGCCTAAGGCATTCTCTTTGTGCAGCCTGTGTCTTTTGCCTTTCTTCACTGACATAATATTATACACAGGGCTTAGTCATTCGCTGTCTTTGTGGAGGTCAGGTTTGATGCACTGTCATGATAAGCAATGCAATATATGTACGCTATAACCTACTGTATTGCAGCTGTCTTCTTAGCAATAATAATGAGACTAAGGTTGAGTTTAGCTGAGGCCACTCCAGGCAACAATTAGGATGGGCGGTCACTATAAGGTATAGTGAATCGGATACCAATTAGGCTGGAAGTGCTGTACAAAGAAATACATGCTTGCATGCTTGTTAGTCTCTGAGTTAGAGACTGACTTGTCCTTGTTTCTTTTTAGGATTTGGCAATATTTTGGTTTTACCGATAAAGTAACAGTAGTTTTCAACATTTTTAGTACCAGGACCCACTATTTATTCAAAGTTTGAGCCACGGAGCAACATTTGATGACATTTCAGCCCCACAGAGCCAAAACTAAAGATTTCTTTTGCTTTTGTCCACAATTCCAGGCTGGATTTTAGAAGCAAACAGTCAAACATATACAGATGAAAATGACCAATAATCTTCTACATTTTCTAGTTGTGTAGAATTGGGATAATTCAGATGATGAATATTTTAAAGTGAGAGTACCACGCTAATATCAACTTTTTCTCATTTTAACTATGACAAAATTGTAATAGTTGATAATAGTTGATAACAGTTGAAAATGCAAATATATGACTATATATAGCCTGTTCAATGATGTGTCAGGCCGTAGGAGACTATGGTCACCTAGTGGCCAAATTCTCTCCCACTACGTCGGAGAAGCCCGACCCAAAACAGCGCGTCACCCATGGAATATTGCTTACCCCATAGGAACACATGTTAAAATGGTCTTGGAAAGTCACCATTTTAGCTTCTTCATAATGAAGTCAATAAATAGGTTTATTGAGTAGCATGACCAACAACCTCTCCGCTATACACTCGCCATTTTTTGTAGAGGAATCCTCCTGCCATTTTTTTTGTATGGATGGAACTAGAGTGAGATGTGTCGCTGCCTAAACCTACATTGTGAGGCAGAAGTAACTGAACACATTGAGTGGTCTTTCAAGGACCCGCACAGCAACGCAAATGTCGCCCCTCCCCAATCCACAGACCCTCGCGATTGCGCAAATGATCGTGGTGGGCCACGGGGGTTCGTGGGAGGGGGCGAGTGGTCCGTGGGGGTCCGCGGGGGATATGAAATCACGCGTCAATGGCCGGTATTTTAGGTAGAAGATCCAAGAGGAAGGGAGAGCGATACTGTGTGTATCCACGACAGAGAAACCAGGCATCAGCTAGGTAGTAGCAGGCTGCATTTGCATACGCTCATGATTGATCAGCTGATAAAAAAAAAAAAAACAGCCCACATCAGGAGCATTTTTCTTTTGATAGTGATCTGTCTGCTCTGCCAAAAAACAGAGTCTTTTAATTTATGACTCTTTCACTGCTCTTTAATAATGCATAGTTGAGTCTGCCAGTCTGCCATTTATTAAGTAGTGTGAAAAGACCTAGCCTGCCCTTATTGATGAGACAACTTTGTGTGCTTTTAGTATACTATATCAGTGGTCCTTGAGAAGGTTCTAGTTGGTCCCCAGGCTAAATTATGGACTGTTGGTTAACCAGATGTACTGTAACTCACGAGGGCGTAAACATGAAACCAGATGGACCCTGGCGGGTCCATTTGGTTTCATGTTTACACTCTCGAAAGTTAAAATATTCATCATCGGAATTAGCCCAAGTCTACACAACTACAGAATATCAATTTGGTAATTTTGATCTGTGTGTTTGACTGTCTCGTTTCCAAAATCCAGCCTGGTTTTGGGGTCTGTGGGGCTAAAATGACATCAAATGGTGCTCTGTTGCTCAAATGATGAATAAATAGTGGGCCCTGGTATCAAAATGGTTGAAAACCACTGGTACATCGTGTCCGTAAGACGCACGGTACTACATAAGACAATGGAAAAGTCTGCCAAAATCAGGTTGTAGCATTTCAATCTGTTGTCTAACTTAGAGCACCAAGGTGGAGGGAAGCCAACGGTAACTGAATGCTGATTCAGCATTCCATACACATTGGTACAAATCCGAATAAGAAATGAGCCTAAGTGTCGTTCCTTGGTTTTAACATCTAGAGGAGGAGGTTATTCAATGAATAATCAATGGGCTCCTGTAAATCCCACAGTCACTGACACTTCTGTACTTAAGTACACCCTGAAGGAAAGGAAGGAAGCATTTCTATTTGCCCTTCTGACTGGGCCTGGGAGGAGGGGGTTTGTGTGATGTCATGGTTTTAGTCCCCAAAGGGGATGTTACTGTAGCTCCTCTCAACTCTGTGAGGCCTGGATCTGTCTAATCCACTCCCCCGTCAAGAAGGGAAGGCGTCAGGCTGGCCTGGCTAGGTTTGTTCTCACTAGAACAGAATGGAAATGAGAGATTAATCAGCAAATACATCGGTGTCGGACTATTTTAGTTTATTTTTTTTACGTTTGCAGATTAATCAGCATTGGTTCGATTAATAGTCAGAAAAGCTCCTCTGAGACTGCTATTCTGGGCTCTATACAGCACTGCTACCGAGGCTGCTGGCTCCATGGCATTCAAAGAGGAACGATATATCGATCCTGACGTGACGTCCGGTCTGACAACACAGACCATTTAAGCTGACACAACTTCCTGTTTGGAGCTTCAAAATAAGGGTACATCGGTACAATAGCTGGCAGTGGCTGATATGGAGATAATAGTGCCGCATGAATATGTTAATATTGTACACCTGGTAGACGAATACAAAGGAATTATAAGACATTATGTAAACTTTTTATAGTTGATCTGTACAGATCTGTACCCAAACTACAGCTACAGGTTAAAAGGGTGCAGGCAACACGGTAAATCATTCACTGCATTGTTTTGTGTAAATCTTCTGTAAGTTAAATGATGCAAAGTGCAAATGTAAAAATGTTTATTTCCTGAATTCCTAGAGGGTGTTTGCACGCCCCAGGAGGTGCACACAACAACGCGGTCTGGGAACCCCAGTACTAGATCATCAATGGTGTGTCTGATGTGAACGTTGTTTTCCACCTGGGTTAAGATGCGTTTATAATTAAAAGCCTGTAATACACTCGTTTTACTTGCTCGCTGTGCTTTCAGTAGGCCTGAGTTACTTTAAATTTTCTACGTGCCTAAATGTGCCGTGTGGTATTTCATCGCCATGAAAATATGGAAATACTGAACTGCCTTTACAGAGGATTTATCATGCAGAGTGGATATAATGTGACAGAAATAGAGTTTGAGTGTGTCAAAATCTAATGATATAATAATCTAATCAATCTAATGAGTCCCCGGGATGCAGGGAGGGGCTTTTAGATGAATCTCAGGGACATTTGATGAGCCCCACTAGTACATATAAGTTAGGAGTCATATTTTGTCATTTTTAGAAATTGCAGCATTTATCTCCCATTTCATTTTATATGGTTATAATGTGTTAAAAAAAATCATCTAGAAATGTAGGGGAAAAAATGGTGGATTAATATTACTGTAAATGCTGTTCACAGTAGAGGGTGATAGGGATGCATTGCTTACTGTGCTAACAAATGCGCCCCCTATTCTATAAATTGCGTATTTGGCTGCATCGCTGCATCCAAATCACTGGTATTTGTCTAATGTTCATTGGTGTTCATCAGTATAATTCAAGGACCTCAACATATACAGTATTCATGGCCAGAGATGTGTAGTAACCAGGGGTGTAGTGGAGGGGGGACGTGGGGGGACGGCGTCCCCCCACTTCTCACATCTAAAATATTTTTTGGGGAAAAGGTAGGCCTACCGTATGTTTTTTGTCTTGTCATTTACTTTTATGGATACAATTAGGCATTGTAAACAACCTTTCTCAATATGCTATCCTTGTTTTAATAGCGTGTCTGTGTGTGTTGCGCAGGTGAATGCACATGCAAGTCCCACTACAACACTGGTAGTAACATCAACCTGGAATTCAGACAAATCAGTGCAAACTGTAACTCATTAAATGTGAGATGATCTGCTCACAGGCCCAGGGAAGAAGGCAGGACTCAGGAGGAAAATATAGGGTAATGGGACCTATTATGGCCGCTGAAATGGCAACGGCATTACTGATTTTGTATTCCGGCACAGATAGATTAGATCAACAACTGACATCTATGACAAATATTGCTCTGATTACAATACAACAATGAACAATCAATCCATTATGCACGGACTATGGGAATAAGGAGTGCAGATCCATTTGCTATTATGTGATCAATATTGCATCAGAGTCAACAAAAACAGCTTTCCACACAGTTGTGTTACTCATGTTATTTAATTCCTGCTGATGAAGACATGACGAAACATACCGCCTGAGCGAAAACGTTGTTTGTTTTGTGTGGGTAATTATTAAAGCACCAGAATAGCAGCAATCTGTTTTTGTTTGTTTTGCACATTTCCGACATTAGCGCCAAGCCATGTGTCAATCAATTTAAAATCAAGGAATATAATTGAGCCGAGTAAAAATCCTCTGACCTCTGAGATCTCTGAGATTTCCTAAGATTTCCTAATTAAGGATGCTTAAGCCCTAACCAACTCCCTCATTGTTTGATAGATTAACACACAAGTGTACACATGAAAGGATTGCCTTAAGCCAGAGGTTTTCAACCTTTTTGATACCAGGGCCAAATATTTATTCCGAATTTGAACCACGGACCACCATTTGAGGACATTTTAGCCCCAAAATTAGACCTAAAATTAAAGATTCTTTTGCTTTTGTCCACAATTCCAGGCTGGAAACAAAACAGGCAAACATACAGATCATAATGACCATTAATCTTCTACATTCTCTAGCTGTGTAGACTAATTCAGGCTAATTTAGATGATGAATATTTTAACTCTAGAGAGCGGAAAAATGAAACCAAATGGACCCCTGTGGGTCCATTTGGTTTCATTTTTACGCTTTCAAAGAGTTACATCTGGTTAACAAACTGGACCATCATTTAGCTGGGCACCACCTGGAACTCTCTCAAGGACCACTGGTTGAAAACATCTGCCTTAAACCAACAAAGTTTGTAATTGGATGAATATGGAATGAAATGAACACAGAATATCCAGTAAGAAGCTGTCCAAATACAGAGTGTGTCGCACAGACAGTCAGATGCACAGGCATTTCTGCCTGGTTTACATAGTAATCTCTCGCTTACTGTGTTTGCAATAATAGTGATGACAACTGAGCATACCAAGAACAACAGACAACATACAAGCACAATAAGTGATGGAGTTGATAGACTGAAATTGAACAAAGATATCAAAAAGGTTTAGAAGCAACTGTCACGGCTCAGGGCTTAAATCCGAAAAGAATCTTAAGAGTAAAAAACTTCTTCTTTTTTTTGCAAATCTGCACTGATTTCGTTAATCCTTTTTTTTACCCAAGAACTGATTCTACAAAACACTCCTCCAAATCCTGGCAGTTCTCTGGAAAAAAACAACAACAACAACATTACATGCCAAGGACCCCCAAAATCACCTGAATATGGAATTCTGACCCCCTCTGAAAATATGCAGTACCAGGGACCCACCAGAAGCAAAACATTTGTTTAAAAACATTCACTGTGACAGAAGTATTATATTCAAAGATCTGTGCCACATTTTAACAACTTTACAAAAATATCAGACCTACAAGCTCTATGAGCTTGTAGCTCTGATATTTTTCAATAGTTACGGTACAACGTATAATGCTCAGAACACCAACAGGTCCCTCAAAGAAAACCTCAGAACTGAAAGCCCTCCATGGCTCTTTTGTATGGCATTGCCATAAGTAGTAGTAACCCCTCTTACTCGCTCACTTTGGTGTTTCACCAAAACACTGTAATAACACCACCCCCCTCCCCATGCCTGGCAACAACTTAATTAAACTGCAATAAAACTATAATTAAAACGTGTGGACCCAGAGGCATGCGCTCATGGTGGACACCATGGGATGCTTAGGAAAAGTGTCCAACTGAATAAGCTTAATAATGTCTCTTTGTGATTCAAAATACACAAAGTAACATTTACCCTATTGGCCTGAATATAAGACTATGTTTTTTTCCCAATGGAAATATCCCAAAAATGTGTCGTCTTATATTCAGGGCTATACTATTTGACATTCAATATTCTTTTTTCTGTAAATGGGTCTTGAAAAATGAGGGTCGTCTTATAAACGAGTCGTCTTATATTCGGGACAATCCTGTAATATGTTCAACTTGCATCAAATGGTTGATAAACTGCCAAGGCTGGCAGACTTCTGAAGCCATAAGGACCTAAGGAGTTCCCAATGTGGCTACTCCCAAATATCTCTCATAAGATGCAAAACAACTCAGTAAACTGACTCCCTATATGGGCACAAAAGGGGGCATGCCAATATACTGTATACCTTAGAGTAGGCCTATATATTTGTGAATGCATTGAGCGAGATTAAATGTCTTATGGACTCAAGTTTTTTAATCTAATTTATACGTTTGAGACGCAGCCATAAGAGCAATGGTTAAAAAAAATAATAAAAAAAGATATACCCAGGTATATACAGTAATTTGAATCATATATATCTTTTTTGTTGCATCGCTAGTATATATGAATAGACACATTACTAGAGTCCCTCAAGGTAGAGCAGCCAGATTTGATCCTGGACTCACTCAGTGTTAACTGTCAAAGTGCCCTTGAACCAGATGGTGAACCCCTAATTAGATTGACAGCGAAATCATAAGCCGATCATTTCAGTTAGTTGTGACTGCTATAAAACATGCACGCCCGATATGCCAACAGCCACGACCGTTCTTCACCAGTCGGCTACTAAACCTAACCCCTAACCCTAAACATAACCTCACTAAAACCTATGCCTAAACCTAAACTTAATCCCTGACCGTTGGCTCAACGGTCGCGACTGTTGTCCGAATGACAACTGCCGTTGGAAAATAACATAACTCAGTTGACTGAGCAACGCTGTGTCGGGAGAGGATTTCGCTCATCCTGCGCAATTGCTCTCGATGGTTTGTTGCCTTGCATGGTTTCTTCCGCCATACGTGTATGAATGGGTGAATGTACTGTAAAAGCACAACCAAGGTCTGCTTTTGATTAAATCACTATATAAATGCAATGCCATTATGGGCATAAAAGGGACAAGGACTGACAGATACAGATTACACAGGTAATCAAAAATATCAAAAGTATCTCCAAATATTGGTTACAAAAAAGTGACAAACCTCAGCACTATGACTCTGACATACTGACAGTGTGACTTAGGGGTGAATTCCGGTCCAACTCTACAATGTGAAGGCTGTGCACTAGTGCCTCCAACCTCTACTAGATCATGTGCATGATATGCAGAATTAAAATGTTCAAGTGAAAATGACACTGGCATTAACTGTAGTGATATCATTTACGCCTTATTGCAACCCAGGATGAAGCTCAAACAAATTATATCACGATGCCAATGCAAACACTAGGGCTGCAACTAATGATTTTCTTCATAACCAATTCATCTGCCAATTATTTAACTGATTGCCATCACCTTAAATACGGATTCCACCCATTTTCAAAATGTGAACCAAATGGACCCGCTAGGGACCATTTGGTTCGCATTTGTACACTCTTAGGAAAAAGGGTCTTAATGATGCCATCAAGCAGTGTTTCACCAGGTTATTTTTTTGTTCAGCCCTCCATTTCTAGAAACACAGAATGGGGGGAACTTTATCATGTCCACACAACATATTTAAGGTAGGCTATTACAGTAATATGTTGAAAATGGTTGGAATTTGTTACACTGGGAAAAACTATGGTTTAGTGGAGAAACGGGTAAAAACAGTGATTAGTTGACAAACCGCTTAATCGATTACTAGTTGACAACTACATAGTTGACAACTGATTGAATAATCGATTTGATTACGATTAATCATTGCAGCCCCGGCAAACACACTTCTGTTAGTGAATATTATTCCTTGTGATCATCCTTTACAAACCGCTCATGCCCATCACCATGCAGAAGGGTCTCATAGCGCTTCTGTCCCCGCCTGCTTGAGACCAGAAACCGCTCTGCCCTGAAGCTATAGAACGCAGGCCTTACAGCCATATGCCTTTGTTTGGTCGTCAACCATATGTTGCCCACATATCAAATTACCCGGTTTGGGGTGTGTTAGGGGTTTTAGTGAAAAGCTTCTCATTTTGGCACCATAAATAGCTGGACTTTCACGAGGCAAACAGCAGATGTTTACAGCAGGCTCTTACATAACAGCCGGCGCGGCGGAGTCTGAACAGAACAGAATTAATGGCATCGCGGAAGCAAGACGACACGCTGATGTGAGCTTGTAAATCGGGCTTAGATTCGGATACGAGGAGGGGAAACCTGTCCAGCTTTTAAAAAGCGCACTGCCAACTCACAAAACCCAGGGTCTGTTTGAAGAGTTTAAGTGGTTTAAGTGGCTGAAATAAAAAACTGACGGTGGGCATTGGCCAGTTGGAACTGCAACAGCATTCGGTAGCATCATGCCAAAGCCAACAGCCCTCTGATTATAAAAAAAAAACAGGGTGCTGCTTCAGATGAGCACAACTCTCAGAGTAGTGGTGTCAACACTGGACCCTGTATGCTTAGCTGGAACCCTGTTGGTCTCCCCCAATCCATATTAGAAATGAAGGAGGAGGACATTACATCACTGTGAGAACCAGATAAACAAGCATGTGTAATCAAACACCGACTCCCATCCAGGGGCGGATGTAACCTTTCCCAATTGGGGGGGGGGGGGTGCAGGAGAAAATGGTATGGGGAGCGGCTTCATGAAGCCGCACCCATACCATTTTCGGTTACAGGACTTTTATTAGGCAAGTAAAGCAATAATAAGCAATAATAACGTCAGTTGTTGTTGAAGTTGCAACAGCATGCATAAAGGTAAAGGTCTGACTCAGAGAGTTTTCTGTTTTCAATGGTGAAATGCTGTTGGTTTAGTGGAGACACAACTGTGGTTAGTTAGTAGCAGCAGTAGTGTTTCAAATCATTTTCAATATGAGTACTTTGATTTGAAATATCTTGGGTTGTTTTTGCATGCCATCGTGTTTGGTGGGGCAGTCTGGGCATTTAGGGGGGCATAGCCCCCCCATGCCCATGCCTAGATCCGCCCCTGCTCCCATCACTGAGGGGGGACTGTTGTAGGACTGAGGAGGAGGTGGATGAGGAGGAGAGGGGGAAGGGAGGCGTGGCACGTTTCTTCTTGTTTTCGCGACGCCAGTGTGTGCGTGTGTGCACGCGATCGCGCGTATGTGCGTGCGTCTGTGTGCGCAATCGCGCGCGGGTGCGTGCGTGCGTGCGTGCGTGCGGTGCGTGCTCTTTAAAATGGCAAAGCAAAGCGACATCCTTTCCTTCCTACCGCTCCGGGGAAAGATAAAAAATAAATAAATAAATGAAACGGCACGTAGCCTCGTATACTGTACCATCTGCACGGACGGATGGATGAGACGGATACCTCACACATCACAAATCACACATTTTATGACTCAAAATTAAATCGAAACGGTTCTTTTCGCCAGGGTTGTACCGTATTTAAACAGTGAAAGTCGTGCCTTTTAGGCTATTTATTTCATACAGTCGTCGGATCTCGCATGAGCAGCAGGCAGGGCAGGAGGAGGACACCGTTGTATAAGTATTAACGCCAAGAGATTGGCCAAAAATAGGCTACATATCCTCTAAATCAAGGAGGGACAAAATCATGTTGTTTTAGTTCATTATCGTGCCAAACGTCGCCGTTCAATAAACTGTCTGTATCTCAACGGGGTGCTTTTTTCTAAGTCTTTCCTTTTCCTGGCGTTAATTCGACATGAAGCTAATTAGCAGCCAGTGACGTGCATGGAGGGAGAGCGTTAAGACTGCTGCTGCACCTGCTCTCCTCTCCGCTCCTCTCCTCTCACAGGACAGGCTGATGGCACCGAGCACAGCCGTCTAGTACAAGTAGAGTTGCGACATTGAGGGGTACAGAAAACAACGCCGCTTTGAGCTGTTACAAACTGGAGTTGGAAAATACCTTGTTTTTCCAACGACCCGTGGTGGTTTTCAACCATTTTGATCCCAGTACCCACTATTTATTCAGCACTTGAGCCACGGACCACCATTTGAGACGTCTTAGCAGCCCCACAGACCTAAAGCTAAAGATTTCGTTTGCTTTTGTCCACAATTGGATTTCAGACACAAAACAGGCAAATATAAATCGAAATGACCATTAGGTTAATCTTCTACATTCTCTAGTTGTGTAGATTTGGGTTAATTCAGATGAACCAAAATGGACCCTCGCGGGTCCATTTGGTTTCATGTTGACGCTCTCAAAGAGTTACCTCTGGTTACAGCTGAGCTAGGGACCACCTGGCACCCTCTCAAGGACCACTGGTGGTCCCCGGACCGCTGGTTGAAAACCACTGACAGACCTAGGCACGGTGTGCAACATGTCACAGACTGAGCTTTATGTTGTACCATACTAAATACAAGACGGTCTAAAAAATGAATAATAAAGTGCTTTAAGATCATTCAAGCTACCATGGCTGCTGTTTTGTTGCACTGGTTTCAATGCATTTATGCCAGCTTGCTTCTTCCCCAGTTCAGGAGGACTAAACTGTCACAGATGGCTGTCCCTGTCCCACCACCAACCATGCTCAATAGAAGTCTACGTAGAGCAGCCGCCATTGTACCTTTCCACGGAAGTGAACGGAGATGTCGTAACTCTGTCTATATACTCCTCTTAAGGCTCTGGATGGAACCGAGAGGAAAGGACAGGAGGAGAGGAGAGGGGAGGCTCAGTCATAAATGCATGCAGACCCCCGAGAACACGACACTGGGACAGGACGGGATGCATGGGAGGAGGGGGGCACAGCTAAGAACAAGTGCTTTTTAAATCCAAGAATACACATAAAACCTCCAGCAAAACAAACAGCGGCCGATCGTGCCGAGGAGGAGAAGAGCAGAGGAGAGCAGAGAAACAAACTGACTGAGATTGCCTTACCTGTAGAGCCCACAAGAAGCAAGGCTAAAAGGATATCCTTTGACTGGAACATTGCAAGTCCCTTCCCGAAGCGAAGAGCGATAACGTTAGACCAAACCAACGCTATAAACGCCTTTGGTCCCTATAAAAGATAAAAAAGGGCTTGTTTCCGTCCAACCCTCCCCAAAATGTTCCTTTACAAGCAGGTCATTCTAATAGATGTTGTTGATCGCCAGCCAGCCGTACAGCAGTACAGGAGGAGGTTACAGTACAGCAGGCTACAGTATGAAAGCCCACTAGTGCTCGCTGAGCGCCACCGCACTGTTCAAAGGCTGACTGACAAGCAGCAGCGGCGCCTTCTTTACACACGTGAATCAATCCGCACCAGGAGGAACTAGAACATGGGTCTTGCGGTTAAGTAGTGCGCTGCGCCCCGGTCTTAAAAATTATAAATATTTTTGGTATTGTATAGCCAAAATGTTGTGCACACTGTATTGTGTCTGCACTGGACGAGTTCGCTAGTTTTGTTTGACCTGGCGACTCTGGCGAACCGTCTTTTGTATTTCTACAGTTCATTCAGTTATCCTAGACATTAGGCTACTGTATAATATGAGAATCATTTAAATAGGCTGTAGTAGTAGTGTACTGTGTAGCCTTATACTCCAGCTTGCATAATTGGTTTTGTAAATACATGATGCTTTTCATTTGAGCATTATATATTAGCTTTATAATAAAGGTCTAAACCACAAATATTAAAATAATTGATTAAATTGTAGGATACAGACCTCCTGCCTATCTTTTACATTACAAGTCTATACCTAGTGAGGAAATAGTCATTACCTAATGCTTTTATTTGAGCACTATATAAGTAGGTCTGATAATCTACAATGGATGTCCAAAAATATTTCATGAATTTATTAAAATATATAACACATTGCAGGATACAGACGTCCTGCTTACCTTTTCACACTTTCACTACTGTAGTCAGATCCCAGCAAAGTAAATGTATGCATATGCAACATATGCACTAGCCAAACCCATAGAGGCGGCCGACGCTGAGCTGGAGTCTGATAATCAAAGTATACAAACAGTCAGATCCCATTATTGTTATTCCACCTTCTGTGCCCTCCTATAATGTATGTTGTCAACTGTGTGCTGTATATTTCCATTTATATGATCGATTGATGCATGCACATTAGACTTTCAAATCTGGTGTGTTGCTTGCCTTCTGCGTTGCAGATATTTCTCTCAACTATTAACATTATGAAGATGGGACCAGGCAATGATGAGCTTGGTATGAATGATATCACTGCTGATATCATTCATATCATTGTCTCACTGCCCATATCAAGCTGATACGGGCAGTGATTAACAATTTAAAGATAGATGGTCGATATCACTGTATATGAAAAATAGATCACTGAAGATATAGTATAGCATGTATAGTAGATACATCAAAGGATATAATGGTGCCACTGTATTATTTTAAAAACTACATGAATACTGGACAACTCATCCATTCGGGGTTATTGTGAGTAAAGTAGAGACAACTCACCCAGAAGCTGTGGACAGCTCACCCCAGTATTTCCTGGCCACATAACGGTTTACTACATTATGAAATAAGCCGTTATTGTCTTTCTGACTGTAGAATATTCATTAGTGAGTTATATTGTTGAAGTAATAAAACACATCCTATGTAACAAAACTACCATGACATGCCATTGTTCACTATAGCCTACTGTACCTCACACAGGGTGAGTGAGGGAGACCCATCAGATTGCTTCATCAATCAGTGTTTTGTTTGTTGCATGCGTCATCAACATGCAACAAACGTATCACACCGCAGGGACCGCTAAAACTGTATTGACACTTTGGTGTGAAGAGAGCTTTACACCCACAGTAGTTCGATAAAGTGTACCGAAATAGTGTACATTACACCATAATATTACATAATGTTGTAAAATGCTAGTCCATGACAACAGTGCTTATGTGTGTATTGCTTTATTCAGTAATACAGCAATACACTTACCTGAACAATGTTGCACAGTAATCTAAATATCTGTAATATAATATAATGTATAATAACAACAACAACAACAACAGGTGAGTTGTCCCCAGAAAGAGCCAGAACAGAGAAAGAGAATAACTCACCAAGAAAGTGCAGACAACTCACCCTGGTGGGACATAATAATAATAATAATAATAATAATAATAATAATGATAATAATAATCTTTATTTGTATAGCACCTTTCATGACATAAAATGCAGCTCAAAGTGCTTTACATTGCAATAGAGAAGAAGACAAAAAATAGTGGGAATGAATTAAAGAGGTCATTAAAATACATCAAAGAAGCAGTACAGTGAGAACCTGAAATAAGGCATAAAATATAACATATAAAATCACAGACAATCAGTTAAAAGCAAGTGCATAGAAGTACGTCTTGAGCTGTGCTTTAAAAATGTCTACAGAGGCTGCCTGTCAAATGCATAATGGGAGTTTGTTCCACGCCGTCGGTCCATAGAAGCAAAAGGCTGCTTTACCGTATTTTTTAGTTGCCATTTTGGGCACCGCAAGCAGGCCAGCAGTGGAAGACCTGAGGGGACGGCCTGGGACATACTTAGGCAGGCAGTCATGTAAGTCATGGAAAAGGGTGATGTGAAGGGTGATGTTTCTTGTTACCAACTAGAGTAGGTAACTATAGGCATCACATCTTGCGTATACCTCTCACAATCGGAAGGAAGACCATGTAGTATGTACCCAAACTGCTCCTATCTGTACTTGCACATGTAACTACAGGTAGCTCTCACTCTGCTCAGTGCTGTTTGTTCTGTTCAGATTAATAATAGATTTACTATACTTGGTGTCCTTGTAGTTAATACCTCACCTATATTAGGTTGTTACACTTGTCTTGCACAGCTGTTAGTATTGTAGTTGTCAGAGTTGTTATAGTCATAGCTTAGTTGTAGTATTTACGTTATAGTAATAGTATGCTATAGTTGCAGTATATATATAGTACGTCATGGTCCTGTGTAGTTTTTCTGTTTAGTTTTTCTAAATACGTTTTAGGTTATTATAGTTTAGCACCTTCACTTTATAATTAGGTTGTTCAGTCAGCTAGCACTTTATTGCCTTCAACTGTTGCACTATAGTTGCTGCTCTATTGTTTGTCCTTTTTGTCTATGCAGCAATACACTGTCTATGTCTCGCAATACACTGGTGGGACAAATTAAAAAAAAACCTTGAACCCACCTTATAGAGATATCACACAGTATGGATTTAATATGGTAGATATCACAGTACATTGGACACTATAAAACGGCTGCACCTCGGAGCGTGTATATATCTTTGACCGACTGGGTTTCTAATATGCCAAGTCATGGATTGACGCCTCGGGGCCCCCGAGGAAGCTGTGCTTGGAAATAATAGTTTTGATGTGATGCAGTTAAACTTTTCACATTTGTGACACCCCCTTAAGGGGCAAAAGTGACAGTGATGTATTATAGAGGCTCCTCAAACATGCGAGTCCAATTTGTGAGTTGATTGGATGTCCAGGGTTTATGGTAATTAATACAGTGGCTGACCAAAGCTCTGCTCCAGGGTCTGCCTCCTACTACTAGCAGGGGCGGATCTAGGCATGGGCATGGGGGGGCAATGCCCCCTAAATGCCCAGACTGCCCCACCAAACACGATGGCATGCAAAACAACCCAAGATATTTCAAATTAAAGTGCTTGTAATTAAAATAATTTGAAACACTACTACTGCTACTAACTAACTACAGCTGTGGCACCACTAAACCAACAGCATTTCATCATTGAAAACAGAAAACACTGAGTCCGACCTTCAGCTTTATTCATGCTGCATGCCTGACCTGTTGCAACTTCAACAACAACTGATGTTATTATTGATGCCTAATTGCCTAATAAAAGTCCTGTAACCAAAAATGGTATGGGTGCAACTTCATCGCTCGTGGTGCGAAGCGACACAGGCGATGAAGCCGTCCCCATGCCATTTTCTCTTGCCCCCCCATTGGGAAATGTTACATCCGCCCCTGACAACTAGCCTGATCCAAATGTGAACCAAATGGACCCGCTAAGGTCCTAAAAGAAAAATCATTAACAAACATGGCAAAACACAACTTGATGAGGTCATCAAGTTGTGTTTTTTTTTTTTTTTTTTTTTTCAGACCTCCATGTCTAGGAAACACAGAATGGGAGAACTTTTATTTTCTCATGTCTATTTGTCCACACAACATCTCTAAAGGTATATTAATTAACGACATAGTAAAATGTGGAAAATGGGTGAGAATTTGTTACTCGTAACACTGGAAAAACTATGGTTAAGTGCGAAAATGGGTAAAAACTTCAGTGATTAGTTGAGAAACAGATTACCGGTAATCGACTGCTAAAATAGTTGACAACCAATTGAGTAAACCAGTGGTTTTCAACCGGTGGTCCGGGGACCACCAGTGGTCCTTGACAGGGTTCCAGGTGGTCCCCAGCTAAGTTGGTTAACCAGATGTAACTCTTGAGAACGTAAAAATGAAACCAAATGGACCCTTGCGGGTCCATTTGTTTTCATTTTTACACTCTCAAGAGTTAAAATATTCATCATCTTAATTAGCTTAGCCCTAACTAGAAGATTAGTGGTCATTTTGGTCGGTATGTTTACCCTCTTTTGTTTCCCAAATCCAGCCTGGTATTGTGGACAAAAGCAAAAAAAAAAAAAATCTTTAGTTTTAGGGTCCGTGGGGCTAAAACGTCCTCAAATGGTGGTCCTTGGCTCAAATGCTGAATAAATGGTGGGCCCTGGGATCAGAAAGATTGAGGAGTAATCGATTTGATTATGATTCATCCATTAACCACTGCAGCCATACACCCGCAGCAGACAGCATCACAGTTCTGGACTGAAGACACATGAAGTGAGTGAAGCCAAGACAGACCTGGAAAGGATGAGTCCAGAGCTGGGCAAAGACGCAAAGAATGATCCTGGACCATCTGCCGAAGACTGCAGACAGAAAAACATAAACACATACCCAAATACCTGTAAATAAATACACAGGCTTATGCAATATGGCAGTTTTCATCCTGGAGAGAATACATTAGAGATTCCTACAAATAAACGGACGCTTCATTATAGATATTTTAAAGGGATAGTGGTGTCAACTGTATTAATTGATGTCCAGACTGCCGTGGTGGGAGTTCTGCTGTTTTTATTTTGTGAAATATGAATTAGTTCCGGTCCACTGGGGGCCATGCAGTAAAGTAAATGAATCCAAAAAGCAAACATAATTTGTATCGTTGACCCACTTCTAAAATATTAGCCCCTCTATCACATGTTTTTGTAGTGTGCAGCATATCACTACCTCCATGGGTGTGATTTTTATTTTGTTGAGGGGCGCAGGCCATTCCTATATGCCCAGCACAACATTTGTGTTTGTGAAATATTCCAGAGCAAAGTGAGGAAGCAAATTGTGATTGGTCGGTTCTGGAGAGCCTTCCTGCATCCGGAACGGTTGAAGAAATGACAGAGTTACTGTGTTGCAGATTTCCGTGCTAGGACATACAGACCCAGAGACGGACGTGAGGACATACAAGCACACTCAATGGAGTGGTTAGGCACCACTCAAAAAACATTCCATTATTCAATGCAACATACGAGACACTGATTGAGGGTACATAGCAACATGGCATACGTCTTTCTATGGAGTCAATAAGGACAATAATTTTATTGCATTTTAAGATTCATACTCAAAGGCCAGGGACCAGTATAATAGAGATAGTATAATGGGTGGGTATCTTAGAGGCATTTGCATACAATGTAAGTTCTCTCTTTGATTGTGCCCAATGAATTTCTAACCTATTTTTATGCATTCAAATAAAAACAAAACAGCCAGCTCTCCTGCCCCTGGGAGGGGCTTTTATGGTAGATTTGAATCAACAACACTCCTACTCCATTTTTATTTGCCACTCTTGCTACTCAAGTTGAAAAGCCTAATGAATAATTTATGATTATAATAAAATATAACCAGTTGATCTTTGCATGCCAGTAATTTAAACTTCATTGATTCACACTCGTACATACTGTATTGCACTAAGATACAGTGTTAAAACTTAGTTATCTTGAATTTAGAGCAGGGGTTTTCAACAAGTGGTCCGGGGACCACCAGTGGTTCCAGGTGGTCCCCAGCTAAGTTGTTTAACCAGATGTAACTCTCTCAAGAGTTAAAATATTCATCATGTGAATTAGTCCAAATCTACACAACTAGAAGATTAATGGTCATGGACAGAAGCAAAAGAAATCTTTAATCTGGGGGTCTATGGGTCTAAAAATATCCTCAATTGTCCATGGCTCAAATGCTGGAATACATGTTGGGCCCTGGGATGAAAAAGGTTGAAAGCTTAAAAATGATCACTTCTTGTGCTGTTTCATAGTCTTTTCACTTCCACTTTTCAGATTCAAGACCAGAAAAGTATAGTCAGTGATTTCACTTAGGCCTAATTCAAATCACTTTTTTTATTCTTTTTTAAACTTTTGTCGTGACAATCCTCCCTTATATAGAGTGTGCTGACCATATATGGAGTTCCTCCTTGTACCCAATGAACTTCAGCAAGTCAAACAAAACACTAGTTTCATTTTGGGCTTTGAGGCAATCAGGGGAGCCTTCATCCAATCAGGGAAGAGGAGGGCCTTGGTGCACATGATGTTGGCCTGTTGCGTGCTCCCCCAATGCAGAGCGTGTGTATGTGCATATCCTGTTGACATTTGTGGACCGTTTTTCCCCCCAAATTACCCAAATCACATTATGCTCCTGTAAACTGGAGTAGGCATTGCTCTGCATAGTACTTCAAAGCAGGGCCGGATTTAGCCACCCCTACTAGGGTGGGCTGGAAGAATGGCAGCTCCAACGTGTTCCATATGAAGCAGTGGTTTTCAATGTTTTTGACACCAGGGCCCACTATTTATTCAGCATTTGAGCCACGGAACAGCATTTTTCTTTTGTCCACAATTCCAGGATTTGGATTTGGGAAAACAGTCAAACTTAGAGATCAAAATTACCATCAATCTTCAACGTTCTCTTGTGTAGACATGGGCTAATTCACACGATGAATATTTGAACTATTGAGAGTGTGAAATGAAAAACCAAATGGACCTGCAAGGGTCCATTTGGTTTCATGTTTACGCTCTCAAAGAGTTACATCTGGTTAACCAACTTTCCACCATTTAGCTGGGGACCACCTGGACCTCTCTCAACCACTGGTGGTCCCTGGACCACTGATGAAAACCACTGATATTACCTTTCATTGGTGAGCAAGTAGCCCCCCCCCCCAGATCCGGCCCTGCTTCAAAGATGCATGATTTTCTTTCTTAAGTTCAAGTACCTTGTATGAACTTTTGGGGGGGAAATCAGCAGTGTTGGCAGACTTACTACTGAAAATGTCAGTTTGCATAATGATTCAGAGCAAGACACATGCACTTGTTATATACAGTATATGCTAAGTATATGCCCCCTATATACCGGGTAAGTAGGGAGTTACAATATTAGTGAAAGTTTCTGCCATATCTGCATCACACAAGCAATTTATCACCCATTATAGTTATGGGAGTGTTGAATTGCTTGTAATCTCAGAGCTAAAAATCTATCAGTTCATGCATTTAGTCTGGTAATGGTTTAAGACAGCAGATTCATTGTCTGCCCCTGCAAGGCACAGAGGCCTCCTTTGTGGACGGATGATATTAATCTGGGTAGATGTGGCGGAGTCTGCAATCTCTGCAACCTCTCTCTCTCTCTACCTCTCTACCTCTCACCCACACACTTTCTTTCTAGATCAGGTTGTGATACCTCCATGAAAATGATTTCCAACGATAGCCCCGTCTATCATCAAACTAGTTTGGCTGCTAATTAGAGCAGTTGCTTGGAAACCAGATGGTTTCTGGTTCAATGTCCTCTTAATTGGCTCTGTCTGGGCAAGACACTGAACAGTTTGAACCCAAAACTGCTACCTAGTCTATTAACCCAGAGTGTGAGTGCACTGTAGCTGAGCTGTCCGTGGTGGGCATATTACTTTGTCTTTCTAGTTTATTATCAGGGTCGGATTTAGCAGGCCCTACTAGGGAGGGCTGGAAGAGTGGCAGGGTGGGTAACTCCAAAGCTTTTATTATATGAAGCAGTGGTTTTCAACCTTTTTGACACCAGGGCCCACCATTTATTCAGCATTTGAGCCATGGACCACCATTTGATGACATTTTTTCCCCACAGACCCCCAAAAAACAAAGATTTCTTTTGCTTTTGTCCACAATATCAGGGAGGATTTGAGAGAAAAACAGTCGAACATTCAAATCAAAATGACCATTAATCTTGTACATTCTCTAGTTGTGTAGACTTGGGCCAATTCAGATGAATATTTTAACTCTTTAGTGTAAAAAATTAAACCAAATGGACCTGCAAGGGTCCATTTGGTTTCATTTTTACGCTCTCCTGGAATGCAAATGCCTGCCTTTGCCCCTTTGTACCCTGCTCATCTGGCAGGCTGGACTCTGCTTTGTATCTTTTTACCTCATCTCAGCTACAGAGAGGAGTTAAAATGTATTCCTTGGATTCATGGAAGCCAATAAATAATTTGATGACAAGTGATAGAAAATGAGTAATTATTTAACTTCTGCAGTTGTCAGACAATGTCAGACAGAGCCACAGGCAATAGACAGATTGACAGAAAGTATATTGCAGAAAGAAAGTTATTGTACATTTCAGATTTTTTAGTAATGCATTATATTACAAGTTACTGCATGTTGATAATATATTAAGCCAGAGGAGGAAAAAAATGCTTGTCAGCTTAAGCTCAGAAGTGTCTCTTGAGACACCCTTGTTTATTTCTCATTTTAAGATCACCTACGCCTCTTTATGGCTCCTAAGATACTAGGATCCATATGAGGCAAAGCTGAAGTCTCTCCATTGGCTGCTACAGCTGTATTTGAGTGATAAATGAGACAAAGCTGAAACATTGCTATACCTTAGTACAGGGGTTTTCAACCTTTTTGATGCCAGGGACCACCATTTTTTCAGAATTTGAGCCACGGACCCGGACATTTTAGCCCCACGGACCCCCAAAACTAAAGATTTCTTTTGCTTTTGTCCATCTTCTAGTTGTGTAGACTTGGGGCTAATTCAGATGATGAATATATTAACTCTTGAGAGTGTAAAAATGAAACCAAATGGACCCGCCAGGGTCCATTTGGTTTCATTTTTACGTTCTCAAGAGTTACATCTGGTTAACCAACTTAGCTGGGGACCACCTGGAACCCTCTCAGGGACCACTGGTGGTCCCCGGACCACCTGTTGAAAACCCCTGCATTAGGAGCCATGAAGGTGATAGGTGATCTTAAAGTGAGAAATAAAACGTGGGTGTCTCAAGAGACACTTCTCCATAGTGCATATTATATTACCCAACACTGTCAGCTGTGCACAGCAGGTGAATAAGTGTACCAGGCACAATTGTAAAGTGCTGCTTAGGATAGAAGTGGCAGAAAGGCTGCCGTTTGTTTATATGGCGGTGATGTAATCACCAGAGACATGCATGTCTGTAGTACAAGGCTCCAATATATCCACCATGCACCAGCACAGAGGAGCTATAGTTCCACATCACGATCCACACAGATGACACACGACGCATGCCATGCCTCATCATGTCTGCCAACTGTTGCGTTATGGCTGTGCATCACATTTTGTCTGGCAAGAAACGGTCGTCTGTCGTTTCTCCTATAAATATAAGTGGAATACAACACTTGGAATTGGTTACTGTTTGAGATAGATAGGGTTCCTGGCGGTGCCATGATGAGTAACTAACACACCCACCAACATCATGTTGCAAGAGGCAACATGTGTTCAGGGTTGCTGTGGCCCCATACTGACAGCTAAACAAGTTATATTTAACTTGAAAAGACCATAAACCTAAACCGTGATGGTTCAAAGCTGTGTAGTTTGCGTGCAGCATCTACATTTTAAAATCACATTAAAGCAGGGGTGCCCAAAACCAGGGCCGGATCTAGAGGGGAAGGCAGGGGTGGGCAGAGCCTAACCAAATGTGTTTTTAAACAGTGGTTCGGGGACCACCAGTGGGCCTTGAGAGAGGTCCAGGTGGTCCCCAGATAAATGGTGAAAAGTTGGTTAACCAGATTAACTCTTTGAGAGCGTAAAAACCAGGTTAACTCTTTGAGAGCGTAAAAAATGAAACCAGCAAAGGGTCCATTTGGTTTCATTTTGCGCTCTCAAGAGTTAGCATATTTATCATCTGAATTAACCAAAGACTAGAGAATGTAGAAGATTAATGGTCATTTTGATCTGTAGGTTTGACCATTTTGTTTCCGAAATCCAGCCCAATTTTGGGGTCTGTGGGAATAAAATGTCCTCAAATTGTGGTCCTCCGTGACTCAAATGCCAAATAAATAGTGGGACCTGGTATCAAAAAGGTTGAAAAACCACTGTTTCATATGAAAAACTTTGGAGTTGCCCACCCTGCCATTCTTCCAGCCTTAGCCAGCCCTGCCCAAAATGTAGATTCTACCGTACCAGTAGACCACACAGGCTGTACATAATATTCCCCTAGAATTGTCAACTTAAACCCCAAATACTTTGTCTTCAAACATCAGTAGTAACATATACAAGAAAACCCTTCTAATTCTCCCCATCTATTTTTCATTTTAAGTGCATTATTCTTAAACTCTGCATAACAGTAAGCAACACCATTAATTAATTTCCAGGGGCCTTGAAATGTATTTTCAGCAATGGGATGATCGCATTTTTGATGTGTAGATCTTGTTGAGCCGGTCATTTTGAAAAGTAGCTCTCAAGTCAAAAAAGTGTGGGCACTCCTGGACTAAACGACAGATTAATGAGACACTGTGCACAAAAGAGAAGAGAAGAGAAGAGAAGAGAAGAGAAGAGAAGAGAAGAGAAGAGAAGAGAAGAGAGAGAGAGAAGAGAAGAGAAGAAGAGAAGAGAAGAGAAGAGAAGAGAAGAGAAGAGAAGAGAAGAGAAGGTGTGGGAGACATTTAAAATGGTGTGCATCACTGTTATACATTGGCAATATTTCCAATTTACAACAATAATGATGTGCACCATTTTAATTAAATGTCTCCCACTCCTTTCTTCCATACAGCCTCCTACACACCACTATGATTAAACAAACAAACAACAAACAAAACCAGCAAAAGTATAGCTCATAGATTATTGGGCTTTGACTTGGGAAACTGCTGCCATCTAGGGGTTGTACGCATGGACTACAATGATGTTATTATGACACAGCACTTTGCATGCACTGCTGTCATTTTGACGAGAGGCGGCAGTATTTCTTTATTACTTTCATCGCTTTAGACCCAAGGCTAACCTCATATCCATAGACGTAGCACAAAATATTAAATCTCGGGGGTCTTGGTTGTTTTAGATTTAGGTGTGTTCTCTACTACAGACTAGTAGGCCTACAGAGCATAGAACAGCCGCGTTCAGTATTTATTTACTACAATCACAGAAGGCCGGACATGGAAAGTATAAATAGATGTAGGCTTACTCAAGTATTGTACTTGAGCTTATACATTTATTCTACTGCAATGTAGTTAGTTCCATTTAGTATTAGATTGAGTATTACAAATGTACCGTCCTAAGCTGCTCTACAATCTAAAGGTATGCCAAATTTTCTCATGTTTCTACCTAATGTTTATCTCTAAGTGACTATTTAGGTGGCATCAGTACTTCAAGGTAATATAGGCTGTATGCAACTTTAGTGAGAACAAGATCTGTGACTTGAATCTAACTCTGAATGAAACTGCTGGAGACTGCTGCACTGTGATTGGCTAAAATGACACCCCCCTCCCCTACACGCACTAGCACTGCCTTGCCATGAGCCCAACGTCAGACTCATTTACTATCAGCAGTGACTCATTTACTATCATCCACAGCTGTCTCCCTCAACCGCAAGTTGATTTTGCCCCTCCTGTTCTAATGCCTTTATATTAGAGCTCTTCTATTCTTCTCTTCCTTCGTGTGCAGCCTCTCACCTGTAGCGAAAATCAAAAGAACATTTCCACAACTCACCAATAAAAATGCAGCTTTTATTACAAAGCCTACTTTCCTTAGTGGACCCACTCTGAACCAGCCACCACAATTCATTATAAAATGCACTTTGTGGCCATAAAAGGTATTAATTTTCCACGAAAGGAAAAATCTTGTCTATAGGCTATGGGGTTTTCTCTTGGAAATATCGGTAGAGGGAGCGTAACCGTGCAATGGAGTAACTAAGTGGGAGTCAACTATTCAATGTGGGCGTCACTCCAAATGATATGACGTCATGTAGCATAGAACTAATGGGGGATAGGAGGGGCCTGAATGACAGATTGGTCAGCCATGACCTGCCCCTTAGAACAGAAACCTAACTTGTTAACTGAAGGCTAGCTTTCTGATAACATAAACCGCATTTGTATATGCAAGTGCTGATCTGCATTTAGACGTGGCCGAGTGCAGGCAGAAAAGATAGCTCTAGAGCTATGGACCAGAGATAGCAAATGAATAATGCTATGTTCACAATGGTGACTGTTACATCATCTAACAATTGACAAAACAAACCTAGACTTAACAAAAAATAAAATCACCGGTACAGTCAGTAAGTAATTGTATGTTTAATCTATATACAGTAAATGACCTCTACATAGCATCGCTTTCATTGTCACCTTCATTCATTTTAATCACAACAACAAATGAACAGCAGCACGCACCATGTTCCACTTCCAAGAGGTCCACTCAATAACTAGGCTACGACATACATCCACATTACAATCTGATAATAGCTCCAAATGAGTTTATCACAGGTGTTACATTTGAGCAGGTGGTGAAGAGCTGGCTAGTGTCATAAATCTGTCAAAACCTAAGCATCCAACCTGCTCTCCAAAGGCTTCCATTCTGATTTATGAGGGGGCAAAGAAGGCACATCCATTACAGCACCAGACTGAAAAGACTGAAACTGTGAGCAACAAGATGCATGGGGAAACTTCAAATGTTCTCTAAATTGTCCAACTTAGTGATTCATAACTGATGTCATGTGCAATGACAATTACAACTTTATACCACATACGCAGTTATTCAAGAAGTCTAGGGCTGCAACTAACAATTATTTTCAGAATCGGCCGATAATTTCAACGGTTAATCAACCCATCGGATTATGGCACTTAGCTATCACTTTAAAAATATGTTAATGTCTGTTTTTTCAACTATGTTAAAATGACAGTCATAGACAGTGTTGTAGTGGTACTTTTAGAAGTGGGGGGGACGCCTCTGAAAGGGGAATTCCCCCCATTTTATTTTATTTTTTTCTGAGAGTGTACAAATGTGAACCAAATGGACCCTAGCGGGTCCCCCCGCGTCCCCCCTCCACTACACCCCTGGTCATAGACAAACTTGGGTGTGATTTTTAACCGATAATGATGTAAATGGATTGGACTCAAATAGTAATTTCAGATACCGGTAATCTGTATACTGTCATTAACATAAGGCCTATCATTATCTACTCTAATTCACATGTGTCTAAAGCATGTCTAAATGCAATGCTAAATTGAAATAAAACTCTGGAAGATATCTCTATACAGTACAACCACTGGATATTAGTTATTAATAGCATCACAGGAGATGCAGTAACAGCATATTTGATATAGATTTATATTTATCTTGTAAAAGAGAAGCTAATGGTCTTCTTTCACCATCTCCCAAAGCACAATTTCCATCTAAACTAAATGCATGTTTAAAGGACTATAATTCACTGTTTTTTCTTAAATTACATCCAGGCTCCTTTGTAGCACACCAGGTTCATTTCTCAGCTAATTTGATTCAGATAAGATTGAACATTATCAATTCATGAATCAATGCAGGCAGTGAATATGGAACAAGAATAGTTTGGGCATGTGGTCCATTTTTCTTCCAGTGAAGGAGAAACAAAATAAAACCTTAATCTATACACTTTAGGCAGCAGACTCACTACAACTGGGTAAAAGGTACAGTACAACATGAATAAATACAATGTGACAAAAAGTAAGCAGTTAAACATCAACACAAGCCTACTGTAGCAACTAAGTGAAATAGCCAATAGTATTTCATGCTCAAGAACCATGGCCTATTGGTTGTGATTTGTCAGTGGGCATACTCCTGTATAATACCCTATTGGCCTGAATACAAGGCAGTGGAAAGATTTTTCCCCAGTGGAAAGATCCCAAAAATGGAGTTACGCTATTTTTTGGGAAGTATATTATTTGACATTCAATGTTCCTTTCACACAGGGTCGGACTGGCCATAAGGAATAGTGGGAGGTCTCCCGGTGGGCCTAGACCATAATAATACAGACCTGACGGTCTGTGAGGTGGTTGAGTGTCGGGGATTTAGGCTTAGGATTACGGCTGGAGGGGTCTGTTTTGCTAGACATTGCTACACCCTTCTCTAAACCTGCCCCTAAACCTAACCGATAAGATAAGCAGCCTACTGGGAATTATGCCTTGATAACGGTATAAGCGGGTGGGACATGGCAACAACAGGGGCCTGTGGGTTGATGTGTGACGTCGTCACATCAACTGTGAGGCACGTCCACTCCTGGGCTAGGTCTGCTGCTGGACCCTTTTGCAAATAAAGCCTGTTCTATCTTGAATCCTTGTGCCACCATCATTCTTGTGAGAGCTTCAAAGGGTTGTAGGTGTCTGTTGTTTTGTATCATTCAGTGGTTGACACTAACACTTGCCCGCTTGCCCGGGCAAGTAAAAAAAAATGGTGGGGCAAGTGAAGACTGCTACCTGGTTGCCTGATCGGGCAAGTGTGCAACTTAGTGCACTATAACACAACACAATATTTGTCTTGAAGGGAGTCATTGCACTCTACCACTGTGTCTTTCCCTGCTTTCTAGCTATCCACAATTCCAGGCTAGATTTGGGAAACAAAACAGGCAAATTAACATACACATCAAAATGACCATTAATCTTCTACAGTGTAGACCTGGGCTAATTAAGATGATGAATTTTAACTCTTGAGAGTGTAAAAATGAAACCAAATGGACCCGCAAGGGTCCATTTGGTTTCATTTTTACGTTCTCAAGAGTTACATCTGGTTAACCAACTTAACTGGGGACCACCTGGAACTGGGGGGCAAGTGACCGTGACCATGACCTGAGGGCAAGTAGAACCTGACTTGCACTTGCCCAATGGGCAAGTGCCTCGGAGACCTTAGTGTCAACCACTGTCATTAATCTGATTGTTTTGTTTGTGTGTGGTGGGTCGGTCTGGGCCAAATTTCTGCAAAAAATAAAAAAATAGGCCGGTCTGTGTCAAATTCCCGCATAGAATGACCAGAATGACCGGGCTGAACTTTGGTCCCAGTCTCACGCTGTTTTCACACAAATGAGTCTTGAAAAAATGGGGTCTTCTTGCCCTATAGGCTATGGAATGAGCTACCCTTCCATCTAAGAACTGTGGATTTTGTGGGCATTTTTAAAGGACTATTAAAAACTCACCTTTGTAGACATGCCTTTTCATAACCTGCTTGGTTAAATGTTGATTGCTTTATTTTAAAGGGTAATTCCACCCATTCAACGTTTTACTATGTCATTAATATATATGATAAAAGGTTCCCTTCATTCCGTGTTTCCTAGTAGAAACGGAGGTCTGGGAAAAAAATGAACATGGTGAAACAACTTAATTGATGACATCTTCACTAGGGTCCATTTGGTTTCATACACTCAGGAAAATGGGTGGAATTCCCCTTTAACTCCATTTCTGACTTATTTCATTATTGACTAGTTTTTATTGACTATATAAAAATCTTCCACATTCACCACAGTAGTACAGGTTTTGATTGATAATGCATGTGGAATAGAGGATATTACCACCACTAGTGTAGCATGTAGGCCATATTGGTAATTGGAAGTGTCAACCGAAATGTTACATTGTACTATTCATTAATTTCAGCATCTATTATGCCTGCCCTGAGTGCCCTCTGCCAATTTAAGGAAGGTGTCAAATTAACACGTTAATACTGTTAACACAGCTCAATACATGGGCTTTAATTAAACTTTTAAGTGGTCACTCTGCACAAAACTGCTTAACTTGTGTGCCGACTTGTGTGATCATATTAAAGTTTGAGTATGTGCCTATTATGGGAGGCAGTGCTGTTTTGAGAATATTAGTCTTTTAGTCCCATTTAGTCTGGCACATTTCTCGAAGTCTGAACAAGTTATTGTCTTCCACTGTAAAAAAAAAAAAAAATAGTTATGGGAAAATTCCTCCTCTCCTTTTCCTAGTTGACATTTCATTTAAACAAGCCTGGTTTTATCTAGCATCAGTATTAAAGACTCTACTATAAAATATCCTCCATATCAGCGCCAACCACAACCTCAGGACATTGTGTTACTGCAGCTAAACTGTCCATAAAGAAATGTGTTAACGGGTCCCAAGCTGGGCCGGGTACCACGGGACAATATTGAAAATGGGTTCAGTGTCTCGCTGGCGAAGGACTCTGAAAAACAGAGGAAAAGTGCACAGAGAGGAAGACCCATACAGGGGTTGACACTAAGGTCTCCGAGGCACTTGCCCATCGGGCAAGTGCAAGTCAGGTTCTACTTGCCCTCAGGTCATGGTCACTTGCCCCCTAGGTTCCAGGTGGTCCCCAGTTAAGTTGGTTAACCAGATGTAACTCTTGAGAACGTAAAAATGAAACCAAATGGACCCTTGCGGGTCCATTTGGTTTCATTTTTACACTCTCAAGAGTTAAAATTCATCATCTTAATTAGCCCAGGTCTACACTGTAGAAGATTAATGGTCATTTTGATGTGTTAATTTGCCTGTTTTGTTTCCCAAATCCAGCCTGGAATTGTGGATAGCTAGAAAGCAGGGGAAAGACACAGAGGCAGAGTGCAATGACTGCCTTCAAGACAAATTTATCTTGTGTTGTGTTAATAGTGCACTATGTGGCACACTTGCCCGATCGGGCAACCAGGTAGCAGTCTTCACTTGCCCCACCATTTTTTTACTTGCCCCGGGCAAGCGGGCAAGTGTTAGTGTCAACCTCTGCCCATATGAACCTGTTGCTTTCGTTTCCATTTCACTTTTGAGGTTTATTCGCAACAATGCAATAATAAATCAACCAAGCAATCAATTAATACAACTATTTCCGAAAGCCTGCAATAATGTCTCTTTCAAGTCCTTGTCCGTGTGTGTGGCAAAAAACGCAGGGGCGTTTTTTGCCATTAGGCAGTTGCCTGGGGCGCCATGAAGGGACAGGGGGCACCGGGGCGACCACCAGACAGGCTTTAAAAGGATCCTCATATGGAAATACATTATACTTGTCCTCTATAGAATTGAACATTTAAAACACATATACTCTTTAGTTTAAAAACGGTTCATAATTTTATCCCTTGGGGGGCGCCATTTTACTGTGCCTGTCATAGGTATGACGTCACAGGAGATTTTCCCTGGAGCCCCCCTTACCAAATGGAAAATATTGCCTGGCGCTCCAAATTGCTTAGAAACGCCACTGGTCACCTGTCAGGTAAGTATGACATACATATGAATGTAGGTGAATGTGTAGTGTCCATAAATGTATTGAACAGGTGAGTATGAATGTTGCTGTGTGTTTGTTCCCATAAACATACAGTCTGACCATAACACTGGTCAAATTCAATATCACCCCTAAACTCTCAGCACATAGTAACTCTTTACATTCAGCATAACCATTTGGCTTCAATATAACCATCAAAACCCACGTTTTGCATTGAAATAACTTCATATGCAACTCTCAGTGTCAGTACTGGTTCAATATAGCTGCCATTACTTGGAATTCTTAATAGGCTACTGTTAAACAGTGTGCTTGTGTCTAACATAACTAGTGCAAACCGAGTTTACATTCATTTTCTTTAGCTTTAAGCTGCTCTTAATACTCAATAATTGTCTTATCAAAACATGTGTATCATCGCAAATAGGGGATCATAGAAACTAAAAGAATATTCAAATACAATTCAATAACAATAACCTCAGTAGGCCTAAAGGCTCACTTATCAAACTATCCCCCTACAGTAAACCATCAAGCACAAATATTTGGAAATGTAATGAGGGGAGAAATGTAAACAGGGGTCGACCCACGGTTCCGACGGGTCACGGGTCCGAGGGGGCACGGGTCCGAGGGGGCACGGGTCCGACGGCCGGGTCAGTGACGCGCGGCCCGACGGGACAAGGTTTTCTGCGCGCATGTATCGCGCTTCATCCCCCCCCCCCCCCCCCCCCCACACACACACACGCGCGCGCGCGCGCACACACACACACACACCGCCCCTCTGCGTAAGAACATATCTCTCACTCTGACTTGATTGCTATCATCATTTAAAATGACTGTGCTATAGGTCTATTCATATTTAAACAAGATGAAAAAAAGACCGACCGACAGACAGTCAGGGGTCTCCTTTTTCTATAACTAACGGTCCTAACCCATAAAATATCCCTTCTCCAACTTTACTCCTTGCCACGGTTCTCCTTTATTTCCAGCTACACCAAATCAAAATTAAGCAAAGCCCTTTTGTTTTGTCTTTTTGCTTTGTTTTTAGGGAAGTAAAATGCGAGTCTTTGTTGCAATTTGGGATTCGAATGAGGCTTCACATACCTGACAAAATAAAGCGCACTGCCCGGCTCTATGTATCAACAGGAATACGCCCCCCTGCTGTCTATAGCAACATTTTCTTGCATGCTCGATTCTAGCAAAGTAAGCAAATAATGTGCCCGGTAATAAGGAAATATGCAATTGGAAATGGGTGGGCACATTTTACGCAGTGCAAGGATGTGTCGTTATAGGCCATACCAGACATTTACAGTTGATAGACGTGGTCGAATCCTAATGAGGAGACTGCATGGTCCCTGCAGGCCTGAATGAGCAGTTTATCAGTTTCTTAAGGAAACAACATAATTACACTGGCTGTGCGTAAAATGGTTCCAAATGCCGAGAGAGAGATGTCTATACTGGTTGTGATCTGACATTGAGTGCTTAATATTTGTCAATTCTGCGAATTCTCTCTCTCTGCATGTGTGGGCACTGCCAAACAGACAATTGTATGTCGGTCCCAATTTAGCCATGAAGATTAGGAAAGATTCATATGGGTTAACACTAGAATGCCTGAGAGGTCATTTTGAGCGTTTTTGAGATTTTGAAGTGGATTTTCTCTGCCTGTGATGGTCTGAAAAGGTCCCCTTGCATGACTTTTCCTAAATATGCAATTCAAGTCATCTCTGTTTTTCTTTTCGTCTGTAATAATTTCTAAATATGAATTTAGAGGAACTACCTAAAAAGACGGGACATTCGCCGTCAATTTGACCATCCTCACCCTCCTCCCCCGCTAATCCTCACAGAAGGATTTTCGCACCAGTCTAATGGGTCATTTACATTTCAATTCTTGTCGCGTGTCGGGTGCGGCCTCTCTCTCTGTCTCTCTCTCAGCACTAAACTAAGCTAACTAAACTAAGCATGTCTTTGTAACTTTTCCACATTTTCAACTGTTTTTATTAGACCCGCCAAAGGGTTTTCGTCCATTTAGTCATTTTAGTTTATCATGTGCAGCTGCGATGCGGCAACGCGGCCTAAGCACGCAGCCTGGCTGCGGGCTGACAGACACATGCATGAGTATAGCCTATTCTCAAACGATTATAGATCTTATTTTCAAACAATTATAGCTCGGTCAATTCTCAATCATTTCTTACCATTCAACATGTTATGTTGAAAAAAATGTTCCTTGTTTTTTTTTTGCTGTATGTGGCGTGCATTTATCCCAAGTCTGCGAAATGTTATAAAGTAAATGGCAAAAAAGTCGGAAATTTGCGGCAAAAAAGATGTTTTTTTGATCATTCATTTCTCGGTCAATTCTGGACCATTTTTTACATTTCAAAATACAGCGTGATGGGAAAAACCTTCTCTCTCAGATGCTGTATGGAATATGTGGGTAGGTGTTCTCTACGATGCGGGATCGAGCAATTACCCGACTGCCTATAATGGGTTGCATATGCATAACATTGCATATGCATAAAACACTAGAACAGCATAGTAATTTTATAGGATGACGATAGCAATCAAGTCAGAAACACCTGGAGGGGGGAGAGAGAGAGAGAGAGAGAGAGAGAGAGAGAGAGAGAGAGAGAGAGAGAGAGAGAGAGAGAAGAGAGAGAGAGAGAGAGAGAGATCACAACGTGTGTGTGTGTACGTGTGTGGTGTGTGGAGTGTGTGTGTGTGTGTGTGGGTGTGTGTGGGGGGGGGGGGGGGGGGGGGGGGGGGGGGGGGGGGGGGGGGGGGGGGGGGGGGGGGGGGGGGGGAACCTTGTCCTGCGCGCCATCACAGACCCGGCCGTCGGACCCGTGCCCCCTCGGACCCGTGACCCGTCGGAACCGTGACGCGGACCCATGTAAACGTACTATAAATGCAAAACCTTTCACCTATAGTTATCAAGTAATCAGGTAACCAACAGTAGTAATGTCGTGGATTAATAGAACAAGAACCATTTCTCTGTTTGGTACACGTGGTGGACAGCGCCATCTACAGTGTCTCATACAAATAATGTCTCTCACAAAGCTGTTTGGCGTCATGCAGCAGCAGAACAGCCCGCGATTTTTGTCGAGTTTTTAAAGTGTCTTACTCTTGAACGAAACTTAATGCACTCAAAATGTCATAAACAGTCTCTCAGTAACGTCACATACACAACGGAACCTTAAGAGATAAGTTGATGTTGTTTTCACGTTGTACTGACCTGAAAAACAGAGGAAATGTGCACAGAGATGAAGACACATGAACCTGTTGCATACGTTTCCATTACACTTCTGAGGGGACTGCAAATCTTAAGAAAGTCCACCTAGAAACAAGCAGCGCCACAGAAAGGTTCCGTTTCTCATCTCAGTGTACCCCACTACAGTGACTTAGCCTACTGGTATCATTTGGCTGAGTAACCATTTGCGTAAGAAGAATAAACGTACAGGAAAATACTTTTAACTATTTGGGTGTATCACGATTTCAAGGAAAATAAAAAAATATATATTTCACCATTTGTAAGGGTCTCACAAATGGAAAGGATTGGTTTCATCAGTGTTGATTTTGGCTCAAACCAGAAATACACTTCAGGGACATTATACGATATGATATTAAGTATTAAAAACAATAGGAATCAATGTTATTTGTGCTTTAAAAATAAATAAAAAGAAGCTCTTTTGAAAACACAATTAGTACTTTAGTCCCATTGATTTAGTCCTTTGAAATTCTTCGGTTAGTATATTCTTAGTCAACTAAATATTGAAAACCTTAGTTGACTTTAGTCTTCAAGTTGTGTTTCACAATGTTAATGATTCTTCTTTTCTGGGCTTTTTTACTGAGTGTACAAATGGACTCATTAGGGTCCATTTGGTTCCATTTGTACACTCTCAGGAGAAATGTTGAAAATGGGTGGAATTCCATTTTAAGGTGAGGAAGATTTTCTGGAGATCTGCAAAGGTCACGCTATACCACATGTGAAGAAGTCAATGAAGTAGGTCCAAGATCCGGATTTTCAAAACACTCTCTGAGTTTATTTTTCTCAAAGTCAAAAAGTGATCAATACAAAACAGCAAGGCTCAAATCGCCGTTATGATTCATAAAATACACCTCAAAGGATAAAAAATAAAGTAGAACAATGGGGGTTATAGTGCACATAAGGCCACGACATACCTGCATGCTTTTCTTTATGTTGAGTCATGCATGAGTCAGTTTTGCCCCTGTGGCAAAAACAATAGCAAAAAAAACTGCGAGTGCACACTGATTTATAATACTGTCAATATTATAATGTAGGTAAGCATCCCTGGGTGAGGATTATGCACCCTTCAGCTGAGAAACCAATTGAAAAACTATGTGATGTGCAGTAATCATCACTCCTGTCCCTGGCTGAGTTATGGCCACTGGAGATATGAGTGACAGAGCAGAAGCAGAATAATGAGCAGCATCAGTGTTGCCAAACTGCCCAAATCCAAAATGCACTACTAATGGCACTTCCAAAATGCACTAGAATGCTCTAGAGCAGTGGTTTTCAACCTTTTTGATACCACGGCCCACTATTTATTCTGCATTTTAGCCACGGAGAACCACCATTTGATGTTGAGTTTAGTCTCTTTGACTAATTTAGGAGAAATAACTGGCAAAATGTTGGTCAAAGTAGCATTTTCTAAATGTGTAGATTCTTGAAAAATGGGTAAATCCGAGTGTTAATATAATTTATCTCTTGAGAGTGTAAAAAATTAAACCAAATGAACCCTTACTCGTCCATTTGGTTTCATTTTATGATCTCAAGAGTTACAGATCTATAAGGGCCCTTTTGGTTACCATTGGTCCTTTCGTGGAAGGAAGGAGGACTATCATAGGTGAAAAACAAGGGTTATATCTCTGGCGCCTGTCAACCAATTTCGCCCCAACTCACCAGCGAAAAAGCACTAGATTTTCCACCAGGAGTTTTTCCACTAATTTTGGCACAAAGGGGGTCTGGAAAAAAGCTAAATATAGTGACAAATGTGGCAAGTTGGCAACACTGAGCACTGAGAAGCACGACTGCTGAACAGGCAAGCGCATAATACTGTAGAGCTGAACATATTTCAATAAAGATATTTCATACCACTCATTATTCAGCTATACAGATAAGTGACAGTGATAATGTCCCAGGTTTGTTGGGCAGTACTGTAGTACAATACTGTAGTTGGAATAGATGAATCGGCTGCCATGTGTTTTATTCTTTTCTGTTTTATATAATGCATGCAAATGGTTGTGAGATAATATGGTGGTCATTTATTGCTGTATGCAAAATAAGCTAATATTTCATGAAAGAGATTTGTAGATCTGCATATATTTTGTACATAGAATGGAATTAGTATGCTTTTATTAGCTCATAACATGTCTATGATGGAGTTTTATCAAACAAATGCTTTGCAGATAGAAAGAGGATAATTCAGCCCTTCCATACAGCTACAACGTTGGTGAGTTTATGAGGTCAAGGTAAACTTTATTGTCCACAAGGGAAATTTGTCTTGGGCTTTCACCCCTGCTTCAGCCACACATGAAACATAAAAGACAAACAGAATACAAAAAACAGGAAGACAACATTTCACGGTGCACAGTGTGAATAATCTGACCGCTTACATTCACTGCTGTTTCAGAGCCTCATTCAACATTTTAGTTCAGCCTGCCACATTTTATTTATTTATTTATTTATTTTTTGTACTCATTTGTGTTGTTTAACCCTTTGTGTCCTGAACGCGTTTTGGTGTTTTATCTGTTGAAAAATAGCAGATCAACAAGCTCATGTCGCGCCACCGAGTGGCGCGACATGAGCTTGTTGTTCTGCTATTTTTGAAAAATTATGAACATGTGCTGCAAATCTCTGAATATGTTATTTTGGAAGCAAACATTTTTAACTCACTACACTACAACTAATTTTTGCATCTGGGGGATCCCTAGAACAAGCAGTTATGGGGGAGTCAGTGGAGGTATTACAACTCTAGATTCATCCCATGATAAACAAATCTAGAGTTGCATTGAACAATCATGCACAAACCAATTAATCAGATATAATGTCATGTCAAACATCAAATGAAAATAACCAATATCAAACACAACAGTTCGCCAAACATATTTCCAAAACAATAAAACTCGCCAATTCAGTTCACGTTCACTCATCCAGAACAATGCGTTCCAGGGCCGGATCTAGAGGGGAGCAGGGAGATAGATAAATAAAAAAAATGACCATTCTTTTACATTCTTTTTTCTGTCTAATTCAGATGATGAATATTTTAAATCTTGAGAGTGTAAACATGAAACCAAATGGAAAAAGGGTCCATTTGGTTTCATGTTTACGCTCCCCCACACACAGGGTGGTGCTAGTGCACCACCTTGTCATGAGCCAGAGAAAAGGATTTGTTGACAACAACAAGAGTTCTAGACCGGGGTCTGCAGGGCAGAGCAAGTGTCTGTCTGCTGGGAAACAGCTGCAGCGTCAAAGTAGAATCGACGTAGAGGGGAAAAAAGACAAAAAAATATATAGTTAGATACAGCATATACTTCCTGCCTATAACCTTGGAATGAATGCCCAGGTGAAAATACATAGGCCCATTATATTTATGAATTGTGACCAGCAGTATGATGATGACGAGCAGTAAATGGTGCATTTACTGTATATAGCGCCTTTATCCATAGGCACTTTGAAGGTGTACTGAATTCACCCCTCTCTCTCTCACTCACTCACTCTCTCTCTCTCTCTCTCTCTCTCTCTCTCTCTCTCTCTCTCTCTCTCTCTCTCTCTCTCTCTCTCTCTCTCTCTCTCTCTCTCTCTCTCTCTCTCTCTCTCTCTCTCTCTCTCTCTCTCTCTCCTCTCTCTCTCTCTCTCTCTCTCTCTCTCTCTCTCTCTCTCTCTCTCTCTCTCTCTCTCTCTCTCTCTCTCTCTCTCTCTCTCTTCTCTCAACACACCCACACACACACACACAGGTAATATAAAGCATAATGCATTGATATTGCAAGATCCTTTGATAACATAGGGGCTTTTATTAAAAGGAACCCTGGCTAGTTAGACAAATATGGAGAATGCATTATACTGGCCCTCTATAACTAGAATTGAACATTTAAAACACAAAGAATAAGCTCTTTAGTTTAAAAATAGTTAATGTTTTTTATAAATGGTGCATTTACTGTATATAGCGCCTTTATCCATTTGCAGGTGTACTGAATTCACCCCATTCTCTCTCTCTCTCTCTCTCTCTCTCTCTCTCTCTCTCTCTCTCACGCACGCACGCACACACACGCACGCGCACACACACACACGCACACACACACACGCACGCACACGCACACACACACACACACACACACACACACACACACAAACACACACACACACACAACACACACACACACACACACACACACACACACACACACACACACACACACACATTCAAACTGCCGACTAGACACGGTTATCGAACAACCTGATCTACCTGCTGAATGCCACCGTCGTCACCCCTCAGTTTGTAGCTGTGGAATGCTATAGCTCAGGGGTTTTCAACCTTTTTCATACCAGGGCCCACTGTTTGTTCAGCATTTGAGCCACGGAGCACCATTTGATGACATTTTAGCCCCACAGACCCCAAAACGAAAGATTTCTTTTGCTTTTGTCCATAATTCCAGGCTGGATTTGGGAGACAAAACAGTCAAACATACAGACCAAAATGACCATTAATCTTCTACATTCTCTAGTTGTGTAGACTTTGGCTAATTCACATGATGAAAATTTTAACTCTTGATAGTGTAAAAATGGTTTCATTGGTTTCATTGGTTTCATTTTTACGTTCTCAAGAGTTACACTCGCTTAAACAACTTAGCTGGGGACCACCTGGAACCCTCTCAAGGACCACATAGTGGTCCCCGGACGACCTGTTGAAAAACCCTCGCTCTAGCTGTTCATTTCAGCCCGCAGTGTGTGCTGACATTTACAATATTCAAAGTAAATGGCGTGTGATGCTCGCTATAAAATATACAGTATACTCACTCCTTCCTGCTGCCTCGATCGACAGCAGAATCACAGACTGTTACCATTTCAATTTCTGCACATCATACATGACAGCGTTTAAAGGCAAGTTACAGTAGCCTATACTACTGCACACTTTTAAATTATTGTCATATCAGTCATCCCTGAAACGTGAACAGGTTCTCTATTGACCAGACTGGGATAGAAATGTGTCTGATGGCTTCATCCAATATCCACCCTCACCTGCAGTAACTCACACAGAGGTAATATAAAGCATAATGCATTGATATTGCAAGATCCTTTGATAACATAGGGGCTGGCTTTTATTAAAAGGAACCCTGGCTAGTTAGACAAATATGGAGAATGCATTATACTGGCCCTCTATAACTAGAATTGAACATTTCAAACACATAGAATAAGCTCTTTAGTTTAAAAATAGTTCATGTTTTTTATCCCATGGGGGCCGCCATTTTACTGTGCCTGTCACATGATCTGTCATTTTTAACCAAGGGATAAAAATAGGAACTAATTTTAAACTAAAGAACATATTATGTGTGTTTTAATTGTAAGTATTATGTATTTATCTATATGAGGCTTATTAGCTGGGGATCTTTTTAAAGCATGTCCGGTGGTCGCCGTGGTCGCCCTGGTGTCCCCCCTCTAGGCAACTGCCTAGTCTGCCTAATGGCAAAAAACGCCCCTGCATGCACCTGGTCCACCTGACCAGCAGGCAGCCAATCAGCATGCTTCTTATGAACAGTGAGAGACTCATGGTATTGATTGCACCACATGCAAACGGGGAGAGAGGGAGGGAGAGAGGGGGGCTTTGAAACTACAGCCTTTAAATGTCAAACTCAGGTGAGTCACTTGGGTGAAAAGGCAACCTGCACAGGAACAAGAGTGTCAATGAGATGTCATTTACAGTTTCGCTAGTAATATATTAAGAAAATAAGTGACGACAGAAGGAGAGACACCGAAAATCATTTCCCGGCGCCGACTGTTGGTCGCGACAGTTGTAAAATGATGGGGCATTTTACTACTGGTCATTTTTTAATGACCAGTTTAATGACCTGTTTCACCATGTTTAATGTTTTTTTTTCACCCTCCATTTCTAGAAACAGAATTTTTCATCATGTGTAGACAACATCTCTAAGGTGCATTAATTAATGACAGTGAAATGTTGAAAATGGGTGGAATGTGTGTGAAACTTCACAATGGGAAAAAAAAACTATGGTTAAGTGGGAAAACAGGTAAAAAAAAACTTCAGTAATTAGTTGATGGAGCGATAAATCGATTACTATAGTTGACAATAGAATAATCGATTCAATTGCGATTCATCGATTAATCTTTGCAGGCCTAATTGGTTCCCTTGGGAGATTATACCAGGGGTTTTCAACAGGTGGCCCGGGGACCACCAGTGGTCCTTGAGAGGATTCCAGGTGGTCCCCAGGCTAAATGGAAAGTTGGTTAGCCAGATGTAACTCTTTGAGAGCGTAAAAATGAAACCAAATGGACCCTTGCGGGTCCATTTGGTTTTCATGTTTACACTCTCAAGAGTTAAAATATTCATCATATGAATTAGCCCAAGTCTACACAACTAGAGAATGTAGAAGATGAGTGGTCATTTTGATGAATGAATGAATGATTTTTTTTATTAAAAGTACACACTGCTACAAAACTGATAACAGCTTGGAGAATTACAGTACAATTCAAGTACACCTGCATCAAATCTGAAAAAGCTGATTGGACACACTGGTTAAGCATGATCTCAATGTTTGTCTTGTTTATGAAATCCAGTCTGGTATTGTGGACAAAAAAACAAAAGAAATCTTTAGTTATGGGGGTTAAAATGTCTTCCAAAGGTGGTCCGTACGGCTCAAATGCTGAATAAATAGTGGGCCCTGGTGTGAAAAAGGTTGAAAGCCCCTGGATTGTAGGGTTACGATGAGGGTTAGAGATAGGTTGTAGTTTTCAGAGTGTGATGTCAATGCGTAACACATTGACATCCTGGCTGGCACTAGACAGCCGGTGCTAAGGAGGTGACTCACAGGGAAGTAAATTGGGCATCACACTGTGATGTTGAGCAAACTGTGCGACTGTGTAGTGACCACGTTTCATACGACACACACTTATGTGGAAGAAGAGGACACATTTGCAGGCAACCAAAACATGTAATCTTACATCATTATATTCTACCTGAAAATAATCATTGCGACTCTGTGACTGTGAGAGACTGTGACATCCATTTCTTGTCTATACAAAAGGGACCTTGACTGAAATGACAGATAACAATAAGCAGCCTGGTCGACATGTTCGAACTTGCAAATTTGATCACTTTGCGGTGGCAATTTCACAGCAATAGGATGCCATAGCGTGTGTAGTTTATTATTATTACTATTATTTTCAATTTGTTTATTGGATTTTAGAAGCATTAGATGAAAAAGCACAGTAGCAAGATGACAAGTGTGTCGTTTGTGTAAACAAACAGGCTCCCCGTCACATTTTGAAAGTCAAAGATCTGACACATACGCTTCATATATGACCAAAGAGATACTACAGTATGTAATGGTTTAGATGAGTTTTGTGCATAAACTGTAGGAGTAGCAGCAAAGACCGCCAGACAGACAGACACACAGACAGACACACAGAGTCTCAGGCTTTTGTCCAACTTGCCCAAGTGGACACAATAAAGGCAGTTGTTTTAAAATGACTATACTGTTGTACCGACAACGTTTAGTAACCTGAGATGTTGTTAGGCAATACACCTACATTTAAGAAGTCCAAGGTGAAGTGCTTGAAGTATTTTAATCTGAAATCAAATGGGTTTGAGTTTAAATCTTTCTGAATCTACTATGTGATCTGCTAGAGGGAGAGTGTCTGGGGTCACAGTACAGTAATTAGTGTGGTAATTTGTTCATTTGTTCATCAGGATATTTTTTTTTAGGTGGGATAACCATAGCAACACTGTCCTAGTTTTAACAAAATCATGCCACTAATTCATATGCAAATGTGGCCTTAACCAGTAGTGTTTTAGGCCAAGAGGTTTCTTGTATTATGTGGGCTTGGCTCTTGGCAGAGTTGATGCAAAAAATCTTCAATTAAATTTGACTTTCTTAAAGCTTATTATTTCGGCATTGCTAACTCCAGATATTCTGAAGTCCTTCTGGTACTTTGAATTCATGTTTAAGTCCATGGACAAAGCAGAGCAAACGTGGACACGTGTAGGCATCAAACCTTCGTCAGTATGGATGATGTATGTCAACATTTGTCGTGTTGTGACCTTTTTCATAGCAGGGCCCACTATTTATTTAGAATTTGAGCCACGGACCACCATTTGATTACATTTTAGCCCCACAGACCCAAAAACTAAAGATTTCTTTAGCTTTTGTCCACAATTCCAAGCTGGATTTGGGAAAACAAAACAGTCAAACATACAGATCAAAATGACCACATTCTCTAGTTGTGTAGACTTGGGCTAATTCACATGATGACTATTTTAGCTCTTGAGAGTGTAAACATGAAACAAAATTTGGTAGTATATAGCTTTGCGTCCCATGAAACTTCAAAGTATAATTCCCTCCTTTTCCGATCACCTTACCTAAAACCTAGATTTTAGTCATTTCTACCTTCTCTGAATTTACACAGGTAGAAATGATTTTACACTCACTCTGCATGTTTTTCTCCTTTCTGCAGTCATTTTGCGTAATATTGTCTATATATTGTGAATCATGAATGTACATATGGACGTTTAAACCACTAAAGAGGACTACATATACCAATTTTCCCACTCCAACCGTGGCTGCCAGACCATACAGAAAACATAATCAGAAGACGGAAATCAGTCCTTGGTAATCTCAGTGATATAAGTAATTACCGTAAGCATGTTACAGTACAAGAGAGATCATTTGAATGACGTCGTTAAGACAGGATGTCGTTTGGAGTCATGGCAATTAGGTTAGAAATTTGATAATATCCATCTGGAAATCATACTGTGGTATCACAGCCTTCATTTCTTTCAGCCTCAGAATCTCTGACACTAGGGAAGACCTTTCTACGCCCAGAAGAAGTTAAAAATTAAAGTACTATGGAGAGGATGAATATTGGATTTTGTGGATCGCTGGAAGATTCTTGAGCTCGAAAATGGGTCAATGTGGTCAAATAGGCAGAGCACAATACTTGGACTTTTTTCCAGGGAGAGTACAATAGCCAAGATAAGAAGGTGCAATATTTCACTTAGAGGGCATGCTCAGGACACCCGCATGCTACCTTGCAAATGCATGCGTATCATAAGACCAGTAGACCATTTCCACAAGTCATAGTGAACTCTATATGGTTATGTCATGGCAGCAGTGGCCACACACACACACACACACACACACACACACACACACACACACACACACACACACACACACACACACACACACACACACACACACACACACACACACACACACACACACACACACACACACACACACACACACACACACACACACACACACACAATTAAAGCAATAAGCCACGAGAGGGAGCAGGTTACTGTGGATTTTTACTAGTGATCTCACGATACCGATACCAAAGTATCGGATCGGCTCTTTTTGTTCCTTTTTTATCATATCAGTATCGGCAAATACTGTATGGGTATCGGAATAGTATCAGTATTGGCCCTTATTTGTCATTATCGGGTCACATATTGGCAAATATGCCTGTCTAACCAGTGATCACACACAGGGGTAAGGGGTTGACACCATGGCAGTTAAGTAAAATGTTGGGGTCATGTGGATTGGCTTTGGAGTTTCCCAAGTGCACATTTGAGAAAGGAGTATGTTATTTGTTGGTGACTTCATATAAAAGGTATTTTTTTTTTGTATGTTATTATATATATTCTTCTCTGGTATCAGTAATTGGTATCGGTATCGGCTAACACAAAAATTGTGGAAATGAAAAAGTGGCATCGGGACATCACTCATTTTTACCATAGGGAGGCATCTTCTTCTACCTCTACTGGGGTCAAATCCACAGTAACCTGTGACGTCGAATGGCTCATCGCTTTTCTAAAAATGTTTCAATTATGGCAACATGAAAAATCTGACAAGTACCAATTTAAATAATTCACAGTAGCACAATGTTGTTACCAGTTATAAGAAAGTAGTTCCAGGCCAAACAGCTGTAGAAACAACACACCTGTGAAAAGATTCCATAACAACAAAAAAGTCGGTTCTGGCGGAGTGATACTACTAAATGTGACGCAGTCAGCAGTTGGTTACCGGAGGGTTTTACATCTGTCACATGACGGTGACCAGCCAATCAAAACCAAGAATTGGTACTAGCAGTTTTACAAAGGGAATTTAGTATAGATTGAGCACCGTGGGCAGAGCTGATATCTGGGCCATTGTTATCAAGGGGGCATTGGTAAACTGGGCACATTTGTCAAGTGGACACTGTGGAGAATTGGGCAATTGTTGTTTGTTTGATGAGAACAGGCACACAGAATGTTAATGTTATGCAGCCCTTTTTGAATCTCCAATCTGCATATTGTAACATTCATGCACATTTTTTTTCCTACAAAGACGCATTGATGTCGGTAGCCCACTCAAAATTGAGTGCCGAGCCGAGGCCACTCGACAGAATTTGGATAACTGCCCCACCAGGATGTGTGAATGACCCAGTTTAGCAGTAGTTGGGGAAGCAATAATTACCTTTAAATCAACAAAATATTTTTGATGGTGTAATTACGATGTAGGGCATGCCCATATCAATTACCACCAAAAATAATTTCAATTCATTTGATTAATTCCATAAGGGTTTTTAATTTGCAGTTATAATCAAATATTAAAGGGGAACTGCACCCATTTTCAACATTCTAATATATCATTAAATACCTTAGAGATGTTGTGTGGACATGATAAAAAAGTTCCCCCAATTCTGTATTTCCTAAAAATCATTAATATGGTGAAATACATCTGATGACATCATCAAGATGTATTTCACCATGTTAATGATTTTTCTTTCAGACCCCTTTTTTCAAATTTTTCCTGAGAGGATACAAACATGAACCAAATGGACCCTAGCGGGTCCATTTGGTTCCATTTGTACACTCTCAGGAAAATTTTGAAAATGGGTGGAATTCCCCTTTAAGTATAGTAGAGAAGCCTGGTGAAAATCTCTTATTCTACTAAAGTCTTTCTAGTTTTCTCTAAACAAAGTAGGATAGCCTACTCACTGTGATAGCTTTGATAATTTCCTCCACCAGGCCGGAGGCATGGTGGAGAATATGTTTCACCCTCCGTCCGTGTGTGTGTGTGTGTGTGTGTCCGTCCGTCCGTTAACAAGTAATCTCCGGCGCCGTTTACCCGATCGCTGCCAAAATTTACACACACACTCCCTGGATGCCAACCATGAACCTCTGCTCCAAATTTTTGGCCAGGGCCTATTATAGCGCCACCAGGAGGCCGACTTTTGCAATTTTTTGGCAAAAATCTGTGTGTGTGTGTCCGTCTGTTACCAGCTAATCTCCCAAACCGTAAACGCGATTGATGCCACAATTTGCACACACATTCCCTGGATGCCAACCATGAACCTCTGCTCCAAATTTTTGGCCAGGGCCTATTATAGCGCCACCAGGAGGCCGACTTTTGCAATTTTTTGGCAAAAATCTGTGTGTGTGTCCGTCTGTTACCAGCTAATCTCCCAAACCGTTAACCCGATCAATGCCAGAATTTACACACAGACTCCCTGGATGCCACCCATGAACCTCTGCTCCAAATTTCCGACAACGCTATATTATAGTGCCACCAGGAGGCCGATTTTAAAAAGATGATGCACAGCAGGCAATTTACATAAAATCTTTAACACACTAAAATACTAGGCTGAGAAAAATATTCTCTCTAATATCCACTCTTTTCACAATGGCTTGTTATAGCGCCACCAACAGGTGAACATTTGCAAAACACATTTTTGGACAAAATGCCTCAAATCATCTAAATGCTAAAGTCATACGAAGAAATGGAACCCTTTTAACATTGGCATATTATAGCGCCACCAGGAGGCCACAACCTGAACTGGCCTGGTGGAGACCTGTGCCCAGAAGGGCACTTTTCTAGTTTCCTGCTATTCCTTATTGCAAACAATGTCCCATATACTGTATGACGGATTATAACGGGGTCACGCTACCACCTTGAAGATCTGCTACTTTGAGAAACGTGCCATCATGTCAATGCATCTGTTCATCACATAAAGTTCATCTTGACATTATTTGTTTTCAGAACGTCCTAGTTGTTTGTGATTATAACCTGGTTATCATTACTACTGTGCGATCATCGTTTGGAGTTTACTGCCGCCAATGTTGATATCTGTTTTTCAGGAAACAAGTAAGTAGCCTAGGTCGTTGTGATATCTGAACCAGTTCTACCCAGTATAATATTAGTTTTTGTTATATCCATCCATGTGTAACTGTGACGCACAGGGAGAACTTCGTTCATTATGGCTTGTCTGTGGGTTCCAAGTAAAAATGCTCTCTACCAACTGGTAAATACTTTCCTTGCCTATTTTTGGTCTCAGGGTCCATTTGGCTACATTTGAGTATAGGCTACATTTACTCATTTCTTTTATTCTGTTTTGTTTGGTTCTCATCAACTGTATATTGCATAATATAATAAAATAATAAAACACAATGCATGTGCACAAATAGTCCGCACAGTGCGAATGGAGCTATATGTGGTTGGTCACTTTCTACAGAGAATTGACATGAAACAGTTAATAAGTCATCTGATATTCCCATCCATTATTCATCCTGCTTGGGGACAAAGAAATGATGGGCTCGCGTCTTCTCGGAGAGAGAGACCAAGGAAACCTATTCTCATGAGCAAAGAAAATGCCATGCAACCCAGCAAAAGTGAAGGAGACAGGGGCGGATCTAGGCAATGCCCCCCTAAATGCCCAGACTGCCCCATACCATGTTGGTATGCAAATCAACCCAAGATATTTCAGTGCTTACAATTAAAAGTATTTGATACACTACTACTGCTACTAACTAACTACAATCGTCTCAAGACTAAACCAACAGCATTTCATCATTGATAACAGAAAACTCTCTGAGTCAGACCTTTATCTTTATGCATGTTGCGTGTCTGTTGCAACTTCAACAACAACTGATTATTCATCGGCAATGAAGTCGCCCCCATACCATTTTCTCCTGCCCCCCCCCCCCCCCCCCCCCAATTGGGAAATGTTACATCCGCCCCTGGAAGGAGAGCAAAAAAAACTAGACAAAAGCTATACTGTAACTATATACTGTATAGTGTATCAAAGGTGCAGAAATTGTTGAAATAGTTTATACTGTTCATAAGTGCTTTGACTTTAGCCTAAACTTCAAGTAGCCTAAGTTACAAACAACCCAAATGGGGAATATAACAGAATATTGCCTATCAATTTGGGTTTCTTCCCGAAGCTGTGAAATTTGACACCGGTGCAATTAGAGTAAACCTGCAGTGTTTGTGGAAAACGCGCATGAGTGGCAGGCAGAACTGGAGAACTGCCACAGGTGATAACGTCAGAAATAAATGTGATGTGTGGAATTCAATCTGGGTAGGAATAGCGGCACCATCCTCAGTGAACTCCTACATATCGACGGGTGAGGAGGACTGATGTGAATTCTCAGAAAATAGATGTGCCATTATAGCAGCAGTGCTGGTTTGGCACCATAGAAAGTGAATTACATTTAAGTGTTGCAGAAATAATTGTGACACTTGCATGACATGTCAGATGGATTCTATAAGTACAACGTAAAGGCCTTTACCTAGAGATTAGGTATAATAGACTATACTTTCAGGGACAAGAAGAGGAAATGCTTATCTTGAATAGACTGTAGTCATAGGCCATACCTGGGCATTATGCGCCACGGGGGCCAAATGCGGCCCAAAAAATAATCCCTATTCCAAAAAAATATGGAAAAATTGGTTAACCAGATCTTTTTTTCAATTGTTAAAATATTCATCATCTGAAATAGCCCCAAGTTTACTCAACTAGAGAATGTGGAAGATTAATGGTCATTTTGATCTGTATGTTTGACTGTTTGGTTTCCCAAATCCAGCCTGGAATTGTGGACAAAAGCAAAAGAAATCTTTAGTTTTGGGGTTAGTGGGGCTACAATGTCATCAAATTGTTTTAGTCTGTGGCACAAATACTGAAGAGGTCCCTGGTATCAAATTTGGATAAATTGGTTGGTCTTACGCTTACTTTTATATTGAAATTAAATTAATATTACACAGACTTTAGTTCAGCCTTTAGTCTTGGCCCTCCACAATATTTTATGTATCTCATTTGGCCCCTTGGGAAAAATAATTGCCCACCCCTGTCATAGGCGGATATAGAAATTATGGGCCCCTGGGCCGCTGCCAGCCCCCTACACCGGAGCTTTTTTCTTCACGGTGCATTGTGTCTGCACACATGCATATCATTTATGACATCTAGGCCTGCGATTTTCAGCTGCATTCAGCAGGATTTAGAGCAAAGGATTCCTTAAAAATAATAAACAGCCAAAATAACTAAGCCAAATAAATGCAAACTGTTTGAACACTTGCAGTAATGTAAGACTTGTGGTGTTATTTTATTGACACAAAATGGATAAGCATTGTTGTTAATAACAGTGACAGGGCCAGCCCTGAGCTTGAGCCTCTTAGTGATCACACGGACACTCTTGCCCTACGTTTTAACGGTAGGCGATAGATAAAAAACGTCGCCCGATATCAGCGACGGCAACGGTCATTACCGTAAATTCTTGCTTAGAATGGCATGCAAAATGAGTACCGTAAACGACGGTGCTGTGGTGCACTGAAAAAAATAATATGGAGGAGGAGGAAGTGGGACGGAACTAGGAACCAAACTGCGGCGAATGGTTTGGGGTCGAGGGCAAAAAAGTAGCACTCGGCTCTGTTTGGTTATCCCCGGGCAAACGTCAGCTCACCAATTTTTATCTTTCCGGCCGACGTCGCCCGCCCACGTCGGCTTACGTCACCCGTTCTGCTGCTGTCGCCCGAATCGGCTCCCATTTAGAGAAATAATGGATGTCGGGCAACGTCGCTTTTATCATCGCCCGCCATCCCCGCCGTTAAAACATAGGGTTAGGGCTTAGCTTAGGGCCCCTATTGCTCAGGGGCCCCTGGGCCTGGGCCCAACGTGCCCGTTGGGTAATCCTCCCCTGACTGTAGTCAAAGTTTCAACAAATTAAAAGGTGGCCTGAAGGGTGTTTGATGAGAGGCTGGTTATCCTAAATTAACTGAATTGCCTCATTCCATGTTTAGGGGGCGCTGTAAACATTATCATTTCACTTCACAGCTGCTTTTATTAGCATAACAAGCATATTGTTTCTGACAAATTTAACTTCTTTTTAACCTTTTCAGACAAAACAACACATACAAATAAGGTGTGGTCAACCACATTGAGTGAGTGAGTGAGTGAGTGAGTGAGTGAGTGAGTGAGTGAGTGAGTGAGTGAGTGAGTGAGTGAGTGAGTGAGTGAGTGAGTGAGTGAGTGGCTGTTGCCTATATGCCTACCACAAAACAAAAACACCTATTTTTTTTTTCTGATTACCGATTGTCCTCCTAATATATGAGGGGGGTGTGGAATTTCAATTACAGTTTTTATTTATTTTTAAAATATTGTTTGGGGAAATCTAACAACCATCTCACCCCAGTGTGAGTTGCCCAGACTTTCGGGGTGAGATGTCCACACTTTTTACTTGGAGGTGGAAAACGGGCGAGTTGTGCAGTTACAATACCAGAGTACAGAGATGTTAGATGTTAGACTCCACACACACAAACATATTTTAGGACTTTATGTGTGTATGTATTTTCTATAGCCACTGTCAGATTTGGTAAGTAAAAAAGAAAATAGCAAGCCTAAAGACTATACAGCCCACAAACAACTGAGAGCATTCCGTATCATCTTCTTAAACTTACCTTCAGACTATGAAATGGCTTATGACAGGCCTAGATGTCACTGTAAAACGACACAGTCTCACATGATGGAGAGGTCCCCTGTTGAGCCCAGGGGCGGATATAACATTTCCCAAATGGGGGGCAAGAGAAAATGGGGGCGGCTTCAGCCGCACCCAGACCATTTACAGTTACAGGACTCAATAATAACATTAGTGGTTGTTGAAGTTGCAACAGACACGCAGCATGCATAAAGCTATAAAGGTCTGGCTCAGAGAGTTTTCTGTTTTCAATGATTGATCGATTGTAGCTGTTAGTAGTGTTTCGAATACCTTTAAAACAGGGGTTTTCAACAGGTGGTCCGGGGACCACCAGTGGTCCCTGAGAAGGTTCCAGGTGGTCCCCAGGCTAAATGATGGAAAGTTGGTTAACCAGATGTAACTCTTGAGAATGTAAAAATGAAACCAAATGGACCCTTGCGGGTCCATTTGGTTTCATTTTCACACTCTCAAGAGTTAAAATATTCATCATCTGAATTAGCACTATTTAATTAAGAAGTCTACACTGTTTGCAAAATCCAGCCTGTGAATTGTGAATAAAACCAAAAGAATTAATTCTAGTTTTAGGTCTTTGGGGCTAAGATGTCATCAAATGGTGGTCCGTGGCTCAAATGCTGAATAACTGGTGGTCCCTGCGGTATCAAAAAGGTTGAAAACCCCTGCTTTAAATATAAGCACTGAAATATCTCGGTTTGTTTTGCATGCCATCATGTTTGGTGGGGCAGTCTGGGCATTTAGGGGGGGCTTGCCTAGATCCGCCCCTGCTCCCTCCGCCCCCCCCCCCTCTCTCTCTCCATTCCCATCCCATGGCCATCTGTAAGGTGATCTAGCGCCGCCAGTCTCAAGCAGGTGTCCAAACATGGCGAACACGGGGAGCGGATCTCTCACTATTTCTCTGTCTGTTTTCGTGATTTCGGCGGCGTTTCTTCTGAAAGGTAAGCGTTGTTTTGTTGTCAACTAGTAGCAGAATTAGTAGCAGTAGTAGTAGTCGCTATATATAATCAAGAACCAAACAAAAAGCTCCCAAAGGAAAGGACCGAAGGCAAAGAGGAGAAGTTGTCGTGGCTGGCGCTTTATGGATGCGCACCCGTTTCTCTACAAATCACAGCATCACTTTGCTGGCTCTGATCTGTAGTATTGTTGTTGTTGTTGTTCCATACTAGTAGTATTAACTACAGTTAAAGGCACTTCAGGGCAGACTATATAGCTATACTGCCGTTTTGGAGACGGCGTGCAGCGTGGGATCCGGGGAGAGATGTTGATCGATGTTGCAAACTTGCAATATCATTTTGACGAGCATAGAACTGCTGCGAAAAGTAACGGAAAGTAGTACAGCGATCGGCACGATCGGCAACGCTGTAGTTGCCAAGTAGCCCAATAGTGCAGTGGTTTTCAACCGGTAGTACGGGGACCACCAGTGGTCCTTGAGAGGGTTCCAGGTGGTCCCCATGCAGGCTAAATGGGGGAAAGATGGTTTAACCAGATGCAACTCTTTGAGAGCGTAAAAATGAAACCATGATTCCATTCTGGGGAAATCATGTCATCAAATGGTAGTCCGTGGCTCAAATGCTGAATAAATGGGGGTCCCTGGTATCAAAGTGGTTGAAAACCACTGTAATAGTGGGATGAATGATACATCCAGGGCACGGTATAAACCGGGTTGGCTGCGTCAGACTGCAACAGATAAAAAGCCATTTAAACCCCTGTGTGTTACGTGGGTGATTTCGCTCGAGGGATCTTCCATCTTATCGATTTAAAGGCTGTATGTATCGGCAGACAAATGATCGCTGAAGAGCCTGAACGACTGATCTGACTGACTGCACACTTCAGGTGCGCTGTGTGTGTGTGGAAAACACGCAATGCAGCTAGAACGGTCTCACACCGTGTCCTCTGCTGAATGAGCCCCTAGAACTGCAGTGTGTAGTATAGCCCCAGTGGTTTTCAACCTTTTTCCATACCAGGGCCCACTATTTATTCAGCATTTGAGCCACGGACCACCATTTGAGGACATTTTAGCCCTACTACAGTACAGACCCCAAAACTAAAGATTTATTTTGCTTTTGTCCATTAATTCTAGGCTGGATTTCGGAAACAAAGCAGTCAAAAGATACAAATCAAAATGACCAATTAATCCGCTACATTCTCTAGTTGTTTAGACTTGGGGCTAATTCAGACAAGGAATAGCCTATTTTAACTCTTGAGAGTGTAAACATGAAACCAAATGGACCCGCAAGGGTCCATTTGGTTTCATGTTTACGCTCGCAAAGAGTTACATCTGGTTCACCAACTTTCCACATCATTTAGCCTGGGGACCACCTGGATCGAGCCCTCTCAGGGACCACTGCATGGTGGTCCCCGGACCACCTGTTGAAAACCCCTGGTTATATAGCGAGCCTAACAAGCCGCAGTCCGCAGGCACTTCTGTTGTGTTGTGTTAACTGGGGGCTGCGATGGTTTACTTCTCCCGTTAACAACTGCCGTATAACGGTAGCAGAACCAGTGGGTCATCGGAGCTGCCTGGCAATGGAGCCGATCTGTGCTGCTGTGCATGTCATAGTCGAACGATCCTGCCTGAAGAGTTGCGTGAAGATCCATAATGTTTCAGAATGAGAATTGGCAAGTGCTAACCTATCTATATGGACAGTCAGCAGTGCACTCTGACTCAGTAATGTGTTGCTTGGGAGCGGGAGTTTATACAGTTAAAAGGGAATTCCACCCATTTTCAAAAAAAAAATTCCTTTTCTCAGGAAAAAAGGGGTCTGAAAAGAAAAATCGTTAACGTGGTGAAATACATCTTGATGATCGTCATCAGATGTATTGTTGTAGGTCATAGGGTGGCAATTGTTCCCTCGTTACACTATTTCACCATATTAATGATTTTTTCAGACCTCCATTTTTGGGAATTACAAAATTGGGGGAACTTTTTTTTTTTTTATCATGTCCACACAACATCTTTATGGTATAGCCTAATGACATTAACGTGTTGAAAATGGTTGGAATTCCCCTTTAAAAGAAAAACAATACTTCCCAACAGTTGTTTTATAGTCACGCTAAGAAAGACTTTGCGTATTATTGGACACGATTTACCTTTCTGTTTATTTGCGTAGCTATACTGCTGTTATATTATGGCTGTTGCTGTTATGGCAGCCTGCAGCAGCCAATTCCATCTGCATCATCAACAGGTCTGCATACATTGATGTGTATGTCACTGAGTGCGTCTTTTTGGCGTGTGCGCGCGCGCGTGTTGGATGGTGCGCCGCCGCGGCGCGTGCGTGTTGTTGCATACTAGAGCCTGTGCGGTCTGTGCACATGGAACAGGTTTCAGACGTTGGTTGGCATGGGGGGGACGTGCGCACATGATATAGACCTCAAATAGGGGCTTCAAGTACAGCCCCTGCCCTTTTTACCTCGTCTGTAAAACAGACCACCATGTAGACCCAGGGGTATTCAACCCTTTTCATCCCAGGGCCCGGCATTTGATTTTGAACCACGGACCACCATTTGAGAACACTTTAGCCCCTCAGACCCCCAAACTAAAGATTAAAGATTAATTAATCTTTTAGTTGTATAGATTTGGACTAATTCACATGAATATTTTAACTTGAGAGTGTAAAAAATGAAACCAAATGGACCCGCCAGGGTCCATTTGGTTTCATTTTTACGTTCTCAAGAGCTACATCTGGTTAACCAACTTAGCTGGGGACCACCTGGAACCTTTTCAAGGACCACTGGTGGTCCCCGGACCACCGGTTGAAAACCCCTGATGTAGACTACTGCAGGGGGGGAAATGCCCAAAATTCAAAATTTTATGAACAAATTCTGTATTGTAATCCATGTGTTATATATGCACCTCCGGATAAAGATTGCTGCATGGTTTGCACCCCCAAGAGATACCAGATGTACAAGCTCTCAGCGCAACGGTAACATGCAGTGTTGAAGAGCTTTAGATATGTTCTTTTCACTACTTTTATTTGTTTTGTCCAAAAGTGCCCCTCTGTGTGATTTCAGCCCCTGCACCTCTTAACACACTCTAGTGCACATCCCTGGGCATTGGAACTGATTCGGTATAATATGGCTCACTCACGGCAAGGATTAATTTCTCAGTTGTTGAATTGATTGTGTGTGATTGTGGTTTTGCTGAAAAGCAGATGGAGGATTGTATTTTCTCTATAGCTTCATATCCCCCTGCCGTCATTCATTGAATTAATCTCTCACTCCAACGAAACAGTGCCTTCAGGACTGCACTTATTAGCTTACCATATATTGCACAAATAAATGTATAAAGGAAAGGCAGTGCACCGTCAAGGATGACGCATGGGGTGTTTTTGCCATTAGGCAGACTAGGCAGTTGCCTGGGGCGGCATGAGGGGAGGGGGCAAAGGGGGGGGGGGGGGGCACCGCAGGGCCAGGTTAATGAGTCTCATATGGATAAATATATTATACTTGTCCTCTATAACTAGAATTGAACATTGAAAACACATATGTTCGTTAGTTTAAAAAAAAAAAAAAACAGTTCATATTTTTTCCCTTGGGGAGCACCATTTTTAACGTGCCTGTCATAGGTATGATGTCACAGGAGATTTTACCTGGAGCCTTCCTTACCAAATGGACCCGTAAGGTAAAGGGGGCTCCGGGGAAAATCTTGCCTGGCGGTCCAAATTACTTAGAAACGCCACTGAGTTCAAGAAAGAGCTGACCAACCCAACCCACTCATTGGCCTCCATTGTTGTGTTGTTGCTTGTTATCGTGGTGTGTGTGGTAAATCCTGACACAATTATCTTTGTTTTGGTGCTGTGATGAAATAATAACACAGAATTAGGTCTGGTACGTATAGCTCCACAGCTTCTATGATTCTGCCTCGCAGTAGAGCTCTGTGACAAGACAGCGTATAATCTCTGAGATGGACCTCCGACCTGCAGCCATATCTTCTGGAGTGGAAATATAAAGAACATTTATTTATCTATGCCAGCGGTTTTCAACCAGTGGTCCGGGGACCACCAGTGGTCCCTGAGAGGGTTCCTGGTGGTCCCCAGCTAAGTTGGTTAACCAGATGTAACTCTTGAGAACGTAGAAATGTATATTTGACTGTTTTGCCTGGAATTGTGGACAAAAACCTGAAGAAATCTTTAGTTTTGGGTCAGGGGGCTAAAATATCCTCAAATGGTGGTCCGTGGCTCAAATCCTGAATAAATGGTGGTCCCTGGGATGAAAAAGGTTGAAAACCCCTGATCTATGCTCACAAAAACAAACTTGGCTTGTGTGATTAGAAAGCCTACTTTCCTTAGTACAGCGGTTTTCAACAGTCACCAGACCCACCTGAGAGGGTTCAATTCAATTCAATACAATTCAATTTGTGTCAAATCACAACAAGTTGTCTCAAGACACTTTACTAAAGAGAAGAAGAGGGGAACCGACAAAGATCCAGATGGCCCCCAGGCTAAATGATGGAAAGCTGGAACCCTTTCAGGACGGGAATCAATTTTTGGATTCTGTACAGTATACAGTATTCCAGACATAACTTGTTTTGATGGTGATACATGAATATTTCAAGTTTTTCAGAACCCTTAGGTTAGGCCTAAATGGGTTAACCAGATGTATTTGGTTTCATGTTTACGCTGTATTTGGTTTCATGTTGTACGCTCTCAAGAGTTAAAATATTCATCATGTGAATTAGCCCAAGTCTACACAACTAGAGAATGTAGAAGATTAATGGTCATTTTGATCTGTATGTTTGACTGTTTTGTTCAAAATCTAGCATGTAATTGTTGACAAAAGCAAAAGAAATCTTTAGTTTTGGGCTCTGCAGAGCTAAAATATCAAATGGTGGCTCAAATTCTGAATAAATAGTGGGCCCTGGTATGAAAAAGGTTGAAAACCACTGCCTTAGTAGAGCCAATCTCAGCCCCCCACCACAATGACCTGTATGTATGCACAGGGTCTGTTGGTTGTGCAGCAGGCAATGCATAAAGCTAAAGGTCTGACTCAGAGAGTTTTCTGTTTTCAATGATAAAATGCTGTTGGTTTAGTGGTGACTAACTGTAGTTAGTTAGTAGCAGTAGTAGTAGTGTTTCACATCATTAAATATAAGCACTTTAATTTGAAATATCTTGGGGTGTTTTGCATGCCATCATGTTTGGTGGGGCAGACTGGGCATTTAGGAGGGCATTGCCCCCTCCCTTGCTCATGCCTAGCTAGATCCACCCCTGTTGTGCAGTATCATGACCAAAGAGCGAGTGAGTGTTCATTGCAGAGAGAGAGAGAGAGAGTCACCAAACAAACAGGGATGAAAGCGATTGTGAGGAGAGAGGGACATTTCAAGAAAAGGCAAGACATGTGCTCATTTCTTCTCATGCGTTGCATTCTGCATGCGCGCCGCGCATTGTCTGCAGAAAGTGACGGCCCCGTGTATAATAACACAGCTGTATTTCTCTCGTCCTTCTCTCTGTCTCTCTCTCTCTCTCTCTTGGGGCAAAGGAATGCTAAAACATATGAGCTGTGTGATCTGACGGCAGGATTTCAGGAGGTTGCATAATGCCCTGCTCATACTGTCTCTTCAAACTCATTCACCGTAAGGAGTGAGTGATGGCGATGTGTTGGATCAATAGAAAGCTGCCACGGAGCAGTGAAGGTGCACTGGCTGCTGCCTGAAAGGCCGCCGCTGCTCAAAGAAAAAAGCACACTTGTTAGCAGTGTTTGGCTGACAGTCGGTGTGCGTAGCGGCATTAGCCGGCGGCTGCGTATATATACTGCTCATTATTGAGTTGTGCTTTAAAACAGTTATAGGCTGTTTGAGTGCTAAGAGATCATCTGTGTCTCTCATTGCCAGAGGTGCATACTGCATAATATGGAGGGTTACCGTGTATGTGTTGTACACATACTGTACACAGTTTCTCCTTTATATCTGGTTGTGCTGAATGCAGAAGAGTCTGCTGTAATGAGGCAACGCGGTCTCACAGGGTTTAGGATGTGCATGGCAGTGAAAGTCCATACATACACCACATAGTAGAACCCATCTGCACATATTATACTGAAATACTAGCTGTGGTCCACAACTCCACTGCTTCTACGATTCTGCCTTGTCAAAGACAATGTAATCTCCCTCTCTTCGGGAGTTGAAATATAAAGAGCGTTTCAAATACTCACCAAAACAAAGACAAGCTAGTGTGATTAAAAAGTCTACTTTTCTTAGTGGAAACACTTTGAGCCCCCCCATACTATGGACTTTTTGGCCAGAGTGCAATTGTTTTTCACCAGAAAAAACAAACTCTACCAACATTGCCAAGAGAAAACCTCCATAGAAAAATATTTTTTCCTGGAGCCTATACTCAACCCGATAGGCACAGAATAGTAAACAATGTAAAACCCCAACTCACACAATCACAGCGGGCCATGGGGAAACTGACACAAATGCAGTCCATACCACTGAGCACAAGTTTTTTCATAGGTCTAATCTAATCTTAGATTAGACAGACATCTAATCAACCTCAATCATAGAATACACGTTGATTAGCCATCTAATCAACGTCTTGTGCTCCCATGGCCGTGTGGATTACAGGTTCACGTGTTTTGTGAATGTGCCTTCAAATAAATGGTGTGGAAAAAACGTCAACGTCAGAAGTATAGTCAGTCAGAAGAAGAATATTTACAGTTTTTTTTCCCCCCCAGTTGTTTGTGTACGAAATTGCATTTCTGTACATACTGTAATATACTATTTTCTGTGACATTGGGCTAAATAAGGGCCAGGGTCCCGAAAATATCTAATCGCTACAGCAAACCTCTCTCTCTGTCCTCCTGGAATTGTTCTGCTTCAAGTTGGATTTAAAGGGGAACTCTGTTGTGTGGACATGATAGAAACGTTACCTCATTTCTGTGTTTCCTTAAAATAGAGGTCTGAAAAAATCATTAACATGGTGAAATACTTCTGATGACATCATCAAGATGTATTTCACCATGTTAAGGACTTTTTCTTTCAGACCCCTTTTTCCTGAGAGGGTAACAAATGGAACCAAATAATGGTTCACATTTGTATCCTCTCAGGAAAATTTCGAAAATGGGTGGAATTCCCCTTTAAAGCTTTTATTTGATGGCCCACTGATATGTGCAGTTGTGAACACCTCGTATATAGGCAATGAAACACTTCACCATAGTGTCATTTGTAAAAAGAATATACTATATAGAATATTCTTTTCCTTTTAAAAGGAATTGAATTTATTGCTCATTACATTAAACTCAGTTTAATAGGCCTCACCATAATTGCTAGATAATGCATGGTACCACTTTATGTGATGGTGATGGCAGCTAATCTCCCTGCAGTTATATGGAAGTGGCTGACAGAGAACTTTTGTACATATAGCACAGGGCGACTGTGGCTCAGGAGGTAGGGCAGGTCGCACAGCCAGCGGTTCGAATCCCGACTTCTCATGTCAAAGTATCTTTTGACCCATGCATGTTAGGGATGTCACGGTATCCGGTATTACCGGTATGGGGCCACAAAACCTGCACTTTACTTGCCCACCAAATGTACCGAAAAAACAAACAAACAAAAAAACATTTTTTGTGCCCATTCATTCAATATTGCACGTTCTAACTCGATGTAACTCTTTGAGAGCGTAAAAATGAAACCAAATGGACCATTGCGGGTCCATTTGGGTTCATGTTTACACTCTCAAGAGTTAAAATATTCATCATGTGAATCATGTGAAAGTCTACACAACAAGAGAATGTAGAAGATTAATTCATTAATTCAAGTAATTTTGATCTGTATGTTTTCCTGTTTTGTTTCCTAAATCCCAAAGACATATTTAGTTTTTGGTCTGTGGGGCTAAAATGCTATCCTACAGTACATATTACTAATAGTGGGGTCCCACGACACACCGTCATTTACAACTCTTGTAAAAGTTTGACTTTCGCTTCTAATTTGTAGATGATGACCTATAGAACAATTTTAGTTCGAGTGGCCCATCTGTAGATGAAAAAAATATGCATTTTTTGCCTAATTTCAAAATTGACCAAAATCGGATTTTTGTTTTTCTTAAAAGTCTTTATTTTCTCACAATTGCTGTTTTTTCTTTGTTTTCTTTTGCTATATCAAGTCAATACTAACCCAGGAATTAACTGGATTTCAAATATTAATGTTTGGAATATGATATGGAAAAAATGGACACCCATGTACATCAAATTACTTCAAATGGCACCTATACTCAACAAAAATATAAATGCAACACTTTTGTTTTTGCTCCCATTTTTCAGGGAATGGACTTAAAGACCTAAAATTTATTCCAGATATACAATATAACCATTTCTCTCAAACACTGTTCACAAATCTGCCGAAATGTGTGATGCTGAGCACTTCTGCTTTGTTAAGATAATCCATCCCACCTCACAGGTGTGCCACATCAAGATGCAGATGTGACATCATGGTTAGTGCACAGGTGTACCTTAGACTGTCCACAACAAAAGGCCACCCTGAAATGTGCAATTTTGTTGTGCCTTATTGGGTGTATGGGACTCCGAACCAGTCAGTATCTGGTGTGACCACCATTTGCCTCCTGCAGTGCAACACATATTCTTCGCACAGAGTTTATCAGATTGTCAATTGTGGCCTGTGGAATGTTGGTCCACTCCTCTTCAATGGCTATGTCAAGTTGCTGGATATTAGTGGGAACTGGTACACACTGTCAAAATGGTAATAACACATTATTACCACAGTATTACCATTTCTACTGCGCATACGAGTTCCCACTAATATCCAACAACTTCACATAGCCATTGAAGAGGAGTGGACCAACATTCCACAGGCCACAATTGACAATCTGATAAACTCTATGTGAAGAAGATGTGTTGCACTGCAGGAGGCAAATGGTGGTCACCCCAGATACTGACTTGTTTGGAGTTCCATACCACCAATAAGGCAAAGAAAAATTGCACATTTCAGGGTGGCCTTTTGACAGTCTAAGGTACACCTGTGCACTAACCATGATGTCACATCTGCATCTTGATGTGGCACACCTGTGAGGTGGGATGGATTATGATATTGAGCAGAAGTGCTCAATATCACACATTTAGGCAGATTTGTGAATAGTGTTTGAGAGAAATGGTAATATTGTATATCTGGAATGAATTTTAGGTATTTAAGTCCATCCCCTGAAAAATGGGAGCAAAAGTGTTGCGTTTATATTTTTGTTGAGTATAATTTAAATTCTGTTAGGCATACCCACTTATAGCCCAGCCTCTAGGTGTGAAAAATTGTGCACTTTTCAATGAAAGCATGACATTTGGCACAAAGTTAAAGCCTGCCATAAGGAATTGTTTTGGCTATGGGTCTGTGATGACAGCTATGGTGGCCATCATCTGCTGTTATTTTACCAATTCAGCTCATACAACATACAATCTTGATTCTGATGACAAAACATTTTCAAGGATTATGATTTTTTATAAAATGCTAGATAATAGTCAAATCATCAAAATGTGTAATATTGATGTAGGCAGTAAATCCATGTCTTCTACCCTATATGTGAAAATCAAGTGAGCCCATGAAATCAGCTGACATATTCTTAGTACTCACTCCAACTCAAACCAGCTCTACCCGATTGACCAGTACCCAGTGAGGTCAGAACACCAGTCTGTGTACTTCTAACCAGATCCCCATCCAGATCCAACACCAGTCTGTGTACTTCTAGCCAGATCGCCACCCTCTTAGTACTCACTCCAACTCAAACCAGCTCTACCCGATTGACCAGTACCCAGTGAGGTCAGAACACCAGTCTGTGTACTTCTAACCAGATCCCCATCCAGATCCAACACAGTCTGTGTACTTCTAGCCAGATCGCCACCAGATCCAACACCAGTCTGTGTACTTCTAGCCAGATCCCGATCCAGATCCAACACCAGTCTGTGTACTTCTAGCCAGATCCCCACCCAGATCCAACACCAGTCTGTGTACTTCTAGCCAGATCCCCACCCAGATCCAACACCAGTCTGTGTACTTCTAGCCAGATCCCCACCCAGATCCAACACCAGTCTGTGTACTTCTAGCCAGATCCCCACCCAGATCCAACACCAGTCTGTGTACTTCTAGCCAGATCCATCCAGATCCATACAGTAAAAGCTGTCTGGTGAAAACCACTGCTGAAGTTCTGTACCTTCACACACAAGCTAGTTGACAGGAAAATAGTCATACTCAAAGAAGTTATGTTGCACCATGGTGACCATTCTTTTCGACTCTCATGTCCTTCTTGAAGATGGTTCGGAATGCATAATGCTTGTCCCCATGAAGACTCAACAACAATGTCAATTGAAGGAGCCTTCACCTCATGATACCTGGTGCTGGTGAGAAACTGTCTCCTGTATATAGCCTCCAAAACAAATGCAGACACTTGGCTAGACTGCCACAGTTTGAAAGGGTCAAGCCCCTAATCCTGATTGCGGCAGTCAACCCCACCTAATCATATACAAACCTCCTCCAGATGAGCCAGCAGCCATCTGCACAAAAATCTGGGTTAGACCTTGCAGGGCTGAGCTAGAGACTTGGAAAGAAACCTTCAGCAAAGACAATGGCATTGACATAGTTGACATAGCCCCAGAACACTGAGGCCATAAGAAGTGAGGAGAAACTCTGGCTGGAAGCCTTCACCCCACGTCATGCTTTAGACCTCGTCCTTGAAAACGTAGGATTAGTTACCAGAATCAGGATCAGAGAATTTTAATTACTGTTAAAATATCAGCAGGTGGTGGCCATTATGAGAAATATCTACCATGGTCACAGGACAAATGTAAATAGTACCACTGAATTCCTCATCATTGACAATGTGGGACTATTTACTAGAATTAATATTTTAGAAAATAGCTGTCAGGATTACCAAGGGACAAATCTGTGATGGTGCCATAGCCAACAATGCTCCTAATGACATGCTCCAACTGTGTTCCAAAATCCATGCTGTTATCATCAAAATACTGCACATAGAGGCTGGACTACATGCTATTCTTGTGGATACACACAAGGGTGGGGAGGTGGGGGGCTGGGGTAATATGGTCTAAATGACTAAACACTACTTCTGAATGTGAATATGTCATATGTTCAGATTGGATAAGTTACGACAGTCTTATATCATATTTTGGAAGCCCCCCTAATAATCTTTATCTGCGTGCTGGCCACTCTAACCAAAATGGTTACCTCACCTAGAATTTAGTATTGAAAGTTAAACTTTTAAAGTTGTAAACGACAACTAAATTTAACATGGAGATGGAAACTCACTTTTTTTTAGCTAATTTTAGCTTGTTTTGCTTGCTATTTTTGTCGATATACACCAATAATGGATGAAAAAATATATTTTATGTGTAATTAGGTTTAGGTAGCAAATGCTACTCCTGATTGTGAATCCATAGATATCCCATATGTACAGATTGGACAATTTGATCAAAAGTTACATGTTTTGGTAGGGTTGGCGGCCTTTTGGTAGGGTTGGCGCCTTGTTACGCCCCCTACAGGCCAAATATTTAATTCGTGCGCGGGCCACTCGAACCAAAATGGTTCTATAGACCCTCACCAACAAATTAGGACTGAAAGTGAAACTTTTACAAGAGTTGTAAATGACATCCACATTTAACATGGAGACGAAACCCCACTACTAATGCTGATTGAGGATTTGGCCTGCATGTGCCAGGACTCTGAGGACATCTAGTCGTCAAACTATAAAACTGATATTACCGGTATAAAAGCAAACTATACAAACGGTGTTGAGATTCTTACACCGTGACATGCCTAACCCGCGTTGCTCCCAATGTGCTGGTTAATGCCTTGCATGGTTTTGCCGTATTTATCGTTTATTACCATTTAGGGAACTTTCTTTTCAATGGTGTAAGTCGAGGTACACACTTTATTACAGGGGAAGACAGCGTTTCAATCTCAATGGATGTTTGTTAGGTCAGTATAAACAGAGGCACACAACATGTTTCACGTAAAAACAGAAAATACATTTTCCGGTGGGACAACCAGTTTCATCCAGTCGTGAGATAGAATCAGTGGCGTTTCTAAGCAATTAGGAGCCCCAGGCAAGATGTGACATCATACCTATGACAGGCACAGTAAAATGGCGCATCGCCCAAGAGATAAAAATATGAACTATTTTTAAACTAAAGAACATATATGTTTCAAATGTTGAATTGTAGTAATAGACAGGACAAGAATAATGTGCAGTTTTTATCCATATGAGGCTTATTAGCCTGGGATCCTTTTAAAGCATGTCTGGTGGTCGCCCCGGTGACCCCTCCCCCTTCCCCTCAAGGCACCCCAGGCAACTGCCTAGTCTGCCTAATTGCAAAAAACGCCCCTGGATAGAATACAATCATCAGAAGTGCGGATTTGCGATGTTCCAACTCCAACGTTGTCTGCAATTGTTTTTGTTCTGTCACTTCCAATTCAAATCGTTTATCATCATGTATCCTGCACGCAGTTCTCTCTCCTGATTCGAGGAAATTGGTACCCTGACCTGAAAAAATGTATGTTCTATTTAGAGAGCCGTTGAGACAGGGAGACCCCTGTTAGCCTATTGGTTGGTGAGTGGGTCGGTGGTTGGGGGCAGCCATAGCTGAGTGGGCAGAGAGGCTGCCTGGGAAACCGAAGGTCGCCGGTTCACGTACCGGCCCCGGCCTGTGTGTCGAACACGTCCCTCAGCCCCCAGGGTAGATATGAGAAGGAAGAGATGTGACCCACATCGGCCGACAGCGCCTCCAGGCTTGAAGCAAAGGTCCCTGGTGCCCAAGTCTGGTACTGCAGGCGGGTGGAATTCATGCACGTGCGCCCCGAGAGCACGCACGCTGGTTTGCTTTGTGCACGCGGACAGGGCAGTTTGTGTTTAAGTTGCTGGATGAACCACCGGTCCTCACGTCATATACTACATCTCAAAACATAGCGGAAGTATTATATGACAGATAATAAGCTCACAGCAAACCCACAAGCTTTTTTTTCCTTTGCTCGTTCTCGACGGCACTCGTTCATGAATCCTTTCCGTTCCCATAATCCCTTGCTTCGGGCCCGTTCATGGAGAAATACTTCTGCATTTGACCACCAAATTTCGGTGGTCAAATGCCAATGAGCAACTTGTATTGAATTGAATAACAAGGGGACGGGGCTGTCGCTCCAGTCCGGTCTCTATATTTTATTACTCTATGATGTGACCAGGCGCCGGGGCTGCGCCATGACACCCCTGCTGGCAAAACCAATACCGGAAATCTCGAAAAATACACAGCAGTGTCTGTCCGCTGGACAGCCTGTTGTAAACAAACTTATGAATGATAGATTTATGATTTAAGAATGATAGAGACCTTTGTAATATAACCGGTTCAGGAATTATAGAAGATCATTTTCTTGAGGTGTTTAAACAGTGGCAGGTATAGTTTCTGTCCCAGAGGACTAACGGGATGCGAGTGCCAGACATGAAACGGTCTTGTGATATTCGCCACGTGCAGAAACCGCCTGTGCTCTTTAGATACAAGATGTCTGTACATTCTGTACATTAACACATTGTACAACACAGCAGACAGCAATGATGTTACATGTGTTCTTTTATATTCCTGAACCGATTTACATGACAAATATGGTTCATAAGCAGTGTTTGATTCATGCGCCGGTCCAGCCGGCTCCATCCACCACCATGGATTTTATGGAAGCTCTGGTAGAATAGTTGTTTTCAAACAGTGGTCCTTGAAACCAAATGGACCCGCAAGGGTCCATTTGGTTTCATGTTTACTCTCTCAAGAGTTATTACCCCAAAGTCTACAGAATGTAGATGAAATGGACAAATGGACAAAGCAAAAATAAATCTTTAATTTTGGGGTCTGTGGGGCTAAAATGTCATCTAATGGTGCTCCGTGGCTCAAATTCAGAATAAATAGTGGGCCCTGGTGTCAAAAAAGTTGAAAACCAATGCGGTAGAACAGGGGTTTTCAACAGGTGGTCCGGGGACCACCAGTGGTCCCTGAGAGGGTTCCAGGTGGTCCCCAGCTAAGTTGTTTTAACCAGATGTAACTCTTGAGAACGTAAAAATGAAACCAAATGGACCCTTGCGGGTCCATTTGGTTTCATTTTTTATACTCTCAAGAGTTAAAATATTCATCATCTGAATTAGCCCAAGTCTACACAACTAGAAGATGGACAAAAGCAAAAGAAATCTTTAGTTTTGGGGTCCTATGGGGCTAAGACGTCGCCAGTGGTGGTCCCCCTCATCCTGATCACATGTCAATAGAGAAAATTCTGCACGAGTAAATATATATATATATATATATATATATATATATTATATATATAATTATATATATATATATATATATATATATATATATAAATATATATAAATCTTTTACATGAGTCCACGCCATTTTATAGCGCCATTCTGGGTGTTGCTATGAAAAACGTAATTATGTGAGGGAAAATGCAGGTCAAAGGGTTTTCTTTTGCCTCAAGGGAGAGCATGCATACAGCGTTTTGCACAGATAGGTGCAATTATAGGTAAAACCACGTATGGAGCGGTTCTAGCACTGCCATTGATGTGTGGATGTTGAAGTGGCATTCATACCAAGCTGCCTAGTGGGAACGGGTATATGATGGCACATTTGCTTCAAATTGCACTTGTTCTGCGTTCTATTCATGAATTGAGGGATTTCATTCAAAACGGCATTTGATGTTGAGTTTAGTCTCTTGGACCCAAAACTAAGGATTTTCAACTTTGTGTCCACAAGTTAGGAGAGATAAACTGGCAAAACGTTGGTCAAAATAACAATCCTACATTTTCGAAGTGTATAACTCAACTCGAGAGCGTAAAATAAAACCAAATGAACCCGTAAGGTTCCATTTGGTTTCATTTTACGATCTCAGGAGTTGCAGAGCTATAAGGGTCTATTTGGTTACCGATTGTCCATCATTTAGCCTGGGGACCACCTGGAATCCTCTCAGGGAGGAAAAAACAACTGGTGTATATTGATTTGCGTGATGATATTAAACGAAATCTGCCATCATAGTGGTGCTGTAACAGGCTGCTGTCGAAAAGTTGAGGCAGGGGTTTGTCGTTGGTGATATCCAGGGAGAGAGAGAGAGAGAGTGTGTGTTGTGTGTGTGTGTGTGTGTGACTCCTGTCTGTCTGTCTGTCTGTCTGTCTGTCTGTCTGTCTGTCTGTCTGTCTGTCTGTCTGTCTGTCTCTGTGTGTGTGTGTTGTGTGTGTGTGTTGAGTGTGTGTGTGTGTGTGTGTGTGTGTGTGTGTGTGTGTGTTGGCAGCGACCGTCCCAACATTGCCCAGAGAAGATTAGCTTGTGTATACTGAAGGAGACACAGACGGACGGACACACGGACGGAGTGCTAAACAATTCACTCTCCCCATGCCTTCAGCCTGCATGGTGTGGAAACAATAAGGAGAGAGAGAGAGAGAGAGAGAAGAGAGAGAGAGAGAAGAGAGAGAGAGAGAGAGAGAGAGAGAGAGACAGGGACAGGACACAGAGAGAGATAGAGATGAGAGAGAGAGAGAGAGAGAGAGAGAGAGAGAGAGAGAGAGGGAGAGAAGAGAGAGAGAGAAGAGAGAGAGAGAGACAGGGACACAGAGAGAGAGAGAGAGAGAGAGAGAGAGAGAGAGAGAG
>CM076977.1:44883514-44947805 GCA_039105355.1 Benthosema pterotum | reverse complement strand
GCTGCTGCTGCTGCTGCCTGCCTGCCTTGCTGCTTGCATGGTTTCCTCTGGCATCGGCGTGTGGAAGGGTGAAATGGAGAGCACCTTGGATCAGTGTTGCCAACTGCCAAAATACACTAGAGGCACTTCCAAAATGCACTGGAATGCGGTAGAGCAGGGGTTTTCAACCTTTATGACACCAGGGACCACCAGCATTTGAGCCATGGACCACCATTTGAGGACATTTTAGCCCCACAGACCCCCCCAAACTAAAGATTTACTTTGCTTTTCTCCATGACCATTAATCTTCTAGTTGTGTAGATTTAGGGCTAATTCACATGATGAATATTTTAAGTCTTGAGTTACATCTGTTTAAACAACTTAGCTGGGGACCACCTGGAACCCTCTCAAGGACCACTGGTGGTCCCCGGGCCACTGTTGAAAACCCCTGCGGTAGAGCATTGGTTTTCAAAACCCATTTTCATACCAGGTGCCCCACTATTTCTTCTGCATTTTAGCCACGGAGGACCACCATTTGATGTTGACTTCAGTCTCGCTTCTGGACTAATTTAGGAGGAATGACTAGGAAAATGTTGGTCAAAATAGCAATTTTACATTTTCTAATTTTCCTAATTGGGTAGATTCTGGTTAGAAAATTAGGTAATTCAGATGCCTAAATATAATTTTGTAAAATAAAACCAATGGACCCGTAAGGGTCCATTTTGTTTCATTTTACAGTCTCAAGCGTTACAGAACTATCAGCGTCCATTTGGTTACCAATGTTCCTTTCTAGGAAGGAAAGATGACTCTATCATAGGAGGAAAAATGGTGAAAAACGAGGGTTTCATCTCTGGTGCCTGTCAACCAATTTCGCCTCAACTCACCAGCAAAAAAAAGCACCAGGAGCTTTTCACTAATTTTGGCGCTAGGGGGGTCTGGGAAAAAAATAAATAAAGCTAAAAAAATTACAGCTAAATATAGCGACAAATACACCAAGTTGGCAACACTGGGCATCGACGTGTGGAAAGGTGAAATGTAGAGCACCTTGGATAAAGGCGCCATATATACTCCATTTACCAATTGAACCCGTTGAACCCTGACGAAGCCCCCCCCCCACCTCACCCATACCTCATTTGTGTTGCGTGTGGCAAGTTGCATAGATAATGAGCATAATCCCCACAAACCAACGAAGCAAGTGAAGCAAGTCATGGTGTGGGTAGGTGTGTGGAATCCACAGTCCCAGTATGGCGGGTTGCAGAACCTGAGGGTTTGCTCCAAGATAATCACAGAAAAAAGAGGCCAATGTTTGCATAAATTGACCTTCTCTCAACCACACACCGTAAAATCCTTTGGGTTTATTTAACTCTGAAGGTGTGCAAAACAGACAGTATGCATGTGGCTGTGTATGGATAATGGGATATATTATTTGTGTATGATTGCAATTTTCAACACTTCACTGTTCTCCAGCATGAAAATTAAAGGTGGAATGAACCTGGAAATGGTGTTTTTTATGGATTCCACCAAATAGACACTACACAGTTCTATTTTTTTGCAATGACAGTAATATGCATTGTGGATTTGTGCCCCCTCTTGAGTGAGTGTGGAAATACTGCTATTTATTATGGCATCAGTATTTGTCTTAGAAGATTAAGTCCTTGTATCAATGTAGCAATAAGCCTGTGGGATAGACGGAAGTTCTTCTACTAAGTAAGATATACAGAAGGATGCGGTAATGCAACTATTAAGTACGCCGGCTTCCATAATACCCCACCAAGAAGAAGGATCAGTGATTCTGCCTTCTACCAAGGAGGTCTAGAAAGAAAACGCCAAGCTGTTTGTTGTTTTTTTTCTGGCTTTTCTGGCTTGCTAAATCCTCCCATTTTAAGCCTTGCTTGGCTTTAGTGGAACAGAATAAACCGGCTCTACAGACCAGGCTTTAATAAACCTGGTTTTGGCTTAAATCCTGGATTAGTTAAAGGTAGGGGAAGTGATTTGAAATTCATGGTGTAGTACCAGCCTGGTGCACTAGGGGCCCCCAACAGTAGCTACACTATGTGAACCTGCTGCTCGCTCCTGATTGGAGGAGAATTGGTGGTGACCTGGGGAACTTTTATTAGCTCTCTGCTAACGTGGGGGAGGGGGAAACTCCATATGTGGTTTCCACACCTTATAATAGAGCATTTTAAACAGAAAAAAAAATATTTTTTGGGTGATATCTGACAAAAGTGAAATCACTTCCCCTACCTTTAATCCAAGTTTGGTGAAATAGGCCTCAGATTATCTGTCACAGAGGGTTTCTGAACACTGAGCTACAGTATACTACACACAACACATGGACTGTTTGTTTACAATAGTCGCTCAGCTCTGCCACTTACTTTAGCTATGTGACTTATTTCTATTCCATTTAATGTGTTCAGATATATATTGATATATATTGTAACATGAGTTTGATTAGTTTAAAATCGAGTAATAATACACTGTCTGTATTTATTTCTCAGTGTTTCTGACTGTAGTCAAGGCACTTGTGTTTGCGGGGGATGATTTCATTGATGTGATAGTAGATACTGTACGTCATCACATAACACATTTTTGTTCACAGTAAGAACTTAAAAATATTTTTGATATAAAAATACACAAGTGAACATGTTCACACCTCATTATTACAAATGAGCTTGTTGTCGCATGGTGTGAAAACAGAAGATATTTACAAGCTATCAACAGATAACAACAGAGAAGTTTGTACTGTAGATCCTAATCTACGGCAGCATTCGGCACACATGACGTACACTACAAGCTGTCGCTAAACAGATTGTGTTGTACATCTCAATTATTTTGTGTGTGGAAAAGTAAGTAATATGTAACGTATTACTCGTTGTTTCAAGTAAGTAATATAATACAGGGGTTGACACTAAGGTCTCTGAGGCACTTGCCCATCGGGCAAGTCCAAGTCATGTTTCTACTTGCCCTCAGGTCATGGTCACTTGCCCCCAAAAAATATATTGTAAAGTTTACTTCCTACTTGGGTGCTTTAAACCAGGGTTTTTCAACAGGTGGTCCGGGTACCACCAGTGGTCCCTGAGAGGGTTTCGGGTGGTCCCCAGTTAACTTAGTTAACCAGATGTAACTCTTGAGAGTGTAAAAATGAAACCAAATGGACCCGCAAGGGTCCATTCTTAATTAGCCCAGGTCTACACAACTAGAGAATGCAGAAGATTAGTAATTTTCATGTGTATGTTAATTTGCCTGTTTTGTTTCCCAAATCCAGCCTGGAATTGTGGATAGCTAGAAAGCAGGGAAAGACACAGAGGTCTTGCCCAATCGGGCAACCAGTTAGCAGTCTTCACTTGCCCCACCATTTTGTTTTACTTCCCCCCGGGCAAGTGTTAGTGTCAAGCCCTGTAATATTACTTTTTCTGAGAGGTCATAAGTGAAGTAAAGATATTACTCTCTTAAGTAATATTGTAGGGCTGGGCAAAAATATGCCAATATATCGCAATTCTTAATGCCATGCAGCCTGATGTTATCAGGCTTGCGATAATTTTCAACATTTTACAGTACTGCAGTTGACTTGATGACGACATCATCAAGTTGTGTTGGTGTTGTGTTTGTTAATGATTTTTTCTTTTAGGACCTTTTTCAGAGGGTGTACAAATGGAACTCTCAGAAAAAAATCTTGAAAATGGTTGGAATCCTCTTTTTTCTAGTATAATCATTTTAGTACAGTCATTTGTGGAGAAAAAAAATGTGATATATCGATATATCAAATCGAATCGCAGCATAACTAAGAATCGCAATATAAATCGATTCAAAACCCTAAATATCGATATTGTATCATATCATGAGTGAATCGTCCCACCCCTATAATATTGCCCAACACTTTTGGCTCATCTGTCAACACTACATTCTTTTACATATATACTCATCTCTGGAGCGTTGTAGCATAATTTTACAAAATAGAGAGGGTAGTAGAGTGACATACAGTAGCTCACAAAAAGATTTAGCTTAAACTAATTTGATTTAGCCGACTGAACAGGGTAAAGAGAAGCTTAATGGAATATGTTTCTTCACTTCATCCTATAGTCAGGCTTCATAGAAGAAAGTGTGTGTGTGTGTGTGTGTGTGTGTGTGTGTGTGTGTGTGTGTGTGTGTGTGTGTGTGTGTGGTGTGTGTGTGTGTGTGTGTGTGTGTGTGTGTGTGTGTGTGTGTGTGTGTGTGTGTGTGTGTGTGTGTGTGTGTGTGTTATAGAAATTAATAACTTTCCTTTTACTGTAGACACAGCATTCACTCACCAGATCCGTTCTGCCACAATCTCGACTACTTCACTGTGCTGTGAGTTGTGCATGGTAGTGTAGACTGTAGATCTATGCATAAAGGCCGGTCACATATAAAGATGTTGTTTCTGTGTGTGGTTTAGAGTTCTGAATTATTGCGACGGACAGCTAGCTGTCAGGCAATGTCATGCGATCAAGCTGGAACCCAAATGTGTCTGTGTGTCCCCTCAGCAAAAAAAAATGTTAGCCTGCCCCACATCGCTAATAAACTGTCAGTGTTCCCAAATGTGATTGGGTGTCTCTGTTTCATTCAAATGTGTCTGGCACGTCTCAGACAGTATTTCGCTGCTGTGTGTGTAATTAGGGCCCAAGCACTGCAATGCAAGTGCGAAGCCCTATTGAAATCACAATGCTTGTTTATTATTCCCCCTAATAAATCAAGTTTTTGAGCCACATAGCCACACTCGGAAAAGTGCGAAACTTGGCACACACATCATTACCGGCGTAAAAATTATGTGTGCTAATGTATCCGAATAGTGCAATAGCGCCTCCCTAGGAAACCTTAATGCCTCAAGCCCCACCAGGCAGTTTCATGTACGGTACATGCAGGAAAAATTGGCACACACGACACAACTATCACGTCTCTACTTAAGTATCTTGGCGCTATGTCCGAAACTGAACAGGCCATTGTGCAATTGTTTGTCCTGCATCTACTATCTCCTCGCCATTAGTGGTGTATTCAGTATATCGATATCGACCTTTAGGTATTCAAAGGTTTGGACCACCTTTTCACCATTTTCCAAAAAATATCAGCTCTACAAGCCCATAGCGCGCCACCAAGTGGCGCGCTATGGGCTTGTAGAGGTGATATTTTTCAATGGCAAAAGTAATGCCAATAAAAGTAGTGCTAAGTTGGCCATTATGCATTTTTTTTTGTCCTGCATCTACTCCTCTAGTATATCCATATACCAATATATAACGAACAAACACCTGGATTTGAATAGACCTTTAGGTAAGCCCCTCCCCAAACTGCTATGGTCCAATCACAGCTGAGCTAAGCATAACATGTAATGGGCAAATCTCTCCAACCAATAGGTTTCCTATATGATAAAACATTGTTTTAAAAAAATGAACCAGTATTTATTGTTTAAAGTCCATGATATTTACATTGGTATGAATGAGCCCGGCTGGAAAGTGTCCTAGGGTGGACAAGAGGGCGGGGCTTAGCTAAAGGTCTATTGCTCATATATTGGCGCTGTTAGTCCTTTCAGCAAAAGTCAGACAGATAATGTATGTGTTCACAGCAGTAGGAACCTTGAATAATACATTTTTCAACAACAACAGTGCGTAAATAGTACTTTTCCTCTAACGCATATACTTTCAAAAACTTTGCCAAACATTGGTCTGCAGTCAGACACGACATTTCAACAAATGTCACATTGTTGTTGTTGAGTGTTTTGAGAGTGTTTACTAAACTAGGTCATTACGTAACGCCTCTGTAGCACCCTCCTCAACCACTCACTCTACTGTTTGTTTGTAGCTGTATTAGTATAACAATTACCCACAGCACTGTAGCACTTCATAGGAATCACACCCAGGAGTTGGCCCATGTTTTGCCCATTTTTATGTCCAAGCTTTTAAAACTCTGGGATGTGGTTGGAAAGTGCTGCAGAGCACCACCTTTCTGATGCTCTCTAGGCTATCTTTATTCATTTATTTATTTGATTTGGTATTATGCCACCGCTGTGGTGTTACTATGAACTGCTGTCTCCACCACCATGCCTTCCTATCGGCTCTAAAGCCCTGACCACACCAAAGGGTCACCAACCATGCAACACCTTGGATCCAAACCAGGCGTTAAAGGGCAACTCCACCCATTTTCAACATTTTCATTAATGTCATTAATATATCTTAGAGATGTTGTGTGGACATGATAAAAAAAAAAAAAGTTCCCCCCAATTCTGTATTTCCTAAAAATGGAGGTCTGAAAAAAATCATTAACATGGTGAAATACACCTGATGACATCATCAAGATGTATTTCACGATGTCAATGATTTTTCTTTCTGATCCCTTTTTCCTCAGGAAAATTTTGAAAATGGGTTGGAATTCCCCTTTAAAGGAGAATTCTACACCAAAACACACATGGCATCAATCTACCTTGATCGCTTTGACAACATACTGTATATAGTGTACTTGTTTTTTGCCATAGATGCCCCTTTTTCTATATTTCCACCTTAACACCTCCCTTCCTACATATTGCATGGCCGCAGGTTGTCTTTATTCTACTGCAGGCATTTGAATAGCTCCAAACTTATTATTTTTTTCCACACATCACAATTTAATTGTATACTGATACTCACACATGAGTTTTACAACACTCTGAGGCAGCCTTTTCTTGTAATAACAGAGAGAATCTATTCCTCCACCTCTCCCTTTTACCACTCTCCTCTCCAATCAGTCCAGTAGAAACTCCTGTCTCACGGATGCCAAATGAATTTTTTTTTAACTCATGTAGTGGCCCAATTATCTTGTAGTGTGTAGTTTGATGTGATGTGTGGGGGAAAAAAGTTTGGAGCTATTAAAATACTTGTATTAGAATAAAGACAACCTGCGACAATGCAAACTGCATTGAAGGGATTGGGACCTTAGGGTGAAATGTAAAAAAAATCTATGACAAAAAAAACAAGGGCATTACATGGGTTGACACTAAGGTCTCTGAGGCACTTGCCCATTGGGCAAGTGAAGGTCAGGTTCTACTTGTCCTTAGGTCATGGTCACTTGCCCCCAAAATGTATCGTACATTTTGCACTTAAGTATTTCTACTTGGGTGCTTTAAACATTTACTTCCGCAGTCAAAGACTATGTTTCGTTTAAGTCACAATCAGCTACAGTAAATATTCAACTTGTAAATCAGTGGTTCCCACAGTGGTTTCCATAGTGGTCACAGACTCGGGGGTCCGTGGCCCCAGCAAAAATATTGGTTACTTTGGAACCAAACGGACCTGGGAAAGAGATGGAGAGGTAGCTAGAAAACAGGGAAAGACGCAGAGGCGGAGTGCAATGACCATCTTCAAGACAAATATATCTTTGTTGTCTTGTCTTATAGCGAAATAAGTTGCACACTTGCCCGACTTGGGCAACCAGGTATCAGTCTCCACTTGCCCGACCATTTTTTTTTACTTCCCCCGGGTAAGCGAGCAAGTGTTGGTGTCAAGCCCTGCATTATGTATCTTGTATCATGTCACAGCGACCAAGGTACTGTAGACGAATGCCCAATGTGTTTGGTGTGGAATTCTCCTTTAATGAAAAAACACTTTTGTGATCTTTTGGTGTGGTTAGTGCTTCATACTGCTGCAACACAGCTGCAGCTAATACATTTAATAAAGGGTGGGTTAGATTTAGATGTGCCAGTGTGCTAGTAATGAGACTACTGCAGGCTACTGCCCATCTGTGCACATTGGCACAACTACATGAATCGAATCAAACACACCCATCATTAAATGCACCCGTGTTGCTTGCTTACGTCATAGTATAATGACGTAGACAGTAATTTTCACTTTACTATGAAAAACAGGTTAATGTTATTAGTTATATTCTATTTAAAATTAATAATTCGTTCAGTTATCAGATTGATCATTTGATTACACGATTTGCATGATGCATACATTAGACTACTGTAGATGATTAATTGATTAATTAAATGTAATTGTGGTTACATGTAATTGTGACTGCTTGTCGATTAAAGAACATTATTTGATTTGGAATTTCCCTCCCAAAACTATGTTGGAAATTGGGGTCTCTCTTCTTGACACTGTTCTCCCTTATGCGTCCTTTCCATCCAACACACTATTGAGCTGTAAGTACTGTATACCACTGTTCCTCTTCAATGTCTCCCTTTTGACCATTTAAACTCTAGCCCTGGCAGCTGGTCAGTGAACACTGGACTTCTCAATAGGCCCCTGGAAATTAAAGTAAAGAGTGGTGAACCGGAAACTTTTTTTTCCTTATGGATCCCACCCAATTATCTGGCACAGAGGGTTTCTGAACCAATCAAATCTTGATTTCTAATATCGCTATAAATGGTAATAGCGGTATATTGCCCAAGACTACTCACTACCACACCAACATCCCATTATGTTGAACTGACCTCATCAAACCCTACACACCCAAGACATGCTGCTTATATAGCCAGTACAGAATCTGTCAAAGCTCTACTAGCTAATGCTCAACCAGCATTGTGCTGTCAATGAGGTGGATGTACTGTATGCGTGTGCAACAGGGTCAGGGCGAGGGCGGCTTCTCCCACTTCTTTTAGACATCTTAACTGGTCACGGTTGCAGCCTATTCTGAAGCCAAGCAATTACGGTGTGTCAATTACTGCGTTGTGCTTCTGCTTCCATCTGGACAGCAGCAGCAGCAGTGAGCTCACCTAGCCCTTATCAGACAGCAAGCGCTTGGTTTGAGAGAGCAATTAGCATGCCTTTCCTCATAAACATACATTTAGAGAGAGGAGCCCTGGCTCTGTCACCACGATCTGAGAGCTCCAATTAGTGTTTTGGATCCGAAAGCAGTGCAGTCCAAGTCCAGGCTTGGCACACGTTCACACATTTTAGTTAGGTCTCTAGTACTAAAATGCCTATTTTAAGAATGCTTCTTGAATGATGGATTTAGAATGTTGTTGGGTGGCAAGATAGATAGTGTGTGAATTAATAAATAGATAGCTACTGTAAACCCTCTTGCAACAAATGATAATGACTGGATGTGGCATGGATTTTGAAATTCTTTACAAAGTGAACCAATCCTGTTTGCTTGTTTATGAAATAAAAATGGTATGACAAAAATATAATATGGGATTCAGTTGATTAATTTTGTTTGTATCATCTGTAGGCTGATCTAGTTTTTTGAATGTAACTAATTCTATGTGTTGACAGTTTTGACAATCTAGTGGCAGCAATTTATTTTTTCCTGTATTTTCCGAAATATCACTAACTAACTATCCAGCATGACTTAAATGTAATTCATGGGATTCATTGACGTTGTTGTATTCTTAGGCTGAGTGAACCAGGAGTGACTTCAAAACATGGATGTATAGCGAAAATGTGTAGTGATCAGTGTTGGTCAATATTACTTAGGAAAGTAACTTCTTTACTTTACTCGTTACTCCTTAGACAAAGTAATATCATTACTTTACTTATTACTGGAATCAAAGAGTAATATATTACATATTACGTTATTACTTTCCCAAGTTCTCAACTCCTACATTTGGAAAAATAGAGATGTACAACATAATCTGTTTAGCGAGCTCTTTTTAGAACTGAATCCAATTTATTGGAATAATAATAGTCTCTTTGCCTCTTTGACTTTTTAAACTTTTTCACAATTGTTTTCAAAGACAGTTGAGGTCTTGTATTTAAAAATAAATACAAAATATAGCAGCAAGTGATTTGTAGTGTACATAACTGTGTGCAGGATGCAGCATGTGGACTGGATTTACAATCTAGTGCACATCTCTGTTGTTACAGTACCTGTCGGTAGCTTGTAAATCTGTTCTATTTTTGCATGCAACAACAAGCTCATTTTAAAAAGTAACTTGGCGTTACTTGCAAAGTAATGCATTACTTATTACCCATTTTTGCAGAGTAATCTCGTTACTTTACTTTTTGGAGCAAAAGTAATAATATTACAGTAATATGTAATCTAAAATTAGTTACTGCCCAACACTGGCAGTGATATTTAATGTCTCATCTCCCCAGCTGTAAGGAGTGACTGGCCGCCATAATAATGGATTTTAACATCATATAGTTATAGTTATGTGTGGGATGATTCACTTACCTCACAATACGATACGATATTGATATTTAGCCTTATGAATCGATTTATTGATTATTTGATGTTGTGATTCGATTTGATATATTGATATATCGCATCTTTTCCTCACAAATGACTGAGCTTTTATTATACTAGAACATTTTTAAAGGGGAATTCCACCCATTTTCAAGATTTTTTTTCCTGAGGGCGTACAAATGGAACCAAGTGGGCCCGTTAAAATGGGGTCCTAAAAGAAAAATCATTAACAAACACAAACACAACCTGACGATGTCATCAAGTTGTGTTTCCCCACAAGTTCGATCAACTAGAACATTTTAAAGCAATTTAAAAAATATATAGAAAACAAAAAGTTCAATGCAGCCTGATAACGTCAGTCAGTCTTTCTGACATGAACACATTAATGAATAGGACCTACATGAGCAGGGCTTGACACTAACACTTGCCCGCTTGCCCGGGGCAAGTAAAAAAAATGGTTGGGCAAGTGAAGACTGCTACCTGGTTGCCCGATCGGGCAAGTGTGCAACATAGTGCACTATAACACAACACAAGATAAATTTGTCTTGAAGGCAGTCATTGCGCTCTGCCTCTGTGTCTTTCCCTGCTTTCTAGCTGTCCACAATTCCAGGCTGGATTTGGGAAACAAAACAGGCAAATTAACATACACATGATGTACACATCAAAATGACCATTAATCTTCTACATTCTCTAGTTGTGTAGACCTGGGCTAATTAAGATGATGAATTTTAACTCTTGAGAGTGTAAAAACAATCATTTTTACGTTCTCAAGAGTTACATCTGGTTAAACAACTTAGCTGGGGACCACCTGGAACCCTCTCAGGGACCACCTGTTGAAAACCCCTGGTTTAAAGCACCCAAGTAGGAAGTAAACTTAAATGCAAAATTTACAATATATTTTTTGGGGGCAAGTGACCATGACCTGAGGGCAAGTAGAACCTGACTTGCACTTGCCCAATGGGCAAGTGCCTGTCAACCCCTGCATGAGTATAAAAAAAAACAATTTTGAACCTGGCGATTCGATATTGATATCATGGCATTAAGCACTGCAATATATTGGCATATTGTTTTTTTTTTTTTGCCCACCCCTTGTTATAGTGCTTGGTGTAATGGTGTTAACATTTCATAGTAACACCATGGTTCAGTGTCAATCACAGTCCATGTATTATGTGATTGTTCCATAGGTGTTACATTAGTCATAGCAATATGCATTGTTTACATGCTGTACACATGAGGATCTTTTGTGATGAATTTCCTTTCACTTCTGAATCTCATAAAGCCACAAACCCAGCCTTTTTTGATGCATTTCTATAAACCTTTGAAAAGAAATTCATCAAAAAAAGATTGACATGCGGGTTTACAGGATTCACTTTTGAATCTCCTTAAACCATTAAAAGCACACACTGTACTGTGCTTTTCTTTCAGCATAATACTGTTCTTGGCTTCTTCTTGCAATAACATGTTTTTTTTTTTTCTTTTAGCTGAATGTGCACAATGATTATTTCCTTCTTCATTTCCCCTTTTTTCCAGTGCTACACACTACAGTCAATTTGTATTCCGTTTGCCTCCACTGAATAAAGTAGTGTCCATCAAATAACTGGGCTAATAACTAATACCAGCCAAGGGCTGACTTGTCACATGGATAATTGGAAAATTGCATGCAGGAGGCTTCACTTCCAAGTATCTGCGTTTATCAGGAATGTGAATGGGAAACTAGTGGTGTATTCCTGTAGTTTTCAAGCTTTTTCATACCAGGGCCCCACTATTTATTCAGAAATTGAGACCACCATCACGGACCACCATTTGATGACATTTTAGCCCCACATACCCCAAAACTAAAGATTTATTTTGCTTTTGTCCACAATGAGCTCTTCTCTAAGCCCCACCCTTTGAGTGGGGTTTGCTCACTGTCCAATGGCAATCCAAATACTTTAACAACTGTTGCCATCCAGGTCAAGCTTTCCTGGTCAAGCTTTCCTCTTCCAACGTGCCTATTGGACAAGACCGGATTGGGGAGGGGCTTAGTGAAGAGCTAATTCCAAGGCTGGGTTTCAGAGAAAACAGTCAAACATGCACATCAAAATGAGCATTCCCTTCCCAGAGCCCTTGTTAGGATGTTTAGGTATTAAGTAAGGCTGTTGAAAATAGTTAATTAATGGGATTAAATTAATTTTGTTGATTAATCTGATTAAAAATTTTAACGCAATTAACTCTTGTGCACCATGACTCAACCCACTGAGCATTTTCTCATTGAAAGAAATGGGTAGAGCAGGGTTTTACGGAGACTTATAGCTGTGTCTCCCTGTAACCAGAGCCATAGAGTATAGCTGGAGGATCTACAAGCATTGAGGGCTGGTAGATCGCCTATTTTGATAAATATTTTAAAGATATATGGTTATTTTTTTCACAGATTCTGTTGTTTTTTTCAGAAAACATGCATATTTTGGACATAGTTCGAATGGTGATTAATCATGATTAAATTAATTTTGAAGCTGTGATTAATTTGATTAAAAATTTTAATCATTCAACATCCCTAGTATTATTATATAAATGTAAACATCTCTGTGAGCCTGAGAGTGTTTTAGTGTGTTTGTGCAAAACGGCCATTATTTCTGAAGTGATGTACAGTATAATTGATGTCTTGAGTCTTTTGCCCACGTTGCAGTGTACTGGAATGTTTTGCTATGGAATTCAAAAGTGCGCTACACTGAGCAAATTAGACATACATAGCTAATCTTTCATGCACTGCCGAGTATAGGCCTGCGTTCTGTGCTGGGATTTTTGCACTCTTGAGATCAGATAGCGTCATGGAAGCTAATCTTGGTGAGCATGAGTTAATGCTCTGATCAGGGTCATGACCCTTTGGTGTATTCATTCAGACACATGTGATCTGCCAGTAGAATTCTGTGAATTTACTGTACATCTTAATGTACACAGTAAATTCTTAATTGGCATAGAGCAGCATGGCTCACCGCCAGATTTAAACTTGAGATAAGCTTTCCAATGTCACTGCCTTCCAGACATTGATGACCACAATTTTGAGCATTAGGACTACCCGTAATTTCTAGACTATAAGCCGCACCTGAATATAAGCCGCATCAGCTAAATTTTGGGCAACATACTGATTTTTCCTTGTATAAGCCGCACCTCACTATAAGCCACATCAGAATATAAGCTTCATGTTAGACAGTGGTTTTCAATTTTTTTGGTCCCAAGGCCCACGATTTATTCAGCATTTTCACCCCACAGAACCCAAAGATTTCTTTTGGTTTTGTCCACAATTCCAGGATGGACAAAATGGCCATGACTTATGACTTATTAATTAAGTGCTGCTAATAGATGGTGAATATCTTGAGAGTGTAAACATGAAACCAAATGGACCCCAAGGGTCCATTTGGTTTCATTTTTACACTCTCAAAGAGTTACATCTGGTTAATCAACTCCATCGAGACATACGAGTATCGGTAGAAATTGCGGCTTTTGGGTCAAACTACCACCTAATGAAATGACGTTGACACTAGAAAACCTATTACAAATCAGTTTACATTCTCTCTCTGAAACAAGTACTGTGATTGGTCAGGATATTACCGTATCCGGGGAAAATACATGTGACGGAAGTTCCAACAAGTCAGCGGTAGTTTGTGCCGAGGACTCCAGGCTTACCAAGGCTATGTGAGTACTATCTCCTGGAGGTGTCAGGGGTACTTGCCCTCTGCTCGCTCGCAAGTAGACCTTGGCGTGGCCTACTTGTGTGCAATGAATTGTATGCAATGAATGCACAATTCCGCACTCATCAGGCTTACCAAGGCTATGTGAATTTTATCACCTGGAGGGGTCGGGGGTACTTGCCCTCTGCTCGCTCGCAAGTAGACCTTGGTCTACTTGTGTGCAATGAATTGTGTTCAATGAATGCACGAAGTTTGCACTCATCAGAGTGCAGTTCTAGTTTGCAGTTGCTGTTATGATTTTTGTACTAGATTTTTGCATCGTTCATCAATGGCTGATTTGATGAGCGATGCGAGTTGGAACCCAACGCCTAACCCGGTTATTATGTCTGTGCATCGTATGCAGTGTTGTAGTGGGACTTTTATAAGTGGGGGGGTGCCTCTTAAAGGAGAAGGGTGACGCAACAGTCACCCCATGGGGGTGACTGTTGCCCTCACATGATGACGTGGCCTGAGCTGGTGGAGACCTGCGCCCCGAAGGGGCACATATCTACTTTAGATTTTTTCTTTTTTTCATGTTTCAGGCGCACCAGTTTATAAGGCACATAGAATATAAAGCTACTGCAGTCAACACAGGTTAGAAACTACTGCCATCAAACAATCCATATACTGTATAAGGTGCCCTGGATTATACGGCACACTGCTGTTTTTTTGGGGAAAAAAAGGCTTTTAAGTGCGCCTCATATTCTGGAAAATACAGCAGGCTACTTGTTTTTCTCCCAGTGAGACGCTTACACCATCAGTGCCCCTGTGGACACTTTTGGTTCCTATAAAGTCAGCTATTTATTTAGATTTACATTGTAGTGGACATGTCCACAAACCACCAGCCTGCACGGTGTGTGTGGCTTCACCACTGAGCTCCACTACGTTGTGTGATTAGTGCGTGGCTTCGTTCACAAGCTGTAAACACTGCTGAGCACAAAGCAGACCTGGTTACATTGATAGAAAAAACTCTTTTATGTTCAGGCTCTTTGTGGTGAAGGAGTATTCACTGCACTGCTCCTTTCTGTCCACTGTTTGGTTTGGTTGAATGCCATGCCTCACTCACTGAATTCAGCTGTTTGTTATTTCTGAATAATGTAGACCAGTGGTTTTCAACCAGTGGTCCTTGAGAGGGACTCCAGCTGGTCCCCCAGGCTAAATCATGAATGGACATTTGGTAACCCAATGGACCCTTTTTATATCTGTAACTCATGAGATCGTAAAATGTAGCCATATAGTGAGTTGGGGCGAAATTGTCTGACAGGTGCCAGAGTTAAAAGCCTTGTTTTTCACCATTTTCCACCATTTTTTATAGATCTGTAACTCTTGGGATCGTAAAATGAAACCAAATTTGGTTTCATTTTACGCTCTCAAGAGTTAAATTATATTCAAACATCTGCATTGCTTAATTTTCAAGAGTATAGGAAATGTAGATAAATTTTTCTTTTTTAACGTTTTTCCAGTTTATCTCTCCTAAATTGTGGACACTAACTTGAAAATCTTTTAGTTTTGGGTCTGAGAGACTAAAGTCAACATCAAATGGTGGTCCGTGGCTAAAATGAAGAATAAATAGTTGTCCCTGGTATCAAAAAGGTTGAAAACCACTGATGTAGACCAACGTAAAATGAAATCAAATGGACCCTTACGGGTTTGTGTGGTTTCATTTTACACTCAACAGTTACAGATCCGTAATGGTCCATTTGGTTACCAGCGGCCCATTATTTAGCTGGGGACCACCTGGAATCCTCTCAGCCGGTGATTTTCAACCTTTTTCATACCAGGGCCCACTATTTTTCAGAATTTGAGCCACGGACCGCCATTTGATGACTATTTAGCCTCACAGACCCCAAAACTAAAGATTTGTTTTGCTTTTGTCCACAATTCCAGGCCGGATTTGGGGGAAACAAAACAGTCAAACATTGCAGATCAAAATGACCATTAATCTTCTACATTCTCTAGTTGTGTAGACTTGGGCTAATTCACATGATGAATATTTTAACTCTTGGGAGTGTAAAGTATAATTTTTACACTGTCAAAGAGTTTCATCTGGTTAACCAACTTTCCATCATTTATCCTGGGGACCAACTGGAATCCTCTCAAGGACCACGGGTGGTGCCCGGACCACTGCTTGAAAACCTCTGTTTCTATTCCAAAACGGTTTTCAATATAGTTAAAAACATAAGGGGTTTAGGATAAGGGGTTTAGATGGTAACGGAAATAGAGCCCATACTGTACTGCACACACACACACACACACACACACACACACACACACACACACACACACACACACACACACACACACACACACACACACACACACACACACACACACACACACACACGCACACCTCCTACTCCCTCCTCCACAGCCATGGCTGTTCCTTAGAAAGATAAGGCTGTTTACCATCCACTATACTGTTATCAGTGTCTCTCAGAGACTGCTATCTCCACAGTGGGCTGATGAAAGACAGAATAGTAGGTTAGGTTCTACCAAACAGAGCCTGCATGGACTCCCTGTGTCAACAGACAGTCACCCATATAGACACAGCAGTCTTTCACTGTAAAATTAGGTTTTATTGTAGTTGTATAACACTGGTTTTCAACCAGTGGTCCTTGAAAGAGTTCCAGGTGGTCCCCACTAGGCTAAATGATAGTTGTTTTCAACCAGTGGTCCTTGAAAGAGTTCCAGGTGGTCCCCACTAGGCTAAATGATAGTTGTTTTAACCAGGTGTAACTCTTTGAGAGCGTAAACATGAAACCAAACGGACCCTTGCGGGTCCGTTTGGTTTCATGGTTTACGCTCTCAAGAGTTAAAATATTCATCGTGTGAATTAGCCCCAAGTCTACACAACTAGAGAATGTAGAAGATTAATGGTCATTTTGATCTCTGTGTTTCTTTAGTGTTTTTGGGGTCTGGGGGTTTAAAAAGGCATCAAATGGTGGTCCGTCACTCGCTCAAATGCTGAATATATAGTGGGCTCTGGTATGAAAAAGGTTGAAAACCAATAAAACCTTTATATAACTTTATATAAGTGAGTTTTGGTACAGTACTAGTTTATACTAACTATTACTTTATATTTGTAGGTTTGTTGTAATTTTATTTGGCACTATTGTTTTCATCTCTTGGCTAAAACTAGACCGAAGCTTTTGGCAAAAAAAAAAAAAAAAAAAATCCAGAGAACTAGGGTGGCCATTCAGGACACAGTATTCAAATATGTTTGCATACTGTGCCCTCATTGGCCACCCCCAATTTTCTGCAGTAGGAAATTGGGTTACAATGAAGCTGTTCTAGACCAATCTGCTGACAGGCATTTTTTGCCAACAGCTGATTAGGTCTGGATTTATCCAGCCTATTCATCTGTTTGCACTAAATGTTAATTGTTGCTTTAGTGTTTTTATTGCACTGCACTGGAGGAGTGGGAAACAATATTTCTCTATATGTCGAGACATATAGAGGGACCTTGAGATGTGGTTTTGCAAACATTAATTATACTTTGTTACACTAGGGATTCTTGAACACATGCTTTGCTAATTGGAATGACTTGTAAAGACTATGTAGCTGCTGCGGTCTCAGAGAATTACAATTACAATTTACAATTTAGCAGACACTCTTAATCCAGAGCGACTTAAATTAAGTAAAAATGGCCATACATCATATTATACATACAGATTAGTTGAATTTACACGTTGCAATTCAAGGAGAATTTGCCCTATACTCCATAATTTAAAATGCATGTGTTAAAACGTGGCGATGCATTTGACATCCTATGTAGGTAACTGCTATCTAAGTCTACTAGATAATATGCAATCTAAACTAACTAGGCTAGCAAGTGCTATCGGCTGATATGTACTTCAAGTGCTATGGGCTGAGATGGAGTCTGAAGAGGTGTGTTTTCAGACTGTGGGGGAAGATAGGGAGTGAGTCTGTGTTTCTGATTGCAAAGGGAAGTGCATTCCATAGTTTTGGAGCCGGTAGGGAGAAGAGTTTGGGGTGCGTGGAGCGTTGGCCAGGCGTGGGGGGTGTGGGGGGGCAGTTTTACTTCCAGTTTCCCCTATGTTAGGGGTTTTCAACAGGTGGTCCGGGGACCACCAGTGGTCCTTGAGAGGGTTCCAGGTGGTCCCCAGCTAAGTTGTTTAACCAGATGTAACTCTTGAGAACGTAAAAATGAAACCAAATGGACCCTGGCGGGTCCATTTGGTTTCATTTTTACACTCTCAAGAGTTATAATATTCATCATGTGAATTAGTCCTAATCTACACAAATAGAAGATTAATGGTCATGGACAGAAGCAGAGGAAATCTTTAGTTTGGGGGGTCTGTGGGGCTAAAATGTCATCAAATGGTGGTCCGTGGCTCAAATGCTGAATAAATGGTGGTCCCTGGGATGAAAAAGGTTGAAAACCCCTGCCCTATGTCGTCTGATTGGAGTGCATGGAAGGGCTAGTAGATGTCAATAACTGATGAATGAAGTGTTAGGCTTTTGCAGTTTGCCACGTTCACATTCCCCAATATAATCTCATCAGGATCAGGAGTGAGGAGTGTCTTGCTTCGAGGACAGTTTGATGTTAACGCAGGCGGATTGACATCAGGGGCGGATCTAGGCACGGGCATGGGGGGATGCCCCCCTAAATGCCCAGTCTGCCCCAAGGTCAAAATGATGGCATGCAAAACAATCCAGGATACCGTATTTCAAATCAAAGGGCTCATATTTAAAATTATTTGAACGCCACTATTGCTACTAACTACAGTTGTGGCATCACTAAACCAACAGCATTTCATCATTGAAAACAGAAAACTGCTGCGTGTCTGTTGCAGCTTTAACAACAACTGATGTTATTGTTGCTTATACAGTACTTGCCTAATAAAACACCGGTAACCGAAAATGGTATGGGAGCGGCTTCATCGCCGATGAAGCGATAAAGCCGTCCCCGTACCATTTTCTCCTGCCACCCCCCCAATTGGGACATGCTACATCCATCCCTGATCCACCTATCAAAACGGGGGAACTTCCAATTCCCAAGCATCCGTTCTATCTCCTCCCAAGCCCTCGGTTCTCAAACATGTTTATGTCAAGCCCTCCCCAAAACCTGATACGTATCAATGCCACAGACTATGGATTTTGTGCCAGTAGGGAGGATTGTTGCTGTCAGATGGGATTCAGTCCATACTGTACTGGGTGATGGGGAGATGCCATTCTGAGTGAAGATCAGAATCATCATTCTCTCATAGAGTTGGTTGGTTTTCACCCCGTGTCAAATGTAATCCTGCATGGGCAAAATTAAACTATTACAGTTCATTTATCAGTCAATCAACTGTATTTGTTCAGACTCGAGGTCCAATATATTACACAGTATATATAAAAAAAAAAACATCAGTTTAACAATAAACTCTTATACCATTGCTTCCAAAAAGCAGACCTGAGTAGTACTGAGGCTGCGGTTATGCAGAAGCATGGGGTCAGCAGTGGCTCAGGGGTAGAGTCACTGGATGGCAACCGCAAGGTTGCCGGTTCGATCCCGGGCTCCCGCAGAGTTAGTGTCGAAGTGTCCTTGAGCAATACACTGAACCCCTAATTGCTCCTAATGCACTAGTAGGTACCTTGGTTGGTTTCATGGTTTCCACTGCCATCAGTGTATGAATGTGTGTGTGAATGGGTGAATGTGATGTGCAAGCTATGTAAAATGCATTGGATAAAGGCGATATATAAATGAACCATTTACCATTTAACATGATTATCCCTTCACTAAAACCCCTCCAATCCGTCCTTGTCCAATAGGCGTGCCAGGAGAGGAAAGCTTGACCTGCATAGCAACAGTTGCTAAAATATTTGGACTGGCATTGGACAGTGACTAAACCAGTCACTGGGATGGGGGGGGGGGGGTTTGAGGAGGGCTAATTATCAAATCCTGAGACTTATTGAGCCGACACATGAATGCATACATCAAGTTTCTAAGTAAGAGAAGGCAAGAAAAGTATTTACTCCCACTCACTAGCACTGCTTCACCTTGGCTGTTTTCAACGTTATTCAGTTGCGGTCAATTTGAGCAAGCTACAAGTTTACACAGTACATGCTTACCGTGTTGCACTTGACCCACAAAGGGGCACAGGGGAGTACAGTGCTCTATGCTCTAAAGCAGTGGTTTTCAACCAGTGGTCCTTGAGATGCTTCCAGGTGTTCCCTAGCTAAGTTGGTTAACCAGATATAGCTCTTTGAGAGCGTAGAAATGAAACCAAATTTACCCCTGCAGGTCCATTTGGTTTCATGTTTCCACTCTCAAGAGTTATTAAAATATTCATCATCTGAATTAGCAATACCAACATGTTTGCTTGAGCATAAAATATACGTCACTGCCTGTGTGTACAGATCATTGTCATCTGACAGTTGGTCAGTTATTATATGTCCCAGATACTTCTGTATCTGGTTTCCGATTCACTGTACAGTAGAATAAGATCAGACAAATACAAGAAAGGAAAGGAGAGGTTTGTTCTTGACCACTGGTATTACGACACTGGGTCCAGGGGTTATAATGTTGTTAAATAAAGCAAGTTGTTGAATGCTGAAAGAAGTATTTATTGTCTCTTTTCTTTTCTTTTTAAGTTAGTGTGGCAAACAGTTTACAGTCTTACTCTTTTGTTTAGTACAAACAGTGCTAGTCTATACAATAGTGCACTGGGGAACTATACGTAGGCCTACGAAAAAAAATGTACTCTAGAGTAGTAAATAGATAGAAGTAGTAAAGTAGTAAATAGACAAATAGTGAAATATAGTAATTAGACAAAAGTTATAAAGGGCTACTCAGTACAGCACAAAGGCTAGTCTGCTCGATGGGCACGCTGTCACTAAGCTACAATGCTAGCAGAACAATAGGACTGACAGCGGCCAGGGTTGGCGACTTCCCATGACTCTTGTAGATCTGGCAGCGGGCGCAGGATCAGCTGATTGGACAATGCGGAGCTGTCAGAGGAGAGCGACGGGCCAATGGGGGGGCGTTAGCTACTCGCCCCGCCAATGACCAACCTGAATAACGGTATCTGCTAATAAACACAAGACAATACAAGGGCGATCGCACACACACACACACACAACACAACACATAGCAGAACCACAGCAGCTTACTCTCCTATACACATCCGTAACACCCCCACCCTTAAGAAACAAACTCTCCCGTTTGTTTAAACAAGCTACAAGACGCAGAAATGTATTTCTTGTTTCTCTCTCATTACATGTATCTACATGCCAAAACCCCAAGAAGAATAATAGAATAGTAAATAGTAAGAGTAAATAGCAAAATAGTAACAATAAATATTTACATTACAAACCTAACTGTCTCTACATAGGCCAAACATGATTATTTAACCACCCCAAGTACGGGACAATGCGTCTGCCAGTACATTCTCTGTACCCTTTTTGTGCTTAATCTCTAGATTGTACTCTTGCACAATTAAAGCCCATCTCATTAACCTCTGATTGTGGTTATACATGCGCGACAAAAATACCAGGGGATTGTGGTCCGTGTAAACGACCACGGGTAGGGAACTACATCCCACATACACATCAAAGAATTGGAGGGCCCACAGCAACGCCAAAGCTTCTTTTTCAATGGTCGAGTACCGAATCTGGTGCTTATTAAATTTGCGCGAAAAATAGCACACTGGGTGGTCCACTCCGTCACCATCCTCCTGGATTAAAACTGCTCCGGCCCCGACAGCACTAGCATCAACTTCAAGTTTAAATGGAAGATCAAAATTTGGAGCTGCGAGGACAGGGGCGTTACACATGAGAGTTTTAACGCTCTCGAACGCATGCTGACAATCAGAAGTCCACACGAAATCTGTTTTGGGACTTAATAAATTAGTAAGGGGGTAGACGACAGTAGAGAAATTCCTACAAAACCCCCGATAATACCCCGCAAGCCCAAGAAACCTGCGGAGCGCGCGGCGCGTCTGAGGGGCAGGATAATCCTTGATAGCCGCAACTTTAGCTGCAAGTGGGCGGACCTGGCCGCGTCCCACTTGCTTACCGAGGTAAGTGACAGTGGCTTTTCCAAACTCGCACTTGGCGAGATTTAAAGTCAACGAAGCCCGAGCCAACCGCTCGAACACCAGCTTTAGCGTTTGCATGTGAGATATCCACGTAGAGTTATATAGAATGACGTCATCCAAATACGCGTTACAATTGGGGACGCCTGCCAGTACAATATTAATGAGCCGCTGGAATGTGGCCGGGGCATTACGCATGCCAAATGCCATAACTTTATATTGCAAAAAGTAGTCAGGCGTCACAAACGCAGAAATGTCAGAGGCCCGGTCAGTTAGGGGCACTTGCCAATATCCTTTTAACAGGTCCAATTTGGATACAAAAGCAGCATTTCCCAAATTGTCTATGCACTCTTCGATGCGTGGCAAGGGATAACTGTCCGGCACTGTGACATTGTTCACTTTTCTGTAGTCAGTAATGAACCTAGGTGAACCCGGACGAGCCCCCATATTACGACTCTGGGTCCAGGGGTTATAGAGTTGTTAAATAAAGCAAGTTGTTGAATGCTGAAAAGTAGTATTTATTGTCTCTTTTCTTTTTCTTTTAAGTTAGTGTGGCAAACAGTTTACAGTCTTACTCTTTTGTTTAGTACAAACAGTGCTAGTCTATACAATAGTGCACTGGGGAACTATACGTAGGCCTACGAAAAAAAATGTACTCTAGAGTAGTAAATAGATAGAAGTAGTAAAGTAGTAAATAGACAAATAGTGAAATATAGTAATTAGACAAAAGTTATAAAGGGCTACTCAGTACAGCACAAAGGCTAGTCTGCTCGATGGGCACGCTGTCACTAAGCTACAATGCTAGCAGAACAATAGGACTGACAGCGGCCAGGGTTGGCGACTTCCCATGACTCTTGTAGATCTGGCAGCGGGCGCAAGATCAGCTGATTGGACAATGCGGAGCTGTCAGAGGAGAGCGACGGGCCAATGGGGGGGCGTTAGCTACTCGCCCCGCCAATGACCAACCTGAATAACGGTATCTGCTAATAAACACAAGACAATACAAGGGCGATCGCACACACACACACACACAACACAACACATAGCAGAACCACAGCAGCTTACTCTCCTATACACATCCGTAACACTCCAGATATTACTTGACTTCGCTCGTTTTATCATTAGTATTTTACATATCAAACGCTATATCCCATAACCAGAGCATACTTTAAACGGCTTTTTGAAAACCTTTTGTACTTTTGAGCACCTCTGAGAAAGATCACCAGTGTACATTAGATGATTTACCAGCGAGTTACCTGTCTTACAACCCGTATTACAGTTGTTCAAATGAACAGAGAGATCATTAATAAAGATATTAAACAGGGCCAGTGAGAGTAACCCCCGCGCACACACACATGGCAGACCCCATTACCCACAGTAAAAGGAGCAGAGACACCACTTACTTCCCCATCTAACCTACATGCTCTGGATAGCATACTAGAATGCTAGGATTCTTATGATGCATCAATAAAACCACCTATAACAGAAGAATTCTGGCTTCTATATTTGTGTATACATAAATGCAGAGGTCAGTACCATGTTTAGCCTTTAATCCAAACTGATTGTCAGTGGTAAATTACCACTGACAATCAGTTTGAATGAATTTTAATTACCACCGGTAATTAAAATAGCTTAGGAACCAAAGACGTTAAGATGTCAACTCGTTGACTTTAAAGTGGAATTCCAGCTATTTTCATTTTTTTTTCTGAGAGCGTACAAATGCAACCAAATGAACCCTAACAGGTTCATTTTTTTTCTTCAAACCTCCATTTCTTGTGAACACAGAATGGGGGAAGTTTTTTTTATCATGTCCACACACAACACCTTGAAGGTACATCAATGACATAGTAAAATGTTAAAAATGGGTGGAGTTCCCCTTTAATCTACTGTTGCCAGAGACATTTTTTTATTCATCGAGTCCACTTTGATCGCAGTCAATGCTAACTGAATTTGCATCAACGGTTAATGTTGGGATCGTTTTCACCTATATAATGTCCAAAATATGGGGGTGCAGGCGCATGTGTGTGCACGCTTGGCATTTTGGTCCATATCGTGTTAGCTGGCAAAATGACACCTAAGGAGTTAAAAAAGAGATTAGTCTCATGAAATTCTTTCAAGGACCTTGGACAATACGCTGGTGAGAGCAATTGGTGGGTAATTTAGTAATTATGCCGGCTGCCTGTCCCGCTTTGGCAGACCCGGCCTCTGGGCACACTTTGACAGAAATGCTGAAATACTGATAGTATTATCAGTCGGGGTTCAATTTGCTTCTTTTTTCCTCAATTGTGTTTTCTTGTTTTGTCATTTCTTTCCAGTTTCGTTGGAAGTGGAGATCACACCCAGGCAGGGTGAAATCAGCGTCGGGGAGTCGAAATTCTTCTTGTGTGACGGTAAGCTTATCAACACAAACTGTACCAGGGGCGGATCTAGGATTGGGCTTGGAGGGGGGGCGATGTCCCCCTAAATCCCCAGACTGCCCCACCAAACATGATGGCATGCAAAACAACAAGATATTGGATTAGTTCTTATATTTAAAATTATTTGAAACACAACTACTGCTACTAACTACAGCTGTGTCACCACTAAACCAACAGCATTTCATCATTGAAAACAGAAAACTCTCTGAGTCAGACCTTTAGCTTTATGTATGCTGCGTGTCTGTTGCAACTTCAACAACTGATGTTATTATTGATGCTTTACTTGCCTAATAAAAGTCCTGTAACCAAAAATGGTATTGGTGCGGCTTCATCGCCCGTGGCACGAAGCTACACGGGCGATGAAGCCACACCCATACCATTTTCTCCTGCCCCCCAATTGGGAAATGTTATATCCGCTCTGAACTGTACTGTGTTTGAACTAAGGTGAGTTACTCGATTCAGTGATTAGATATTTGATCATTTTCTTCCTTCCTATACAAACCCATTATAACTTTAAACTCTATTTTAAACCATGATAGATTAATTGAAAACACCCAAACTTTTTTTCTGCTGACTGGTACGTGTTGATCCCGATACGTGAGGGGGCTGTGGAATTTAATCTACTGTTTTAATTTATTTTTTAAAATATTGATTTGGAAAATGTCACAGCCCCAGGGCCATGCTGGTGGGGACTAAAGAATAAAGCAATATTTTAAAAAATGTATGAAAAGAGTAAATGAAAAAGCACATCCCCCTCACGTATTAGGGATGACAATCAGTCTCCACTGGGGAAAAAAATAGTGGTTTTGGCTAAAATAGAGTTGGAGGTTACTGTATTTTCCGCACTATAAGGCGCACCAGATTATAAGGCACACAAAAAACGTTTTCAACCTTACATTACTAGTTTTACTACCATGATTTATAAAGTAAAAAAAAAACAAAAGAAAAATGAATTATAATAAATTTAAAAAGAGATATTTCAATACAATGAATTTACATGTTCCAGACATTCTACTGATCACAAAAATATATTTATTGCAGGTTAAAATACTCAAAAAGTGCACTAAGTCCAGTGATTTTAATTGGGCTAATTGCAGCCTCTGTGGGGAGTATTTCTATGCAAATAGCATGACCAATTGCAATGAAAAACTAAACGCTGAACATCAACCATGATATTTACAATAGAATAGAATAGAATAGAATAGAATAGAATAGAATAGAATAGAATAGAATAGAAGCTACTGCAGTCAACATAGAATAGAAGCTACTGCTGTCAACATAGAATAGAAGCTACTGCAGTCACCATAGAATAGAAGCTACTGCTGTCAACATAGAATAGAAGCTACTGCAGTCAACATAGAATAGAAGCTACTGCAGTCAACATAGAATAGAAGCTACTGCAGTCAACATAGAATAGAAGCTACTGCAGTCAACATAGAATAGAAGCTACTGCAGCAAACATAGAATAGAAGCTACTGCAGCCAATATAGAATAGAAGTTACTGCAGTCAACATAGTATAGACGCTACTCCAGTCAGCATAGGATAGAAGCTACTGCAGCAAACATAGCATAGAAGCTACTGCAGCCAAACGATCCATATATAAGGCGATCCAGATTATCAGGCATACTGTCATCTTTTTAACGAAAATTAAGGCTTTTAAGTGTGCCTTATAGTCCGACAAATACGGTATAATGGGATTATATAGGAAAGAGGCGGGGCAGCTAAATACTGAATACTGAATCAAGTAATGTAAAAACTCTCTGTGGTGTTCACATGTGCTAGGGAGGAGTAAATAATGACCAAAAGTTGTTTTCAAAGTGAAAGACGTTTTTTAACTAAGCATTGTATTGTGGATACAATGCTTAGTTAAAAAACGACCATTCCATTTACACCCATAAGTGACATAAGATCCTCTCTTTCTTTTTTGTGCCCACGGCTGATTCGAGTATGGATTTAGCCAGGCTAACGGTATAACAGAAGGGAAATGGAATAAAGGAGAAAAAAAGCCTGACGGAATATCAGTCTGGCTTATTAGCCAAGCTATTATAATGTAACATCCATGTCACTATTCAATTTTCACCCTTCTATTATAATGTAACATCAGTGCCACTATTCCAATTTTCGACATCGGACAACCATCTTTTTTCATTTAGTTTGACATTTTGAAAGTCGCTCTTGTGCAAAAAACAAGTGTGCGTGGGACCATGATGTCGATCAATGGTGTTCATCCAGTAGTCTGGGGACCCCCAGTGGTCCTTGAGAGCGTGAAATGAAACCAAATGGACCAAATGGGAGGGTCCATTTTAACGCTCACAAGAGTTCATGAATGTACACAATTAGTGAATGTAGGAGAGTTGTTATTTTTGAACAACATTTGTTATCTGGCAATCTGTTATCTGTTGTGGACAGAAAAACAAGAAAATCTTTAGTTTTTGAATCTAAGACAGGGGTTTTCAACCGTTGGTCAACCTAGCTGGGGACCACCTCAGTATCTGAGATTCCCAATAACTGACAACACAACGCTGATTAGCCTCCATGGAAGCTAATCCACATTGTGAGATTAGCTTTATTGAGATTTATTGCTTAAAGTATATATACTTTAAGAGTTGTCAGTAAATGATTTCACCCATTGTTTTTTTTTCTCCCTCTGTGCTCAGTTGTCGGTGTCGCAAAACACATAGACTGGTACGGGCCGAGCGGCGACAGGATAGAACCCAACAGGCCAGACATCACTGTGAGCCGCAACGATGAGTCCTCTTCCACGCTCACGCTCTATAAAGCTGGCACAGAGAACGCCGGAACGTACAAGTGCGTCGCCACCAACGGAGATCAGCAAGCCGAGTCGACGGTCAACGTGAAGATCTACCGTAAGCGCCTGTCTAATTCCTCCGGGTCTTTGACTCCAGTAATTGGGGGCTTTAAGCACACTTTTCGGGTCCTAATGAATTATTAAAATGGTAGCTCCAGACATTTAAGCAGGAGAAACAAATTGTTTATTTTTGAAGGCGTACAGCTGCTGCATTGTATTGACGGCAACAAAGGCGACACATTCTTTCTTCCGCGCTACCTTTCAAGTGAAAATAGATTTTTCTTTTTTGCAGCTGTTCAATAGAGCTATTGAAGCGTGTCCGAGGTCTGCCTAATGATCCTGTCTATTGTGCATTGCTTTTGACTAATGGCTTTTATTTCCCGTCCATGCCAACCGTCAGTAAAAAGCCAGAGATGCCTATGGGTCTCGCAACTCGAGTCCGAGTGGAGTCGGGAGTCTTTAGCCACAAGACCAGTCTCAAGTAGAAAAAAATAATACACTGGTTTTCCTTAAAGGTATTGGAGGCAACTTTAGTGCGTACAAATCATAGTTATAAATATAGAGAGCGGACTGGAGCGATAGCCCCGCCCCCTTGCCGTTCATTTCAATACAAGTTGCTCATTGGCGCTTTGAAGCACCCGGAAGACCGCCGGAAGTGCGCCTATTTCCGCATTTGAGCACCAAAATTTGGTGCTCAAATGCGGAAGTATTTCCTCCTGAACGCGCCCGAAGCAAGGGATTATGGGAACGGAAAGGATTCATGAACGAGCACCGTCGAGAACGAGCAAAGGAAAAAAAAAACTAAACAGCATCAAAAAACAAGCTTGTGGGTTTGCTCTAAGCTTATTATCTGTCATATAATACATACGTTATCTTTTAGAAGTAGTATATGACGTGAGGACCGCTGGTTTATTCAGAAAACAACTTAAAAACAAACTGCCCTGTCCGCGTGCACAAAGCAAACCAGCGTGCGTGCTCTCGGGGCGCTAGTGCATGAATTCCACCCGCCTGCAGTACCAAACTTGACCACCAGGGCCTGCCTGCTTCAAGCCTGGAGGCGCTGTCTGACGATGTGGTACAAATACTGTGTTTAAAAACAGAAACTAACTCCACCTCACCTCCACCCTATTGGCTCATTATGAAACTGCTGGAGACTGCTGTGCGGTGATTGGTTAAAACGCTGCCTCACCCCACACGACCCCCCTCACCCTCACAAATTAGCACCGCCTTTCCTGAACCCAGAACAAAGTTCTGGACCATCTGCAGGACAAAACGTCTGTCTGCAGGGAAACAGCTGCAGCATCAAAGTACAAGCAATGTAGAGGGGGATGTTTTTTGACTAAAAGTTGCCTCTGTCATTTTTAATTTAAGGCTTTGAAAGGCTGAACTACAGCTGTGAAGATCTACACACCCAACCCAAAATGAAGAAAATTCACAAAATGAACGCTTTTCTGAATAATATAGCTGCATACTTTCATACATTAATTTAGGGCCCATTGTGTCAATTGAATCAATGACAATCGCACACTGCTGCTGTGCATGAGAGGAACGCTCAACCCAGAGCCTTTGAGTAAACAGAGTTACGCCTACTGCCTTCACTGCCCCCCTTCCAGGGGGGCAAGTCCAGTGGCGGAAGCCATTGGACTGTCCTGGGGAGGCCAAAAGTGACAGTCCTCAAACTGGAAGTTGATCAGGGGCGGATCTAGGCATGGGTAATGCCCCCCTAAATGTCCTCACTGCCCCACCAAACATGATAACGTGCAAAACAACCCAAATTACAAAGATATTTCATAGATAATTAATGTGCTAATAATTAAAAGTATTTGAAACACTACTACTGCTACTAACTAACTACAGCTGTGGCACCACTAAACCAACAGCATTTCATCATTGAAAACATAAAACTCTCTGAGTCAGACCTTTAGCTTTATGCATGCTGCGTGTCTGTTGCAACTTCAACAACAACTGATGTTATTATTGCCTGTAACTGAAAATGGTATGGATGCGGCTTCATCACCCGTGGCGCGAAGCGTCACGGGTGATGAAGCTGTACCCTTACCATTTTCTCCTGCCCCTCCCCCAAATGGGAAATGTTACATCCGCCCCTGAAGTTGATAAATGAATACATTCTAATGGAGTCCAGCAGACAAGGCATGAACAAACATCTTGTATTAATGACTACATAATTTGTAGAAAAATAATCGATGCATACAAATGAAAGAAGACGTGTGTATTTTTAAATGTCCTATTTGAGCTCTGAACAACAAGGCCTGCCTGTTTTCTGAAATCCAGCCTAGAATTGGGGGCAAAAGCAAAATAAATCTTTAGTTTTGGGGTCTGTGGGGCTAAAGTGTCCTCAAATGGTGGTCCGTGGCTCTCAAACGCTGAATAAATTGTGGCCAATGGGATCCAAAAAAGGTTGAAATCCACTGCTGTACCACGATGCCACGTTAATCATTTTTATGGTTAACGTGGTATGGTACGTAGAATAACCATTTGACCACTTTTTTGGGGGGAAATAAATCAACTGTAAATAACTTGGGTAAGAAAGCCTTCTGGGGAGGAATTCTCCATTAAACAGATTAAACCCCACTGACTCAGTGTCTTGTCGTTGTGTCACGTTGCAGAGAAGATAACCTTCACCAACGCTCCGTCGCCTCAGGAGTTCAACGAAGGGGACAGCGCCGTCATCGTGTGTGATGTCATCAGCACGCCCCCTCCCACCGTCCTGTGGAAGCACAAGGGGAAGAAAGTGGAGATGAAGAAGGACGGTAAGCAGGGGCGGATTGGCGCACATTGGCGCATAGTGAATAGTGAATACAATACACAATGCAAAGTATATTCAGTGTATTGTATGTGTATTTATTTGTTTGTTTTGGGGCAATCTTTTATCCCCCAGCCACTCCAGACAGTGGAGAGGCTGCAGGAAATAGTGATGGGCCATTAGCAGAGTTGGGGGTAACGAGTAACGAGTAACGAGTAACGAGTAACGAGTAATATTACTACTTTTTCAGGTAACGAGTAGTGTAACGAGACTACCTCCTAGAAAATAGTAATAATATTACAGTTACTTCTACTAATATTACTTCGTTACTTTTGTCATGCTGCTGCGTTCAACAGTATTGCGTTGGTGAAGGGAGATGAGCTAATGTCACTTTAGCTTGATCGGAAAAAAGATGAGCAGCGGATTTTTATTAGGCAGACGTACAAAGACATCTGGTGTCAAAGCTGCGACATTGAGGCGTCAGAAACGTAGCGCTGGAGAGCTGTTTGTGCAGCTTGTTGTCCCTATTTATTGTCCCGATCCTCAATAGAAGTCTATGTAGAAGAGCCGCGCTTGGACTGGCCACTTAAAGAGAACGGAGTTGGCGCTATACTGCTCTGCTTTGCGCTTACCGGTGATTCTTTGTTGAGATTTGAATCGAAAAAATCTCAGTCCATTCTTACCCGATTGCAATAATTCCAACTGTGGTCCAAGTATATCCAAGGATATTTTCATTTGCCATATAAGTCATGCGTTTATAATATGAGTTTATTTATCACACAATAGATGGGGGAAATGTCCACATTTCCCCCATGTGGAAGCCTGCCTGTATGCGCTGTCTGTCAGGGGATTTCCCATAGGCTACACAGCTGTTCTGATTACGCGATGCCAGTGGCTTAATCATCAATTAAGCCACTGGAGCTATAAGCCCTCATATACTCAATATTAAATCAAAAAGATCTTATGCTTATGTATGTTTATCATACATTTTAATTTTGCATTAAAACATAGTTGACAGACAGAACTGTAACTAAATAACAATCCACTGACTGAAATAACACCCTACTGCAACTATGTAATCTATGGTAGGCTATATGTTAATCATGTGTGGCATATAAATATTAATATATTTTAGTATTTTTTTCCAGGGTGGGATGTCTGTATTCATTCATCTAAATACATTTATCTAAATACATCCATCCATCTTCACCTGCTTATCGGTAGTCGGTCGTGGGGGCAACAGTCACCCAATTGATGTTTGGCTGATTTGTGACTCTTGTTATTCTTCTTCATTAGATTCAGCTCTAAAAGAAGCTGACAGATTGTGTAGTTGTAGCTAATTTCCTTTTTTCAGGGATCTGGGTGCAAAAGTAATATAAAAAAGTAATATGTAATATACTAAATATTACTTTTGCATCCAAGTAATAAGTAGTGTAATATTATTACTTTTCTAAAGGGGTAATAAGTAATAAGTAATATATTACTTTCCTAAGTAATATTCCCCAACACTGGCCATTAGCCATCCTGCTGTTTTAGGGACCATCCACACCTCCAGTCTCCAGGACCAGTTGAACAGGTTTTGAGCCATTTGATATCAAAAGGCTGAATAAATCTAACTAGTCTAACACCTTGGAAACATGCCATTGGAATGTATAGTTCCCTGAATCCCTGAAGCATAGAAACGCTGCATTGGTACTTACTACTCTGGCTGGGACTGGCCCGCCCTGGACTTTTCTCAAATTAAATAAATACAATAATAATGTTAATAAATCAAATAATAAATAAATACATTTGGCCTCGTCTGGTTGGTGTAGGAAACCTTTTCTTTTTTGAAGGATAGAAACACTAGTTTGCCTGGCCTGGGCCTGGCACAATGGCCTGTCCTGGACTTAAAAAAATCGAATCAAATAAAAAGTACCCCGTCTAGGCCACTAGGTGGCGCAGGCCACCGGGAAAACCCCCTGTACTCTAGATGGCCAATCCGCCCCTGACGCTAAGATTAGATCACCCAACATCCAAGGATGTGAGCATTAGCATCGCTGTTTTCACTGGTACAGTATCCGTCACATGTGTCAGCCCCCGTCATTTGTTTTCACTCAGCCATACCAGTTCCATCCCTGGCTGTCAACTTTACTTGTTCCACACAACAGATTCTCTGACACATGATAAATTATAGCGTATGCATGCGTGAGAATATCGAGTTAACTTTAACTGTACATGCAGTGCAGTTTTCCAAGAGTCTGTGCTTTTTGCTGTAAAGACGGTTTAATAAATGTGGCATCTGTCCAAAGCTGGATATTAGAGTCATCATCTAAGAAGACGTATTTTTTTCCGGATTTGTAGTTGTCTCGAGTCCATCCTAAAAGAAAACAATACAAAACTAAATTCAGTTTGAAAGCTTGTAAATCTTAATCAATCCGACATGTGTAATCCATCACCACAGAACGTGATCACACTGTGAATATTATCTATCATTGAGACGAGATGGAAATACTAACATGTTGTATGGTCCACCTCGTAAACAATATTGCAAAGTTAACAATATTGTAAGGCAGATCGAGGTCTCAAACTCAATTTACTTTGGGGCCGATGGAGTCAGAGTCCGGCTGAGACTGGGCCGCACCCGCAGTGTGCGCACAGATTAAAAAATAAAACCTCTCGCTGTGTTTAATTTTGTCCAGGGTCCGCACAGGATCACTGACTTAATGTTCTCATTAAATACCCGGGTATAAATAGCAAACAAACAGTTGCATTTACTCACCTCAGCTCGGCGTGCTGCCTTACCAGTCATTCATCCACCCGTATCGGGCAATAAAAACGTCTTTGCTCCGCAAATGCCGATCAGGCAACTGCCTGATCGGCATTTGTGGAGAAAACTCGTGGGCCGCACTAACATTACACTTTCATATTAAAGTGGGGACCACCAAATATCGTCTCGGGGGCTACAAATGACAAATAGCATCATGACGCACAGCATCCTGCCGGCAGCTCCCTATGTCAGGAAAAAACAGTGTTGGGATATCCAGTCTAGGGTTCTGCAGACAGCAACAATATACAGTCCTATAAGAATGTTTAAAGCACATCCTACTATTATGATTCTGACAGGTTTAAAGCTATACTAGGTAACTTCCCTGCTGGCCCCTGCCTGTACTGCAGTTTTCAGATTGTGTCTTACATTTCCCAGCTTCCCTTGTGTACAGTTAATTTAAATATCCAGTGCAGTCAAGTCGGATTCTGATTGGTCCTTGCAATTGGCACTGTTTAGAGCAGTGGTTTTCAACCTTTTTCATTCCAGGGCCCACTATTTATTCTGCATTTTAGCCGCAGACCACCATGTGATGTTGAGCTTAGTCTCTCGGACCCAAAACTAAGGACTTCAAAACATTGCAAAACATTGATCAAAATATAATTTAACTTTTGAGAGCGTGAACTGATACCAAATGCACTCTCATAGGTTCCTTTATATCATTTTACGATCTCAAGAGTTACAGACCTAAAAGGGTCCATTTGGTTATTAACTGTCCATCATTTAGCTGGGGACCACCTGGAACTCTCTCAACGACCACTGGTGGTCCTTGGACCACTGGTTGAAAACCACTGGTTTAGAGAAAAGCGGGGCATTTATCATTCTCCCAGGAAACAGTACCACCATGAACTTTTCGATAGAGAAAACACTTTTAGAACAACGGGCTTTGCGGTACTGAAATTCAGGGGGAATGGCTTATGTGACAAATATGCCAATCACAATAGATATCAAATTTAAGATTTGCTTTTAATGAAAAAGTTGCCTAGTAGTAGTATAGTATTGCTCTAGTGAGGATATAGTCAAAACAAAAACATGTTTATGTTTTGTAGAGTGGGATGTATCCGTCCCTGTTTATCTCTTTGTGCACAGACACAAACACAGCACAGAGCTAAGAGGGAGACAGAGGAGGAGGATGATTTCATCATGGGCTCCTGTGTGTTCCGAATTGCACTAAACAATAACATGTACTCTGAAATATTGTTGTGGCTTGGTGGAAAGCACAAACTCATAGTCACACAACTTAATTGGTGTATAATAGCATTTCAAATGGCTGCAAGTGCATGATTAAAAAGAGGCTCACTTTTCTTTTCTAAGTGAACGGTTGTGCTGTTGTTTTTCACCCACTGTTGTGTTTGTTTTTGTTAGAACAACTTTAATGGAATTACTATGATTTGGGTTGTAACGCTTCCTAAATCAGTGTAATCAGACAGAAAGTGGTTGGTTTCTGCTGATTAGATACAGATTATTGACAAAAACGGTATCCTTGCTATTTGCAACTAATGCTTTAAAGCTTCCTGTGAAATGAAAAATACGTTTTCCACACATTTAGATCTCATCTGTGGACATTATATGGCCATACGAAACTGGGCCATTTTCTACTTTTGTGTACTTTTATATCAAAAGTGCATAAAAACGAATTCTAATCACTTCCTGAAAGCTGAAACTCACGTCAGTAAAAGCCAATAGAACTTAAAGGGGAAGTCCACCCATTTTCAACATTCTAATATGTCATTAGTATACCCTAGAGGTGTTGGGTGGACATGATAAAAAAGTTCCCCCATTCTGTGTTCCCCAAGAAATGGAGGTCTGAAGAAAACCACTAACATGGTGAAACATCTTGACAACATCATCAAGATGTATTTTCACCATGTTAATGGATTTCTTTAGACGCTTCTTTTTTCTGGGAGCGTACAAATGGAACCAAATGAATCCGTTAGGGTTCATTTGGTTCCATTTGTACACTCTCACAAAAAATGTTAAAAATGGGTGGAATTCCCCTTTAAGCTTACATGAATCATTCTGATTAATGCGTTGTCCTCCTAACACAGCTGTTTTTTTTATTAAGAATAAGCTTATTTTTAAAACCCCTTCAGTGACATCCAGAGCAATATATTACTGGGTTTAAAATGAATCACCATGCTAAAATATGTATATAGGTTGTGTGCAGGTTAGACATAATCCCCTGGGGTTGCTCCTCCACACCACTCCATCACCGGCTCCACAGGTGGATAAGTCACACATTTCCACCACCACAGAAACCCCATCTTCAATCCCTCTTCAATAGAAGTCTATGTATTGGACTCATTCAGCCGCTATACAGTACATGTCGTCGTGCAAAGCTGCATAACCGATAACACTAAACGGGAGCTTTTTCTTTGTTTGTTTTGCGCTGGGGACTCAGTTGCTACACATGCCGTCGTACAAAGGTGCATAACCGAATTTTAATAATAATAATAATAATAATGGATTGCATTTTTATAGCGCTTTTCCAAGTGCTCAAAGTGCTTTACAATGGTCCATTCATTCATACATTGGGAAGTAGAGCGGCGAACAGTCAACGCCAGCGTCCTCACTTCCCACATTCACACACCAATGGTGGCCAGCTCACACCGACCAACTCATTGGAGGTAATTTGGGGTTCAGTGTCTTGCCCAAGGACACTTCGGCACATAGACAGGAGGAGCCGGGATTCGAACCCATGGGTCATTATGGGTTCGAATCCCGGCTCCTCCTGTCTATGTGCCGAAGTGTCCTTGGGCAAGACACTGCTCTACCTCCTGAGCCACAACCGCCCCATTTTGCAGTCAGATGCTATACATGGCGTCGTACAAGGGTGCATAACTGAATTTTACGCAGTCTAACACCATAAACAGGAGGTTTTTTTTTTGCGCCGGCGCGGGGGGGGGGGGGGGGCTACCGCATTACCGCGGTAATGGGGGTCCCCAATTACTGCGGTATTAAAAATCCCACACCGCCCCAGCTCTAATTGGCTCATTGTGAATCTGCTGCTGTGCTGTGATTGGTCAAAACGCTGTCTCACCCCCCACACAACCCCCTCACAAATTGGCACCGCCTTTTCAGAGCCTGACGAAATGTTTTGTTTGCATGGTTTGTTGACAACAACAAAGTTCTGCACTGTCTGCGGGACGAAGCAAGTGTCTGTCTGCAAGGTAACAGCTGCAGCATCAAAGGAGAAGCAACAGAGGGGAAAGGCAAAAAATAGAAGCAACAGAGGGGAAGAAGGCAAAAAGGCTATATATACTGTGTGCTTTGATGTTGTAGCTGTCTCCTTGCAGACAGACACTTGCTTCGTCCTTGCTTCATTTCCAATACACTGCCAATAATACACTGAAAATCCCAATACACTGCCAATCCAATAAATACAAAAGCGTACTGTATATGGTGGAATAGTCACAGTCTACATAATTACTTGGATCACACATGCTTGATTGGTGTTAATGTTAATGGCTTTCCTCCATTCATATGCATGACATGGTGATACAACAATTTTCACAGGAATCAACCGTGTCACTCAAGAGGATTACTTAATTGCTTTAAGATGATATCCCTGGAGATCTACCAACATCACTAGCAAAATGACACCATGTACAACGACTGCTTTCCTGTTTTGCTCTCTCCACAGTTCGGTTCAAGATCCTTGCCAACAACCACCTCCAGATCCACGGCATCAAGAAGACAGACGAGGGTCTGTACACCTGCGAGGCTCGCCTCATGACCCGCGGAGAGATCGACCTGCGGATCATCAAGGTCGTGGTCAACGGTGAGCCTCCTCCTTTTTCCCTCTCCTCTCTCCACGTCTTGTGTCATTTTCACTAGGGATGTCCCGATGCCACTTTTTCATTTCCGATCCGATACCGATACCAAATACCGATACCAGAGAAGAATATATATATATAACATACAAAAGAAAAAATACCTTTTACAGAGCTTGACAAAATGACCTAATCTTCTACATTCTCTAGTTGTGTAGACCTGGGCTAATTAAGATGATGAATTTTAACTCTTGAGAACGTAAAAATGATCGGGCAAGTGTGCAACTCGGGCAATGCACTATAACACAAGACAAATTTGTCTTGAAGGCGGTCATTGTGTAGACTTGGGATAATGACGATGATGAATTTTAACTCTTGAGAGCGTAAAAATGAAACCAAATGGACCCGCAAGGGTCCATTTGGTTTCATTTTTACGTTCTCAAGAGTTACATCTGCAAAATTTACAATATATTTTTGGGGGCAAGTGACCATGAGCTGAGGGCAAGTAGAAACTGACTTGCACTTGCCCGATGGGCAAGTGCCTCCGAGACCTTAGTGTCAACCCCTGCTTTTACATGAAGTCACTAACTGGGGATGACATACTCCTCTCTCAAATGTGCACTTGGGAAACTCCAAAGCAAACTCCACATGACCCAACATTTTACTTAACTGCCATGGTGTCAACACCTTACCCCTGTGTCTGATCACCGATCACTGGTAAATACTGTATGGGTATTGGAAAAGTATCAGTATTGGCCCTTATTTGTCATCATCAGGTCATATATTGGCAAATATGCCTAATATTTGCCAATATATTATCCCAAAAAAGGGATAAAAAAGAGCCGTTCCGATACTTTTGTATCGGTATTGGAACATCACTAATTTTCAGCTGTGTTCTGCGTCTTCTTTTGTATGCAGTACGGCACACGTCCCCCGAATCCCTTTTTATGATTATGCCGGACACAGAGCTTGTTCTCAAACAAACGGCTGTTGTCTTAAGATAAGCTGGGAAGGTCCATGGAAGCATCCAGGATCAGGAGGAGGCGATAATTTATTTACTCCATCAAACTGTTGACTTACACGCCTGTCTGCCTGTCTGTCTGTCTGTCTGTCTGTCTGTCTGTCTGTCTGTCTGTCTGTCTGTCTGTCTGTCTGTCTGTCTGTCTGTCTGTCTGTCTGTCTGTCTGTCTGTCTGTCTGTCTCTCTCCCCCCTCTCAGTGCTCCCGACCATCAGGGTATGGCAGTCGGAGGTGAACGCCACGGCCGACATCGGTCAGTCCACCATGTTGACCTGTGCGGTCGACGGCTACCCTGAACCCACGGTGACCTGGGCACAGTAAGCCTCCAGCAGTAACACACACACGCACACGCACACACACACACACACACACACACACACACACACACTCAGGTCTCAGGAGCTAGATGTCACAGTGCTTGTATAAGGCAGCAGCGGCGGTTATTCTTTGGCGTAGGCTTATGTTCTGTCGGCGTATACATTGAGTCAGCTTCTTTATCCCCCTCTCAGAGGCTGCATCAGACAGGTTGCAATGGGAGAAAAGGGGGACTATGTTTACAGTGAGAATAGCATGTGAATTAAACACAGATACGGTGATAGCCTCCCGCTCCCTGTCGTTAATCTGTCTGTAATCCCAGCCTGTTGCATAGTGCAGCCTGCTCTAATTGCTCTAACCTTCTTAGAGAGCATAAAGAGATATGGGGCAGGTGAAAAAAAGCGTGACACTTAATAGTAATACCAATCGCTCGCAGGTGTTTGACTTGGATTCTGCATTGCCAGGGCTGAGCTGTAGAGATTTTCAATAGCGGTGGTGATGTAAATTGAAAACGAGTGGCAGAGTCTATTTTGTTCTCTCGCTATTTGTAGCCAGTGAACATAGACGATGAATATCTCGCAGTACTTTGCCGTTATTTCTGTTCTGTTTCTGTTGTTGTTGTTATCCAATGTCTTTTAGACATTGAATAAACGCGTATGCCACTTTGCCTTAGCGCCACAAGTTTGTATATTCTGTTCCTCTTGTCACTGTAGATTTCCCTTTTTGCTTTATCAAATAAGTCGTGCCATTACTTAATTTATAAGCTCTTAGCACTTCTGAGATCTGTTTCAAACTGTTCATTTTTTTTAAGATTTGTTTCAAATTGTAAAAGGCATTATTAAACCAAATGCCTGTGAACTGTTTGTACTAAAGTGAGCTGTTATCTATTCTTTTCCGCTCTCAATCGTAATGTGACAACGACATTGTTTGTGGGGTTTAGTTTTTAGTATTTTGAGAACCTTCTCATGAGCTCTAAGAAATGATACAGATAAATGAAATGAAAGAAATGCCAATATGAAAATGTAATGAAGTAAATGTATTCAACAGAATGAACATGAAATATGGACAATGAAATGAAATATGGACAATGAAATAATAGTAAAGTGAACATATGGGGAACTTAAAGAACCACTTCACCAATTTTCAACGTATCTTCATATTACAGGTCCTCATTAATGTACATGATATAATACCACTATTTTCTTCTACTCCGTGTGTCTCACAGGAGGGCTGTGGACAGTTCAGAGACTTCTTCCAATGACATCATCAATGGTGCGATCCATGCAAATAGAAACTGCAGGCTTTCTATTCTGAAAAGTCACAATGCAAAAATGGCAGCCATCCCGATATTTGATTTTTTTTGTTTAAAAAAAATCTGCAGAATGATGATGTCTGTGGAAGAAGTTTCTGAACTGCCCTGTGAGACACAGACTGAGTATAAAAAAAGAAAAATAGTGGTATTTTATCATGCGCATTAGCGAGGACCTGTTATATGAAGATACATATGATAAAGTGGTGAAGGACCACTTCACCACTTTATCAGAAAAAGTGGTGAAGTGGTCCTTTTTAAATGAAGTGGTGAGAAAATGGTCTTTCTCACAGCGGAGCCATCCTCCTGATGTTTCTGTCATTCTACAGGAGCGGAGTCCCTCTGGAAGCAGGACAGAAGTACAGCTTTAACGAGGACGGATCGGAGATCACCATCATGGATGTCACCAAACTGGATGAAGGAGAATACACCTGCATCGCCAGGAACAAGGCTGGGGAGAGCGAGGCAGAGCTCAGCCTCAGAGTGTTTGGTAAGGACGACGGATGGATGGATTCTTGTCTTGATTGAAAGTTGGCAACACCCCAGGGCCGGATCTAGAGGGGGGCAGGGGTGGGCAGGATGCACATTTGGGTGGGCTCTGCCCAATCGTAATAATATATCAGTGGTTTTCATCAGTGGTCCCTGGAACCACCAAGGGTTCCAGGTGGTCCCCAGGCTGAATGGTGCAAAGTTGGCGAACCAGATGTAACTCATTGAGAGCGTAAAAAACACTTTTTACACTCTCAAGATAAAATATTCATCATGTGAATTAGCCCCAAGTCTACACAACTAGAGAATGTAGTAGATTTAATGGTCATTTTGATCTGTTTTGTTTCCCCAAATCCAGCCTGGTATTGTGGACAAAAGAAAAAAAAAAGAAATCTTTAGTTATGGGTCTGTGGGGCTAAAATGCCATCAAATGGTGTCATCCGTGGCTCAAATGCCAAATAAATAGTGTGCACTGGTGTCAAAAAGACTGCTTCATAAAAAAAAAAAAAAAAAACTTTAGCAAACTTAGAAGTTGCCCATACACCCTGCCATTCTTCCAGCCCACCCTAGTAGGGTTGGCTAAATCAGGCCCTGGAACACACTGAAATACAGTGCATATATTATCTAAACGTGGTGTAGGGAGGTTTCCAAGTGTGTGTGTGTGGTTGAAGTGTGACACTACGTAGGCAGAGCAGCAGGAGCAGTATTTTTATCTCTGCGCTGGGGAATCATGTCGATTCCCTGTTTTGTGTACGTTTCCCACAGTTAATCTTGCGTACGTCTTGTATTTCTTGGAGATGCTTACTATGTGCGTATGTTTGTGTGGGCGTGTGTGCACGTGTGCGTGCATGTGTGCGCGCATGTGTGTGTCTACATAAAAAAATTCCTTACCTAATTTGTGATCTCTCTCTCCCAAATCCACTTTACTAATAGAGAGGCAGGCGCTGTGCTCTCCTAAATCAAATGTACGTTTATATGTAGTGAGTCACACACGCAGCCAGTCCCTTGGGTGCACGTGCGTGCGCACAAACGCCTGCACGCACACACACACACACACACACACACACATGCACGCACCCGCCCACACACACACACACACATCGAGCTGATGGGGACGAAAAGGCACACTGTACGCGTTTTGAACTTGCGCTATGAACTTGTAGATCTGCTATGAGCTTGTAGGTCAGCTAAAAAATGTGAAAATGTGGCACAACTCTTGTCGATCTTGTCATGGTCCACATTGTTGGAGATGTTGGCAAGATATGTTTCCTAAAATGGAGGTCTGAAAGAAATCATTGACATGGTGAAACACAACTTGACGAAATCATCAAGTTGTGTTTGTGTATTTTTTTTTGTAGGACCTTTTTTTCTGAGGACGCCCTAAAAAAAATCTTGAAAATGGGCAGAATCCCCCTTGTTCTAGTATAATAAAAGCACAGTAATTTGTGGGAAAAAAATGCGATATATCGATATATCAAATCAAATCGCAGCATAACTAAGAATCGCAACATAAATCGATTCAGAACCCTAAATATCAATATTGTATTGCATCGTGAGGTAAGTGAATCGTCACACCCCTACTTAACGCTAGGCCTATTTAAGATTGGAAACGTCCTGTCTAATCAAACCACAGGAGGGTGTGTGTGTTCTTTACTGGGAGAAAAAGATTTTGGGCAAGATCTAAATCATATTTAAATGTGAATTATCCAAGCACAGCTTTATGCTTGCTTTTACGCTCTTGGGATCCTTATTGGCTTTTCCTCTACCCCGCCATAAGCTTAAAATGGGGCTATGGGATGTTCAGATTCACTGTCTTTCCACCAAGTAAATAGTGTGTTGACACTCAGCCATATCACGCGGATATGGCTGAGCCACTGCTGAACTGAAAGTATGAGTTTTCAACCCACTATTTACATGGTTGAGAGCCTATAATATAAATGTTGTTTTTTGATATCCTTAGTTTTTTCGGTATCTTTTTTTCTTTTGTAAAGCACTTTGCGCTGCCATGAAAGGTGCTCTATAAATAAGGTTCATTATTAATGTGTTTGTTTATTTATTTATTATGTTCATTGCTCCCATTTAATGCCTACTGATTCTGATATGTCATACTAAATGTTGTGGGGCTGTGCACGCAGGGCACATTATTTCTGTGGGCATGCTGTTTTTAACGGCTGTTTTGTTTTGTAGCCCGAAGCCAGCCAGTCAATGATAATTATCCAGAAGCTGTGATGGTTGTTAAATGTAAAAAAAAAATGTGCATGAGCTTGTGACTCGAATGTGACTTGTTTTTCGAAATGCCACAAAAAACTCTAGGCAGGAGAAAAAAATCAATTAGTAATGCACTCCTGCCTTCATCAATTGCTTGTCAAGTTGCTGGAGCGAGGTGTATAGGTCTGGAGCCTTAACTGCTTCACTGAACTGTTCTGTGATCAACACTACAAAGATACCTGATTATCACCTCCCTAACTCAACTAGGGAACATACCATCGGAAATCCTAGCTTTGGGAATTATTTCTCCACATTAATAAGACCAATTGGATTAGGGTACCTGCCGCGGCGGATAGGATACCTTCCGTGGCGGATTTCAGGCTTCAAACATGAAGATATAAAACTGCATTTTTTTGTGAAGAATCAACAACAAGTGGTACACAATCATGAAGTGGAACAAATTTATTGGATATTTCATTTTTTTTTTAATAAAAAAAATGAAAAATTGGGCGTGCAAAGTTATTCAGCCCCCTTAAGTTAACCCATTGTGGACTATCTGACTATCCTAAGTATTGAAAAACTTAAAACAATTATAACACCATCAAATTTTTGACATTTTTGGATACTGTACATATTGTAGTACAGAACCCCTGGAGTGGTTCCCGCCTACAACACCTGCCGTAAGCATACCTGCTCACGGCAGGTGTAAAAACGTTGCGACCGTTACTATCGGTCGGGACACTTTTACTTTCAGCCATGACTCCTTCACAGTTACTCATTTATCAGTTGCCAATCATTCACGATCCGCTGTGGCCGGCCATCTGTCTCATTCACAAATCGATTACGGGATTATGGGCTCTCACAAAACCTCTCAAAAAATGTTCAAAAGTTTTTTGAAATGATGCCCTCAGGGCTGACACCAAACGATGCTGCTGCCACTCTGTATGCTGGAACACCAGCCTCCAATGGCCCTTATTGCACGGCTACTTATCCTGAAGGGACAAATGTGACATCTTTATTTCTGCTGCTTGGAGCATAAACAAAGTCAAGGAAGTGACAGGACCCATGCTTCTATGCCTGGCTGGCACACACCTGCGACTGCCACACACCTGCCAGCCCTCGGAAGTTCAGAACAAGAGCGAATGCCAAACCTCCGCCACATTTTTTTTAGGGTGCAACCCATTCCATGAATGTCCAGTCTCTACACGCTAGGGGTGGGCAAAAAATCGATATGCCAATATATCGCAATTCCTAATGCCATGATGTCAATATCAAATCGCTAGGTTCAGAATCGATTTTTTTTTATATTTACGTAGGGCTGATGTGATCAGGCTGCACTGATGTGTATGATTGAACTTTTAGGACCCTTTTTTCCGAGGGCATACAAATGGAACCAAATGGACCCTGACGGGTCCATTTGGTTCCATTTGTACGCCCTCGGAAAAAAGATCTTGAAAAACGGGTGGAATTCCGCTTTTAAAATGTTCTAGTATAATAAAAGCAGTCAAAAAATGAGATATATCAATACATCAAATCGAATCGCAGCATAACTAAGAATCGCATTATAAATCGATTCCGAACCCTAAATATCGATATTGTATCGTATCGTGAGCTAAGTGTATCAACCCACCCCTACTACACACGCCATACCTTGTTGTAAAGGGGACGAATCAACGATTAAAAATAAGATAAGATACAATACCAATTTGACATTATTAAGATGGAGAAAAAATAATGCCCAAAGTTGTGTTTTTTACGAACTTATGTGGGACGGTTTATTCTTGGTGTGATCTGATAGCTTCTGATGTGACAAGAGGCAGGAAGACGCTGCAGGTATCTCTCTGTCTCTCTCTCTCTCTCTCTCTCTCTCTCTCTCTCTCTCTCTCTCTCTCTCTCTCTCTCTCTGTCTCTCTCTAAGGGATAAGGTTTGGGTCATATTTATTGTTATCACAGCGTTGCCTGTGATGTGTCTGGGACTCGGGAGTACATTTAGTCATTTCTGCCTGCCAGGCTCGTCTTCCTCATCCCCTCCCTTGCATCTGAACCTGACAAGGCAGCAGCATTTTATTAACCGGCTATGCACTGAATGCGAGGATTACGTGCTGTATATGTGTGTCTAACTATGCCCCGGCTTTCACAGTCAAAACTCTTATTTTGAAGTGCCAGATCATCAGTCATGGTGTTTTTGGTGTCCTGACCATTCTGTCCTCTAACCCAGGGGTTTTCAACCAGTGGTCCGTGGACCACCAGTGGTCCCTGAGAGGATTCCAGGTGGTCCCCAGGCTAAACGATGGAAAGCTGGTTAACCAGATGTAACTCTTTGAGAGTGTAAACATGAAACCAAATGGACCCTTGCGGTTTCATGTTTACACTCTCAAGAGTTAAGAATTTCACCATCTGAGTCAGCTCAAGTCTACACAACTAGAGAATGTAGAAGATTAATGGTCATTTTGATCTGTATATTTGCCTGTGTTTCCCATGTTTCCCAACAAAACTGGAATTGCACATCCTGTTTAGGATGTGCTTCAAAATAAGAGTTTTTTTTTTTACAGATTGCACTGGCTTGAGCTGTGGCATAGGGCTGAAAACGACGAACATACGCTCGCGGTCAATGTGTTAAATGTCCCTCCAGGCGTTTTTTTTTTTCTTTGTGAGACATTTTCTTTCTTTGCCTTCACAGTGAAACCGAAGATCACCTACTTGGTAAACCAAAGCACCTCGGAGATGGAGGAGCAGGTGACACTCACCTGCGAGGCTTCGGGGGACCCCACGCCCACCATCAACTGGAGCAACGGCGTGCAGGTGTTCACCGACGGAGAACAGGTACTGAAAAAGATGAAGGCTATAGTGTAACGGAGAGATCAGTTTAAATGTTTAAAATATACACTCAAAGAGCTGTGTCGGAGCATACTGAGATTGTTTCATTCATTACAAACAGTGGTGTGTGTGTACACCGCAGTTTGTTCCCCCCTGCAGCTTCTCACGTTTATTCAACACCTTCTCATTCCAAACTTGTCACGTAATAAACCCCCCGCCTGTGCATGGCGGTCGGCGTGGTGTAACGCTGTTTTTTCAACATCACCTCATTCCAAACATTTTTGCCATTAAAGGAGAACTCCACCCATTTTCAACATTTTAATATGTCATTAATATACCTTAGAGATATTGTGTGGTCGTGATAAAAAAGCTCCCCCAATTCTGTATTTCCTAAAAATGGAGGTTTGAAAAAAATCATTAACATGGTGAAATACATATGTATTTCTCCATGTTAATGATTTTTATTTCAGGCCCCTTTTTTCCTGAGAAGGTACAAATGGGACCAAATGAACCCGCTAGGGTCCATTTGGTTCACATTTGTATCCTCTCAGGAAAATTTTGAAAATGGGTGGAATTCCCCTTTAAGCAGACTAGGCAGTTTCCTACAAACGCCATGAGGGCACCGGGTCGACGACCAGACTTTACAAGGATCCCAGGCTAATAAGCCTCATATGGATAAATACATTATACTTGCCCTCTATGGCGAGAATTGAAAATTTAAAACACATAATATGTTCTTTAGTTTAAAAATAGTTCGTATTTTTATCCCTTGTAAATTCACCCCGTTTGTTTGATTTTTATATGGTTTAAAACACCACATGTTATAAACAGGTTGGAAACAGTGGCGTTTCTAAGCAATTTGGAGCCCCAGGCAAGATTTTCCCTGGAGCCCCAGCTCCCTCCAGGGAAAATCTCCTGTGACATCATACCTATGACCCGTTGTGGGAGACCCACAACGGGTCGAAACGTTGTCCTAAATAAAGTCTACAGCCTGGGAGCTACTGAAATGGTGTGCGAACTATCTTTCTCTTTTGTACTTTTGACACTTTTTTAGTTCAGCACCCTAAAGGTTTTCTAGAGATGCGCGTACTTTACCTTTTGTTCCAGTTCTCATCATACCTATGGCAGGCACAGAAAATGGTGCCCCCCAAGGGGTAGAATTATGAACTATTTGTAAACTAAAGAACATATTATGTATGTGTTTTTAAATGTTCAATTGCCTTTATAGAGGACAAGTATAGGCTAATGTATTTATCCATATGAGGCTTATTAGGATCCTTTTAAAGCATGTCAGGTGGTCGCCCCGGTGCCCCAGCCCTCCCCTCATGGCGCCCCAGGCAACTGCCTAGTCTGTCTAATGGCCAAAACGCCCCTGGTTGGGAGCGTGACGTGAGGCATGCCCTCCGCATGTGACGCGGCATGTCCGACAAGAGCGAAGCATTAGCTGAGATGGTCGTGGCGCGCTGCACTTCACAACCGGAAAACTTTACATACTGGTGCGGTGCGTGGGAGTCGGTTATGATCCATCGCCGTGTCACCTCAAAATGTGACAAGTTTAAAGTGAGAATGTGTTGTTGTTGTTGTTGTTTTTTTATTAAGCCCAGTGGTTAAGTAAGTACAGTGACATGCACACAGGTGTGTCAAGAAAATGCGTGTTAAAAGGAAATGAGAGCATTTACATAACACGCATTTTAATAACCCTGTGTTGATATGTGTTTGTTTTACTTCTCCTCCCGCAGCTTGTGTTTTTATCAACAACAATGTGGTTTCACAAACATAATGGAAATAAATGATCACATTATTTGCTTTGCCTCATTTGGAAATCTACGTTATCTACAAAAGAACTACAGTTGTCTACCGGAATTTCGATTAATCTAAACATTTATGATTGAAATGTTATGCTATGGGTCTATTGATGATATTCAGCTTGGTTGCTAAAATTGCACGTTGAGAAATTTAAGTTATCGGCATATGTGACCATACCATTAACATCTTATATAAGGCAAAAAATAACCTAAATTTCATCATTAGAGAGGTTGTGAAAAAAGTGTTTCCTAGAAATGTTGATCTAAAAGAAATCATTAGCATGGTGAAACACAACTTATCACCAAATTGTGTGTCACCATGTCCATAGGAAGCTATGTGCCCAAACATGCCAACATCATCCTGTTTGTGATGGTGTCTCCTTTTTGTGCAAAACTAATGCTTGGAATGGATTCAGCTTCATGAAACCCCCCCTAGTTTCTTATGTTATTTTGTACTTACACAATAATTTAGGTTATATAGAATGATAATGGTATATGCTCATACAGTGGTTTTCAACCTCCATTTGGTTACCAACTGTCCATCATTCAGCTGGGGACCACCTGGAATCCTCTCAGGGACCACTGGATGAAAACCAATGTGCTAATACATTCAATTGCTCAATGTGCATCTTTTAGCAACCAACCTTAATCTAGTCTGCTATAGATGGCATTTGAATCATAAAAGTCTACATTAAACAACATGTCTGGGTCTACCCTGGGACCTATGGAGGCTTCCAGTAGACTACAGCTCTTCATTTAAAGCATGTGTTTTTTTTTTTTTGCTTGATTTTCAACATATTCCCCATTTTGCTATAGTTTTGTCATTGTGCTGATCAACTAAAAGATCAGCATATTTTTTTTTGGTAATATTGAGTTTTTACAGTACTGGAACATGCACTGCATTTTTCTCCATTGCAGGCACATCTAAACAGGATCTATCAGGTATGCAATCGTCACAACACAAAAAAAAAATGTATTAGTATACTATTATGTGCTATGTTTCAAACGATTTTAAACTCGACAAACTTGCCCTTTGTATCACTGTTTCTCAAAAGAACTAAAATCATCAACCGCTATTCCCTAAAATAAATCAACACTTTTCCAAATAGCTGAATAGAATAAAGGGGTGTTATGGTTATGGGTGTAGAAACTCTTTGAGTTTTCCTCTGGCTCAACTCTAGAGATCAGAAGAAAAACTGCTTTAATGATTCAATATACTATCAGCCCATGTCTGTGTTTTTTGCCATTACCTGATCATCCCAGTCTTCTTTTCTCTCGGGGACAAAAGACTGTTTCTTTTTTCCATTGTAGTTTGTGTCTTCGTTTTGTCACCATCGCTGCGTCCTAGATTGAAGCTAAAAGCAAAAAAAAAATGCTGCGATATGCACATCGCACTCATCTAATTATCCTATTGTATCTATCCATTGTTTTTGCGCAAGCGCATTATTGGCAGTCTAATTGACTGAATATGCAATCAATTAAAAGCGTGTTTGCATTGTTTGTTAGCGAGGGGGAAATCATTTCCGCAACGCCGGTGGTTTGTTTGTGAGAAACGCGACAGAACAAAGCCGCTGCTTGTTTTCACAGTAGCTTGTGCTCGTCTGTGCCCGTCTTTGTCTCGCTATCTTACGCTAACCATAACAGCTATGTTTCAGGGGGGTTGACTGGGACTGTGTGGGTTGTGCAGATGAATGAACTGTTGATGTCAAATTGATGTGGTGAATTTCATTAGCCCCGGTCCTATAACCTGACTTGGCTCTCTGCCCTCAGAGTGTGTGGGAACTTTTATGTGCTGTTGTTGGCTGTCAATTGCCTCATAGGGTCGGAGGAGGCGGGTGCTGATGTGATCAGTTCTAGTTGAACATTATTTGAGGTTGGTGTATTGTAAATGTGTACAGTAGCCACCGTGGGAAGCGATCGGCTGTAGTGGTTTGTCGGCTGGAGCAAGGAATGTCAAACTCCACTCCATGAGAAATGCTTTTACAACTAATGGAAATGCAGAAGCAATTTCAAAGTGTCTTCACAGGCGTGAGTTTGCCCATGCCTAGATGAGTATGCCCATGCCTAGATGCGCCCCTGTCTAACAGCTCACAACGCATTGCTCTGTAACAGAAGCTTGTGTAGATTCTAACTTGGCATCACCAGACATTACCACCTTGGAGAAAAGCCTGGTCTGTGTTCATAAGTCACCCGTGTATCCGGTCCAGACGTGGTTTAGAGCGGATAGTGCTATAAAGTTATGGCTATAAAGCCATAACTTTGGGTATAAAGCCTCGAATCCAGCCTTCAAGAACCACCATGAAGAACAACATTGATGTTGTGATCGAGAAGGCTTTGTCCAGAACAGAGGCATTAACAGGAACATCTGCTCTAAAAGCAGAGCAGTATTCGTGTGGCTGGCTGGATTCCTATCGGTTCCCCCATGTTTGTTTTTTATTGGGCATTCACACCGAGACCGACTGAGTCCATTTGGTTCGAATCGTTCTTCCCGGATACGGCTGCCTGGTCAGCACTGGCTGTGATTCACATTGGTCCTGATTCTTTATCCCCACCCAGTCCATTGTAGTCAATGCTTTTACTTTGCAGCGATCAATATCCGAGTACACTGCACACAAACTTCCGAGTACACTGCACACAACCAGTCCCGTTGCGATCAGTGCGCAGCATTCACATAGATCTTTTACTGTTAAGCATGCATGATTGAAACCAAATGGATCCGTACAGGTCCATTTGGTTTCATTTTACGATCAAGAGTTACATTATTTTAATTACGTTTGAATTACTTAATTTACAAGAATTTGGTCGTCTTTCATCGCCTGTTATCTCTACTAAATACAGCATGGAATTGTGCGAACTCTTAATCGATTTTGACTAGTTTTGGGCATGAGAAGCTAAATGTAATCAAAATGGTGGTCTGTGTCTCAAATGTAGAACAAATAGTTATCAAACGGTTGAAAACCACTGACGTAGACTCAGTGGAATACATACTGGCTCTGTAGATGACAACACTATCAGTTCTGTAGCTGATTAGAGGAGCTTTAGTTTGCCAGGCTAGAACTCCACTGGAAGATAATCATTTCTGTGAGGGAAAATATACAATATTTTCCCCTGACTCCTTTGCACACGCACACATACATTGACACATGCGCGTGTGCGCACACACCCACACACTGCATACATACAGCAGACACCGTGCTGGGGCTATTACCTAAGGTATTAAAGGTTTATACTTAAATTAAGCTATTTAATTCGGAATGTCCTCCCACACAAATTCCCACCGCCAGCAGACAAATGCATCATGCGCGGTACTAAAAGGGCAACGGTATGTATGCATAGTACTTGTGGGTTTTTTATTGAAGTTACATTTCAAATGTCACTTATCCGAGTTTATCTTTGGTAGAAGATTCCTATTAGAGCTCTGTGTGTTTTTTTTAAGATTTTTTTTTCTTCTTTTGTAACTATTTGTACTTTGCAGTGTTTTCTGCCTTGTTGGAATTTAAATTAATTGGAAGTCAATCTAGATGAGTGAGTCTGTAGAATAAGTGAAAATGCAAATTAGCTGTTTATCTTCGCTTTGTACATTATCTGCATAATGGAGTTTTTTTTTGCTTATTAGAATACATATTAAACATTCTGCTTGATGGAAAAAAAATCTTCAAGCTGTAATTATTATCTTGGAATATATTTTGGGGCTAGACTGTGAAATGAGAGTAAACTGAAGGTTAATTGCGGAACTCAAAATTAGCTGTATTTTTGTAACAGTTTGTCATTCCTGAAACTTGAAAGCATGCCATGTTACAGAAATTGCAAGGTTGAGGATTTAAAAAAAAAAGAACAGTGAAGCTAATGAGATGTTTAGTGAAATTATTTGAATGAATTCAAACTCAGAACACCTACTGCAAGGCCATGTCTATTCATTGGAAATGAATAGACTCCTAATATTGTACCTGCCTTCACCATAGGCGGATTAAGAAATAATGGGCCCCTGGGCTGCCGTCAGCCAAAGGACCCCCCCTACACCGGAGCATTTTTCTTCCCGGCGCGGCACTCATTTACAGCATGGGATTGCTTGAAAATAATAAACACTGAAAATAACTAAGCCAAACAAATGCAAAATGTTTAAACACTTGCAGCAATTTACCATATCATGATGGTTTAAGACTTTTGGGGTTATTTTATTGACAGAAAATTAATAAACCCATTGTAAATAACAGTGAAAAGGACCGTGTGTGCCACTTTTACAGTGTTGTGGGGGGGGCTCTGAGCTTGAGCCTCTTAGCGATCACATGGGCAGTGTTGCCAACTTGGCGCATTTGTCACTATATTTAGCTTTTTTTCAGACCCCCCTAGCGCCAAAATTAGTGAAAAACTCCTGGCGGAAAATCTAGTGCTTTTTTACTGGTGAGTTGGGGCGAAATTGATTGACAGGCGCCAGAGATAAAACCCTCATTTTTCACCATTTTTCCTCCTATGATAATGGTTTTCAACCAGTGGTCCCCAGGCTAAATGATGGACAGCTGGTTAACCAGATGTAACTCTTTGAGAGCGTAAAAATGAAACCAAATGGACCCTTGCGGGTCCATTTTTACACCCTCAAAAGTTAAAATATTCATCATGTGAATTAGCCCAACTTAGTCTACACAACTAGAGAATGTAGAAGATTAATGGTCATTTTGATCTGTATGTTCCAGGCGAGCATCTAGCGCATTCTAGTGCGTTTTGGAAGTGCCACTAGTTTATTTTGGATTTTGGCAGTTGGCAACACTGCACATGGGCACTAAAGCTCAGGAGCCCCTGGGCCCAACGTGCCCGTTAGATAATTCTTCCCCGCCCTTCACCTAGAGTCAGTAAGCAAAGCGAATTTGCCCGTATTGCCAGTGGCCTCTTGGGTACAGCCATAGCCATGACATTAGTATTGCAAAGGTTGAGGCAGGTGGTCTGAAAGAGAAAGATGCCATAGAAGGGCCTTGCTTTTACCACAGTATTGCTCAACTGCTCACCATTGTAAAGGGACCACTGTATGTGGTCCACAAATACAGCTCTCTCTCCATTCAGTAGCATGACTGCCTGGTGAGAGAGTACAGTGCTCAGGTCAGGGGGTGATGGTGTGAGGTCCTTTCAATAGAATGCTAGTCTTTACTCTGAGAGGATGTCGTGGATCAGGGGTCAAAAGAGCCTTTCACACCAGGAATCGATAAAATGCCTCTAGCGCCTCCAGTTCATTTTTTTTTTGTTTCGTCTGAGGAAAACACTGTGAAATAAAGCAGAGTGTTTTAGTCAATCAGCAGCAGTGTCATGAAGAGCCAATAGAGTTAGAGGGGAGGTGGAGTGAGATTCAAATCTGTTGACAAACACAGAGTTTGTACACACTGAAGTCGCCTATACCAGGGGTTTTCAACCTTTTTGACTCCAGGGACCACCATTTATTCACGATTTGAGCCACGGACCACCATATGAGGATATTTTAGCCCCACAGACCCCAAACTAAAGATTTATTTTGCTTTTTTCCACAATTCCAGGCTGGATTTGTGGAAACAAAACAAGGAAAACATACATTCCAAAATGTCTAATTCAGATGATGAATATTTTAACTCTTGAGAGTGTAAAAATGAAACCAAATGGACCCGCCAGGGTCCATTTGGTTTCATTTTTACGTTCTCAAGAGTTACATCTGGTTAACCAACTTGGCTGAGGACCACCTGGAACCCTCTCAAGGACCACTGGTGGTCCCCGGACCACCTGTTGAAAACCCCTGGCCTATACTATACCTCTAATCTGTGCGTTTATAGCTTCCCTTGTGAAAAGCCCTAGCCCTTGTAACACTGATACAAGATAATGATGTACTGTAGTACCGGTAGTCGCTGGTGTCAACCAGTCTTCAGCATGTGGATGGAATTCACTCTTTTAAGTGCTTTAGTGCGTTTACGACCATGTGACGTTTTTTCCCCCCTCCATTATCACCATGGCACTGATTGCACACAATACACAGGGAGGAGGATCTGTGTCTTTATAGAGACCCAGGGGGCGAAAAAAAATATGTCTGGCCCAGAGGGACATATTACCTTTCGTTGTTTCAGTGCGTTTCTTTTATCGTCAATATGATCGTTATGGAGCTTTTGAGTCTTCCTTCCGCACACAGAGATATTTCTTTATTGTCCCATTGTCTGGAATAAATCCTTTGATAGATAACAACGGTGACGCAAACGCGCTTTCCCTGCTGGAAACTGCGCCAGCGAGGGCCCAGGGGAGGGCAAGGCAAGAGAGAGGCTTTATTATACACTATGTTATGTTTTTATCCCACTCAAATGGTACTAATATCTATAGACCAGTGGGTTTTCAAACGTTTTCATACCAGGACCCACTATTTATTCAGAATTTGAGCCACGGACCATGACATTATTAGCCCTGCAGACCCCAAAACCCCAAAAGATTTCTTTCGCGTTTTGTCCACAATTCCAGGCTGGATTTAGGAAAGAAAACATACAGATCAAAAATGACCATTGATCTTCTACATTCTCTAGTTGTGTAGATTTGGGCTAATTCACATGATGAATATTTAAACTCTTGAGAGTGTAAACATATTTACGCTCTCAAAGAGTTACATCTGGTTAACCAACTTTCCATCATTTAGCCTGGGGACCACCTGGAATCCTCTCAGGGACCTCCGGTGGTCCCCACCTTTTCGCTTGTGATACAATCTCTCTTTCACGACAGATATGTACAGATATGTACAATAAGAGAGTACAATTAAAGATGGAATGCTGTGATTTTTTTATGTTTTCAATGATGTACGTGCATAAAAGGTGACAGTACTTCATTGGATTCCCTTGGTGTGTGTGCTTTTTTTTATGTACAATGACGTCTTACCTTTGTATTTAAGGGTTTCTCCCTGGAGCCTGAAACCTTTTCCAGTCCCAATGGCGGGGAAAAACAGTAATATAGTGACTTCACACTCTCTGCCCCTCCCCTAACTCCTCCTCCTTTATTATATAACTACAGCTGTGGGTGTGGCTTCAGTTCAGCATCACCACCCACCAGGCCCTGGTATATGAAAATGGTTGAGAATCCACTGCTCTATCGCATTCTAGAGCCTTTGGAAGTGCCACTGGTACATTTTGGATTTTGGCAGTTTGCAACAGTGTGAGTGCGTTGAACGTTGGTCCGGTGTGGGCCCTGTCCCAGGCCTTCATGGGGACTTCTTCTTCTTCTTCTTCTTCTTCTTCTTCTCTTCTTCTTCTTCTTCTTCTTCTTCTTCTTCTTCTTCTTCTTCTTCTTCTTCTTCTTCTTCTTCTTCTTCTTCTTCTTCTTCTTCTTCTTCTTCTTCTTCTTCTTCTTCTTCTTCTTCTTCACACTCCTCACTGAATGGTGACATTTGGGAAGGGATGGGGGGGGGGTGTAAGAGCTGTCGCTGCGACAGTGACAGAACAACTCACTGCGCTAATGAGGCTGTGCTGAAGACAGCTTGTTGCGGGGTGGAGCTGTTATGGGCGGTGCGGTCTGCTGGCCTGTAATAAATTGAGAAATCTCTTCTCTCTCCCCTCCGGGATGATGGCATTGTGGTGTGTTTGCAAGCAGCACCTGCTGTTTTTCTGTACTGTTGTACAGTCATGTGGTAGAGTACATCACGTCACAGTCTTTTCCCATTCCATTGGGCGCTATAGCAGGCCCGGATATAACCTTTCCCAATTGAGGGGGGCAGGTGCCGAAAATGGTATGAGGACGGCTTCAATGCCTGTGTTGCTTTGCGCCATGAGTGATGAAGCGCGCCCCATACCATTATTGTTTAAATTTACCCCAAACCCTGTACTACATGGATAACTATGCATTTTGACATGGTTATCAATCTTAACACAAAATCTATTTTCTATGTTATATATTTGCTTTAGTTCTGTGAGCCACAAGATGTATATCTTGTAGAGGACTTATATTAGGCAAGTAAACCATCAATAATAACATCAGTTGTTGAAGTTACAACAGACACGCAGCATGCATGAAGCTAAAGGTCTGACTCATAGTGTTTCAAATCATTTTAAACTATACGGTGAGCATTTTAAGTTGAAATATCTTTGAAAGTTTTGGTTGTTTACATGCCATCATGTTGGTGGGACAGTCAGGGGGCTATAGCGTTACAGGCAGACTGTAACCCACACTCTCTTGGATGGCAGGAGACAAATGTCTCTGTATATGAAACATATTGGAGGAACAATACTAATAAATCATAGCTGACCGCACATGGCACAAGACTAGTGTGACTTACACATGATATACTTCCAAATACCAAGCCTGTACTGCAATGATAATTTATTTTCTTTAGGGTGGGCGTAATAAGCTTCGGCTTCAGCCCATACCTTTTCGGTCAATTGTAAATCATTGTAATTTGATTCATTATGTACATACAGTATGTTGTGAGAAACCTGACGGAGACAAATAAACTAACTAACTGTGTAGCAAAAAAGACAATGCAGGTTTGTGAATGACTAATTGGAGTGCTGGCTATATCTCCTTTTCAGAGCCGGACCAATAGAATCTGTCTAGCGTATCCAGGGTCATATCAAGGTTCTATCAGTGATCCTATCGCATTGGTGAGATTGACGCCAATAGGAGTGTAAAGTACACACTACTACAGTAGCTGTTACAGTGTTTTTTATGGCACTGGAGAGTTGGACTGGGATTTGTTTGTCTGTGTCACTATTCACTCTACTCCATTTGTTCCTTGACAGCTTGACTGAAAAGACATTGGTCTAAAAAAGCAGTTTTCCTGTACTACTGTCAGTGTGACTGTACCACTGCATAATCATATCGGCACAAAGTCTTTGCACAACTTGCAAGAAAAAAAATATATTTTATTACAGCTAAAAAACAATGCCTTTATCGGTTGCGATTTGGTTATCAGTGGTTGTATAGCTCTATCGCAGGGGTTTTCAACCAGTGGTCCTTGAGAGGGTTCCAGGTGGTCCCCAGGCTAAATGATGGAAAGTTTTGAGAGCGTAAAAATGAAACCAAATGGACCTGCAAGGGTCCATTTGGTTTCATTTTTACGCTCTCAAGAGTTAAAATATTCATCATATGAATCAGCCCCAAGTCTACACAACTAGAGAATGTGAAGATTAATGGTCATTTTCATCTATATGTTTGACTGTTTTGTTTCCCAAATCCACTCTGCTGTTGTGGACAAAATCAAAATAAATCTTTAGTTTTGGGATCTGTGGGGCTAAAATGTCCTCAAATAGTGGTCCGTGGCTCAAATGCTGAATAAATAGTGGGCCCTGGTATGAAAAAGGTTGAAACCCACTATCGTATCATATCGGTCAGACTCTAGTCAAGTTCTTTGTGAGCCGTGCGCCTGGTGATCTGGTTTCCTCGGTTTTTCAATCATACTGATGAGTTTTATCAGACAAGGAATCCACTGTGTTTTCTTTGTGTAACAGAACATGCTCTCAGCAGTTGTTTTGAAAGAAAGAGCACGATTTGGGGAGAATATGTGCGAAGAATAATGTGAATTCATTAAAGAGGCGATACACTCTGTTGCTCTATAGTCGTAAATATTCAGTCAAGTAGATACTTTTTTCATTTTCCTGATACTTTTTTGATGACAAAAGCTATTAGCTTTTTTGCTTCTTACGCTTCAATACTTTGTTGCTACTGTCTGTCGGCCATCTCATTCTATCCATTCTTACATTTGTCTTTTTTCCCCACAAAGCATGTTTCATATAGTATGCCCCTTTTTGTGATATTTGGTTGGGCGTTTTCAATGTCACTCTAATGTATCATAATATAGATGTTTTGTTGGAATTTTGATTTTGGTCATGAATAATTCATAGGGCTGACATTAAAACACCCAAACCTTATGGGAATTCTTTCTCCTCTCTCTCTCTCAGGCAGTCATATAGTTCTTCATTTCATCTCGCATAAAACATTTGGGATGATAAAGCAATCCAGCTTTTAGAATTAAAGAAATAGAGAAGCCAATGTTTGAGCCAAAAAAGAAAATCCATTCCGCCATGAATCTGTGCTATTAAAATGTTTGCAGACAGCAAACATAGCCTTGGCCGTCTGTAGATCATTTTGTTGCATATTATATAAACCCAGTGTTTCTTAATGGCAGTGCTTAAAAGGTCTACTGACACAGTTGGAGACACTCCATAAGCCACAATTACTGTACAGTAAATAGTGTTATATCTCAGACTAAAATTAATCTGCAGGTGCCAGACAGTAGTGTTAAAGGAGAATTACACCCAAAAGGCTTTCTTACCTTTATTTACAGTTGATTTATTTCCCCAAAAATGTCCTTATTGGCTGTTTCCCCTACCCAAAATAGGCTTAGAATGAGGGTTGTGGGATGTTGTTCAAATTTATATATGTAAATACTGTAGGTGAATTTGAACTACACCCCAGAGCCTCGTGCTAAGCCTGGGGTTTTCGACAGGTGGTCCGAGGACCACCAGTGGTCCCTGCGAAGATTCCAGGTGTCCCCATACAGCAAAATGATGGACAGTTGGTAACCAAATGGACCCTTATAAGACTGTAACTCCTGAGTGTGTAAAATGGACCCTCACGGTCCCTTACGATATTGTTTTGCGCTCTCAAGAGTTAAATTATATTCAAATATCTGAATTCCTTAATTTTCAAGAATGTATACATTGAGGAAATGTTGAAAAAAAAAAGTCATTTTGACTAATGTTTTTTCCAGATTGTGGACACAAACTTGAAAATCCTTAGTTTTGGGTTCGAGAGACCAAACTCTGCATCAAATTTGTGGTCCATGGATAAAATGCAGAATAAATAGTGGGCCCTGGTATGAAAAAAGTGGGGTAGGGAGCGCCAATAAGGAGGTCTTAACCCCCCCCCCCCCCCCCCCCCACACACACACACACACACACAAAATAACAACTGGGTCATTGTTTAGACATAAATCAACTGCAAAAATCTGGGGTGGAATTTCCTTCCTTTAACATGCAAGCTATGAAAATGTCATAGTTTGCACAGTGACATAAATCTTCTCTTCTGGGCTGTATAATATACTTACTTATACTGTATCATATGTTAATTAGGCGGCGATGAATTCAGGCTCATCAGTGTCATCGACTGAAATGATCAAATGATTTTCCTGGTTAACAACAATATGCTCTATCTATCCTGAGTTTGTGACACAGCAAAAAAATGTCCCTTTTCATAATAGCAGCTTGTTAAGTAATTCCAGTTGGGATTTATTGTTTATTGCGAGAATATGTCTTTAATTAAACCCAGACGCGTAATAAAAATAAATAAAATAAATTAAATAAAATAAATAAATAAAAAACTCCCTGCTTGCAGAATTAAATAAAAATGATGAGAATAAAATTGATGGATAAAGGAAGACACGCTGTCTTTGTCACCACAAACCCATCATCTTGCTAAGCGGTGACTCATATGGTAGCTAACCACACTGTAGAGGGATTTTAACCGCACGACTGAAACACATATTTGACTCTTTCTCCCACTCCACAAACACCAAAGCACAGAACTGTAGGCGTAGGGTAGGGAAATCTAGGGTAGACAATGAAAACAACAACAACAACAACAGACTAAACTAATCTAAAGTAATAAAGCATTGGAACAATGCTGGATTTAATAAGACAATACTCGTTATGGGGCTAGATTATTCTAATCTCTTTGACAGGTGGTGTGTGTTCACCAGATTGTCTGATAAAAAAACACCCATATGTTGAAATGTATCAGACCAATCAGTCTGCTTGTCTCACATCCGTGTTGAATTAACAGAGACACAGTGAGATCAACTTAAACTTCCTTTATCATTTACTCAGTTAATTACCATTGACAGCAGTGGTTTTCAACCAGTGGTCCTGAGATGGTTCCAAGTGGTCCCCAGCTAAGTTGGTTAACCAGATGAAAACTCTTGAGAGCGTAAACATGAAACATGTTCATGCTTACACTGTCAAGAGTTAAAATATTCATCATCTGAATTAGTCTACACAACTAGAAGATCAATGGTCTTTTTGATTAGTATGTTTGCCTGTTTTGTTTCCCAAATCCAGTCTGGAATTGTGGACAAAATCAAAAATAAATCTTTAGATTTGGGGTCTGTGTGGGGGCTAAAATATCCTCAAAATGGTGGTGCGTGGCTCAAATCCTGAATAAATGGTAGTCCCTGGGATGAAAAAGGTTGAAAACCCCCAGGATTGGACACTGGATAGTGGATATATGCCATGGGTGGTGGCAGTTATTGTTGGTAGTTGGGGATAGAGAGGACGGTAGACACAACAGATATACAGCTTTTACACACTGAGGATTGCAGATTTAACATCCACTGCTCCCTCCTCTGAGCTGTGGTGCAGATGAATGTGTCATGCTGCTTCCCCGTGAGTGTCTGCATTTCTCTCAGATATATACTGTGTGCTTTGGGTTGTTGCTCTCGCGAATCGTGGGCATGTTCCATGACGAGTCGACACTCAAGGCACGACACGGTGTTAACGGATTGCGGAATTTGTTGTTTTATTAACAGGGGCAAATGCTGAATTTGTAACGCAATTACAACGTACAGCACGCACATCCCCTCTGGTTATCAGGTAAAAAAAAAATCATAAAAACATAAACAAACGATCAGCAACACCAATTATAACAGAGCCTGCGTTCTGTTTTTAGCTCGCGGCGTGACTGTGGAATCGACATTTGAACACATACTCCCACGTAAACAAATTGCAGTATGGGAACCCTGACATGGTATGACACGATGTTCAGCAATTATTTGTAGTATCAAAGCTTTGCCTTTTTCGCATAGTGGCTCTGCTGCTGTACTCCCTCTGAGAAGAAGCCAAATGAACAGATGGTATTTGATTGGTTTTACTTTTTTATGGGACACCTTCTTTTTGCAATATGCAAATTATGAAATACTGTGCGGAGCGTCGAGGAGAGAGAGAAGAGCCCATAAAAAACTGCAGTGTTAAACACTGTCATAATAGTCTTTTGTCCAGGAACTCTTATGAATTACCTCCTCCCCAAAACATGTTTTTGTTTTAACTACCGGTAATAAATAAGCTCACGCTGCCTAAATAAACTTAAATAACTGAAAATATTTCATTCCTTAGTTTAAAATCTCTCCAATAGACCTTTAGCTAAGCCCCTCCCCAAACTGATATGGTCCAGTCACAGCGAAGCATAACATAATATATAATGTGATGGACAAACCTCTCCACCAATAGTTGACCTATTTGATTAAAAATAAAGCGTTTTAACAAGGAAATATCATACACATATTTTTCCGCTGCATATAATTACAACAGGCAAATATATTGAAGGTTCTGGTCCCAAAAAATAACCAGTATAATGTCCATGATATTTACATTGGAATGAATGATACCGGCCGGAAAGTGTCCAACCCCATGGTTGGACACTTGGAGGGAGAGGGCGGGGCTTATGGAAAAAAGGTCTATTGAGTGATTCCGTAATGTGAGGTTGTTACTTGATCTATACTGTACATTTATACCCCCTTACACAAACACCAACAGATAGGAGCAAGAATACAGTAGAATACAGCATTCCCCTAGGCTGCTCTCCCCAAATGGAACATGTCCCAGAAAGTGCCATTTCATGACGTCTCAGTGGAGACACCCTGTACTGGAGACGAGACTGAACTGTCACAGAACCCAACTTAAACATGACAGTGTGAATTGTGTTTTTTTATATATATATCCCGCTTGCTGCTTTAGACTTACTGTATGTGCTAACTGCCAAGGGAAGCGCAATAGGTGTTCTTAGTACTTCTGGCTGGTGTTGTGTCATATTCCAACATTCGCTCTGTGCTTCTCCACACTAGTCAGCATAGAGAGAATATGCCTGGTAATGCCGTGTGTCTGAAGCATAACCGCGGTACCTTCCCATAGCGTTACGTTTCAAAAAAGATGGCTTGATGTATGGTGACACTGTGACTGCTTGTCACATGAAAAAGAATACATAACAAATACAGTACTATGGCACTGCTAAGTGCTAACCCTAACAAGGTTTACATTATTGAATATCATTTAACACATGGGTTCTCAACCCGTGGGTCATGACCCCTCAGGGGTCCTGAAATTATTTGGCGGGGGTTGGGGGTTCCACAGAAAAAAGAATACATGATACATGGTCAAAGTTTTTCTGGGGGTCTCGAGCCAAAAATGTTGAGAAGCCTTGATTTTGAAACAAAGTGGAGTATGCACATCTCTGGTAAAACTTACCGTTGCTAAACTAAAAAGTCGAATGTACAAAAGAAAGGAAAATAGTTTGCTCACCGTGGCTCACTAGCTCCTGGGTAACTTTATTCAGGGTTTGAAGATAACAACGTTTCAACCGTATACTGTCTGGGTCTTCGTCAGTCCTGTGTCTATGGGTCTACCTGAGGAGGACCCATAGAGTTGAAACACTGTTCTCTTCAAACCCTGAATACAATTTTCCAGGAGCTACTATTTTTCTTTCTTTTTCTTTTGATTTAACATAAAAGTCAACAAATCCTATACAGTGACACCAACTCATGTCTGAGAGTAACAAAGGTATTAGGAGAATAAATCCAAGAACCAACAAAGAACTGAAAAAACAAAACAAAACAAAACAAAAACACCAAACAGAAAAAAATGTGGCTTGTGGAGTCTTTTAGTGATAATGTTGTTTGTACAGTACCTCCTCAGGCAGACCCTAACCAAATGTCCAGCAACCACACAAACACAACAAGCACATGTTGGAGCTTTGCCAACTAAGCACCCCTAACTGTGTCAGTAGACCATTTACATAATTACACAGTAAATTGCTGCGGGATAGGTGTACTACCAGCCCCTACTGCAAATTAATTTCAGGAGACTTTTTTGTCACTTGCATGCAATGTGCAGCGTCCTTTAGCTTTACCATGAAGAAGAAGAAGAAAAAGAAGATGGCTCTCTAAGGATTGCTTTGCCTTTTTGTTGTGTTCTGTCTCTGTTCTTTGCAGGCATCATGGACTCGGCCCGAGCAACACAAGGTATAGCTTTTAATATACCTATTCATTTTCTCTTAAAGAGAGTCACACTCATTACATACAGCGATCCCCTCTTAGGAGTCGGACACACAAAAAAGCCTCAACACCAACAATGCGGCTGTGACATATAAAGTTGTCCAGCCGGAAAATTAAGGAATGCGAGATATAGATCAAATCGTATATTGAAACAGGGAAGGCGGGGGCTCCTGATGTCATTACTTTTTTCCGATTTCACGCAAGTCTCCATGATATTTCATTTACTATAGTAATAGAGTGCACACTTTCATTACGTTTGGAGGACTATTTTTTTTACTGTGAAATGTTACAGCCTCGATAGTCCCCAAACAGCAAAGTGTGCAAAGACAGTCCTGCCCTCTCACTTCTGTTATTTACAGCTGCATATATTTGCAGAGTTCAGTGCGCATTTCCGACATCAGAAAATAGTCACGGTATTTATTTACATATTCATTAGATGGACTAAATACGAGGAACCTGAGCTGTCTTAAGGCCCTGATACACCTAGCAATGTTTTGAACAACATCAACAAGCAGCGTCAACTATCAACGGAGACTTTTCACTTTTTACAAAATGATCAACTTCTGGTTGTTCAGAAAAGTCAGATCATTAGCACCCTCTACTGGTCAACATTTTGGAATCTTCCAATCACAGCCCTCCTTGGCGTCATGTGATCGTTTCTCCCAGACTCCCACAGATAAACTTTTCTGAAAACACGACTGCTGGCTCACTGCCGTGGACAAAAACAAGGATTTAATCCTTAACTTCTTTTCCCCGTAAATGAACATTTAGAGAACTATTGTGTGAAAATGATTCAATTCAAACTAAATACAAATTGTATGAAACAATTTGAATTATAATCTTTAATAATACTTAGTGTTATAACATTTTTGTTATAATGTTAATGACTTTTCTTTGAGGCTCTTTTTTTCCTGAGAGCGTACAAATGTGAATCAAATGGACCCTAGCGGTCCATTTGGTTCCATTTGTACGCTCTCAGGAAAAAAATGCCTGTTGCCTGTTGCCATGTGTCTCATCATGTTGCCCGTTGATGTTGACTTTGTTAGTTGATATTTGATCGAAAAATATTGCTAGTGTATCGGGGCCTTTACTGAGAACCAGGGGAGAAAAGGTGACTGAAGACATTGGTGTAAGGACTGGAGCCCAGTAATGGAGTGAGTAGTAGTGGCTACTCGAATTTGCTTGAGAGCGTTTTTTGCAAGTACCATGTTGTTTTCCTCTCAAAGTAGAAAAGCAGAAACATCATTTTGCCAGTGCCAAGAACAATTAGGAGTACATGGCAATTATGAGTACTCATGCTAATTAGTAATTACCCATGCAGTAGTGATCCAACTCCACTGATTTCTCTGTTGGTTGTACAAAAGTATTTACAGCTGATTTTAGTAGGCCCTTTGTGAAGAATGAAGATGCCCTCTCATTTGATGAATACAATTTGTCCCCATGCAAAGGAACAGACAATCTTTGCATGCAGGAAAAAGGCATGAATTAGGCCATTAGTTCCTTTTGTGGTCTCCAGATAATGTGTAAACAACTATTTTTCAGATAACACTTTTTTCCTGTTTTTTTAATTTTGTGGTTATTGCATCCTGGGCTAGATCTTGTTTATTGGCTGTGGCTGTTGAATTATTGTTATTATCATTACGTTATCAGTGGACAACAATGAATCATTTTTTTTTTCACTAGCAAGCAAGCAAGCTGTGGTCAGTTGGCACAACAGGGAATCCATCCAATCTGGATGATGAGGCAGTTGAGGTTTAGTGAGACTTGTGATATGTATTTCAAAACCTGTTCTCCAAAATGTTATTCCAGTTCTGTCAAGACTCCTTTTCTGTGGGGTATAGGGATGTCCGATATCATCATCTGTTGGAGCATCACGATAAAATTAGGCATACTGTGGTAATTCAGTGTTCATTAATTCCACAACTGCCTACTGTATATCCGTATCGGTTGATCCCAGAGCAAAGCAGAATCCAAGTTTGAGATATCCTGTACAGCTCCACCTGAGACATAGCAAATCTTGTATTTCTCTGGAGAAAACAATGAGTAACAGCTTTGAGATGCAACAGTTGAGCATATCACATCAATCTCAAATATTGCTCAATATTGCTTCCTTTGGGATATCATCCAGTAGTGGTATCGGAAATTAGGAGTTGGACAATATCGACTATTGGGGGGTGTGGGGGGGGTCAATATTCAGCCTAACATCACTAGTTGTAGGTTTACTGACTGGTGGGGCAGGGCGATGTAACATTTCCCAATGGGGGGGGGGGGGGGCAGGAGAAAATCGGTTACAACAACTTTTATTAGTCAAGTAAAGCTTCAATAAAACATCAGTTGTTGTTGAAGTTGCAACAATGCATGCAAGCTAAAGGTCTGACTCAGAGTTTTCTGTTTTTAATGATATGCTTTTGGTTTTGTGGTGCCACAATTCTAATTAGTTAATATAAGCACTGTTTTGCATGCCATCATGTTAGTTGGGGCAGACTGGGCATTTTAGGGGGCATCCCCCCCCCCCCATGCCCATGCCTAGATCCGCCCCCATCCCAATGAGTCCTTGAAGATGCTGAAGCCAAGAAGAATGTTCTAGAATGCAATAAAGCCGTTCTCTTTTGTTTCTGGTATTCTGTATTCAGCAAGGTGTTTGGTTTGATTTATATTTTTATCTCATGCCGTAAAGAAATCACATAATGAAAGCAAAGCGTGGATGTTTCCAGTAGACACCACACCACCCTGTTGTATTATTCATCCGTCCGCCTCCTTGCTGAAAACCCATAGTTATGAAACTTTAATGATTCCCAGATATCACGTTGCAATCAACAAACAATTTTCTTTTTCCCTCCAATACAGGATAGATAGTTATTCTTTGTGGACTTTGCATGTTGTTTTGTTAGAGGAT
>CM076977.1:44834130-44883014 GCA_039105355.1 Benthosema pterotum | reverse complement strand
TTAGTTTTTTGAATCTAAACAGGGGTTTTTCAACATTTGTCACCTAGCAGGGATGGGGACCACCTCAGTATCTGAGATTCCCAATAACTGACAACACAACGCTGATTAGCCTCCATGGAAGCTAGTCCGCATTGTGAGATTAGCTTTATTGAGATTTATTGCTTAAAGTATATATACTTTAAGAGTTGTCAGTAAGTGATTTCACCCATTGTTTTTCAGTTGTCGTGTCGCAAAACACATAGACTGTACGGGCCGGCGGCGACAGGATAGAACCCAACAGGCCAGACATCACTGTGAGCCGCAACGATGAGTCCTCTCCACGCTCACGCTCTATAAAGCTGGCACAGAGAACGCCGGAACGTACAAGTGCGTCGCCACCAACGGAGATCAGCAAGCCGAGTCGACGGTCAACGTGAAGATCTACCGTAAGCGCCTGTCTAATTCCTCCGGGTCTTTGACTCCAGTATTGGGGGCTTTAAGCACACTTTTTGGTCCTAAATGAATTATTAAAATGGTAGCTCCAGACATTTAAGCAGGAGAAACAAATTGTTTATTTTTGAAGGCGTACAGCTGCTGCATTGTATTGACGGCAACAAAGGCGACACATTCTTTCTTCCGCGCTACCTTTCAAGTGAAAATAGATTTTTCTTTTTTTGCAGCTGTTCAATAGAGCTATTGAAGCGTGTCCGAGGTCTGCCTAATGATCCTGTCTATTGTGCATTGCTTTTGACTAATGGCTTTTATTTCCCGTCCATGCCAACCGTCAGTAAAAAGCCAGAGATGCCTATGGGTCTCGCAACTCGAGTCCGAGTGGAGTCGGGAGTCTTTAGCCACAAGACCAGTCTCAAGTAGAAAAAAATAATACACTGTTTTTCCTTAAAGGTATTAGAGGCAACTTTAGTGCGTACAAATCATAGTTATAAATATAGAGAGCGGACTGGAGCGATAGCCCCGCCCCCTTGCCGTTCATTTCAATACAAGTTGCTCATTGGCGCTTTGAAGCACCCGGAAGACCCGCCGGAAGTGCGCCTATTTCCGCATTTGAGCACCAAAATTTGGTGCTCAAATGCGGAAGTATTTCCTCTGAACGCGCCCGAAGCAAGGGATTATGGGAACGGAAAGGATTCATGAACGAGCACCGTCGAGAACGAGCAAAGGAAAAAAAAAACTAACAGCATCAAAAAACAAGCTTGTGGGTTTGCTCTAAGCTTATTATCTGTCATATAATACATACGTTATCTTTTGAGAAGTAGTATATGACGTGAGGACCGCTGGTTTATTCAGAAAACAACTTAAAAACAAACTGCCCTGTCCGCGTGCACAAAGCAAACCAGCGTGCGTGCTCTCGGGGCGCTAGTGCATGAATTCCACCCGCCTGCAGTACCAAACTTGACCACCAGGGCCCGCCTGCTTCAAGCCTGGAGGCGCTATCTGACGATGTGGTACAAATACTGTGTTTAAAAACAGAAACTAACTCCACCTCACCTCCACTCTATTGGCTCATTATGAAACTGCTGGAGACTGCTGTGCGGTGATTGGTTAAAAACGCTGCCTCCACCCCACACGACCCCCCTCACCTTCACAAATTAGCACCGCCTTTCCTGAACCCAGAACAAAGTTCTGGACCATCTGCAGGACAAAACGTCTGTCTGCAGGGAAACAGCTGCAGCATCAAAGTACAAGCAATGTAGAGGGGGATGTTTTTTGACTAAAAGTTGCCTCTGTCATTTTTAATTTAAGGCTTTAAAAGGCTGAACTACAGCTGTGAAGATCTACACACCCAACCCAAAATGAAGAAATGCACAAAATGAACGCTTTTCTGAATAATATAGCTGCGTACTTTCATACATTCATTTAGGGCCCATTGTGTCAATTGAATCAATGACAATCGCACACTGCTGCTGTGCATGAGAGGAACGCTCAACCCAGAGCCTTTGAGGAGACAGAGTTACGCCTACTGCCTTCACTCCGGGGGGGGGGGGGGGGGAATCCAGTGGCGGAAGCCATTGGACTGTCCTGGGGAGGCCAAAAGTGACAGTCCTCAAACCCGAAGTTGATCAGGGGCGGATCTAGGCATGGGCAATGCCCCCCTAAATGTCCTCACTGCCCCACCAAACATGTTAACGTGCAAAACAACCCAAATTACAGATATTTCATAGATAATTAAAGTGCTTATAATTAAAAGTATTTGAAACACTACTACTGCTACTAACTAACTACAGTTGTAGCACCACTAAACCAACAGCATTTCATCATTGAAAACATAAAACTCTCTGAGTCAGACCTTTAGCTTTATGCATGCTGCGTGTCTGTTGCAACTTCAACAACAACTGATGTTATTATTGCCTGTAACTGAAAATGGTATGGATGCGGCTTCATCACCCGTGGCGCGAAGCGTCACGGGTGATGAAGCTGTACCCTTACCATTTTCTCCTGCCCCCCCCCCAAATGGAAATGTTACATCCCCCCTGAAGTTGATAAATGAATACATTCTAATGGAGTCCAGCAGACAAGGCATGAACAAACATCTTGTATTAATGACTACATATTATAATTTGTAGAAAAATAATCGATGCATACAAATGAAAGAAGACGTGTGTATTTTTAAATGTCCTATTTGAGCTTGAACAACAAGGCCTGCCTGTTTTCTGAAATCCAGCCTAGAATTGGGGCAAAAGCAAAATAAATCTTTAGTTTTGGGGTCTGTGGGGCTAAAGTGTCCTCAAATGGTGGTCCGTGGCTCTCAAACGCTGAATAAATTGTGGCCAATGGGATCCAAAAAAGGTTGAAATCCACTGCTGTACCACGATGCCACGTTAATCATTTTTATGGTTAACGTGGTATGGTACATAGAATAACCACTTGACCACTTTTTGGGGGGAAATAAATCAACTGTAAATAACTTGGGTAAGAAAGCCTTCTGGGGAGGAATTCTCCATTAAACAGATTAAACCCCACTGACTCAGTGTCTTGTCGTTGTGTCACGTTGCAGAGAAGATAACCTTCACCAACGCTCCGTCGCCTCAGGAGTTCAACGAAGGGGACAGCGCCGTCATCGTGTGTGATGTCATCAGCACGCCCCCTCCCACCGTCCTGTGGAAGCACAAGGGGAAGAAAGTGGAGATGAAGAAGGACGGTAAGCAGGGGCGGATTGGCGCACATTGGCGCATAGTGAATAGTGAATACAATACACAATGCAAAGTATATTCAATGTATTGTATGTGTATTTGTTTGTTTGTTTTGGTGCAATCTTTTATCCCCCAGCCACTCCAGACAGTGGAGAGGCTGCAGGAAATAGTGATGGGCCATTAGCAGAGTTGGGGGTAACGAGTAACGAGTAACGAGTAACGAGTAACGAGTAATATTACTACTTTTTCAGGTAACGAGTAGTGTAACGAGACTACCTCCTAGAAAATAGTAATAATATTACAGTTACTTCTACTAATATTACTTCGTTACTTTTGTCATGCTGCTGCGTTCAACAGTATTGCGTGGTGAAGGGAGATGAGCTAATGTCACTTTAGCTTGATCGGAAAAAAGATGAGCAGCGGATTTTTATTAGGCAGACGTACAAAGACATCTGGTGTCAAAGCTGCGACATTGAGGCGTCAGAAACGTAGCGCTGGAGAGCTGTTTGTGCAGCTTGTTGTCCCTATTTATTGTCCCGATCCTCAATAGAAGTCTATGTAGAAGAGCCGCGCTTGGACTGGCCACTTAAAGAGAACGAGTTGGCGCTATACTGCTCTGCTTTGCGCTTACCGGTGATTCTTTGTTGAGATTTGAATCGAAAAAATCTCAGTCCATTCTTACCCGATTGCAATAATTCCAACTGTGGTCCAAGTATATCCAAGGATATTTTCATTTGCCATATAAGTCATGCGTTTATAATATGAGTTTATTTATCACACATAGATGGGGAAATGTCCACATTTCCCCCATGTGGAAGCCTGCCTGTATGCGCTGTCTGTCAGGGGATTTCCCATAGGCTACACAGCTGTTCTGATTACGCGATGCCAGTGGCTTAATCATCAATTAAGCCACTGGAGCTATAAGCCCTCATATACTCAATATTAAATCAAAAAGATCTTATGCTTATGTATGTTTATCATACATTTTAATTTTGCATTAAAACATAGTTGACAGACAGAACTGTAACTAAATAACAATCCACTGACTGAAATAACACCCTACTGCAACTATGTAATCTATGGTAGGCTGTATGTTAATCATGTGTGGCATATAAATATTAATATATTTTAGTATTTTTTTCCAGGGTGGGATGTCTGTATTCATTCATCTAAATACATTTATCTAAATACATCCATCCATCTTCACCTGCTTATCGGTAGTCGGTCGTGGGGGCAACAGTCACCCAATTGATGTTTGGCTGATTTGTGACTCTTGTTATTCTTCTTCATTAGATTCAGCTCTAAAAGAAGCTGACAGATTGTGTAGTTGTAGCTAATTTCCTTTTTTCAGGGATCTGGGTGCAAAAGTAATATAAAAAAGTAATATGTAATATACTAAATATTACTTTTGCATCCAAGTAATAAGTAGTGTAATATTATTACTTTTCTAAAGGGGTAATAAGTAATAAGTAATATATTACTTCCTAAGTAATATTCCCCAACACTGGCCATTAGCCATCCTGCTGTTTTAGGGACCATCCACACCTCCAGTCTCCAGGACCAGTTGAACAGGTTTTGAGCCATTTGATATCAAAAGGCTGAATAAATCTAACTAGTCTAACACCTTGGAAACATGCCATTGGAATGTATAGTTCCCTGAATCCCTGAAGCATAGAAAACGCTGCATTGGTACTTACTACTCTGGCTGGGACTGGCCCGCCCTGGACTTTTCTCAAATTAAATAAATACAATAATAATGTTAATAAATCAAATAATAAATAAATACATTTGGCCTCGTCTGGTTGGTGTAGGAAACCTTTTCTTTTTGAAGGATAGAAACACTAGTTTGCCTGGCCTGGGCCTGGCACAATGGCCTGTCCTGGACTTAAAAAAATCGAATCAAATAAAAAGTACCCCGTCTAGGCCACTAGGTGGCGCAGGCCACCGGGAAAAACCCCCTGTACTCTAGATGGCCAATCCGCCCCTGACGCTAAGATTAGATCACCCAACATCCAAGGATGTGAGCATTAGCATCGCTGTTTTCACTGGTACAGTATCCGTCACATGTGTCAGCCCCCGTCATTTGTTTTCACTCAGCCATACCAGTTCCATCCCTGGCTGTCAACTTTACTTGTTCCACACAACAGATTCTCTGACACATGATAAATTATAGCGTATGCATGCGTGAGAATATCGAGTTAACTTTAACTGTACATGCAGTGCAGTTTTCCAAGAGTCTGTGCTTTTTGCTGTAAAGACGGTTTAATAAATGTGGCATCTGTCCAAAGCTGGATATTAGAGTCATCATCTAAGAAGACGTATTTTTTTCCGGATTTGTAGTTGTCTGGCGTCCATCCTAAAAGAAAACAAAAAAACTAAATTCATTTTGAAAGCTTGTAAATCTTAATCAATCCGACATGTGTAATCCATCACCACCGAACGTGATCACACTGTGAATATTATCTCTCATTGAGACGAGATGGAAATACTAACATGTTGTATGGTCCACCTCGTAAACAATATTGCAAAGCAAACATTATTGTAAAGCAGATCGAGGTCTCAAACTCAATTTACCTTGGTGCTGTTAGGGCAGAGTCCGGCTGAGACTGGGCCGCACCCGCAGTGTGCGCACAGATTAAAAAATAAAACCTCTCGCTGTGTTTAATTTTGTCCAGGGTCCGCACAGGATCACTGACTTAATGTTCTCATTAAATACCCGGGTATAAATAGCAAACAAACAGTTGCATTTACTCACCTCAGCTCGGCGTGCTGCCTTACCAGTCATTCATCCACCCGTATCGGGCAATAAAAACGTTTTTGCTCCGCAAATGCCGATCAGGCAACTGCCTGTTCGGCATTTGTGGAGAAAACTCGTGGCCGCACTAACATTACACTTTCATATTAAAGTGGGGACCACCAAATATCGTCTCGGGGCTACAAATGACAAATAGCATCATGACACACAGCATCCTGCCGGCAGCTCCCTATGTCAGGAAAAAACAGTGTTGGGATATCCAGTCTAGGGTTCTGCAGACAGCAACAATATACAGTCCTATAAGAATGTTTAAAGCACATCCTACTATTATGATTCTGACAGGTTTAAAGCTATACTAGGTAACTTCCCTGCTGGCCCCTGCCTGTACTGCAGTTTTCAGATTGTGTCTTACATTTCCCAGCTTCCCTTGTGTACAGTTAATTTAAATATCCAGTGCAGTCAAGTCGGATTCTGATTGGTCCTTGCAATTGGCACTGTTTAGAGCAGTGGTTTTCAACCTTTTTCATTTGAAGGCCCACTATTTATTCTGGATTTTAGCCGCAGACCACCATGTGATGTTGAGCTTAGTCTCTCGGACCCAAAACTAAGGACTTCAAAACATTGCAAAACATTGATCAAAATATAATTTAACTTTAGAGCGTGAACTGATACCAAATGCACTCTCATAGGTCCCTTTGATATCATTTTACGATCTCAAGAGTTACAGACCTAAAAGGGTCCATTTGGTTATTAACTGTCCATCATTTAGCTGGGGACCACCTGGAACTCTCTCAACGACCACTGGTGGTCCTTGGACCACTGGTTGAAAACCACTGGTTTAGAGAAAAGCGGGGCATTTATCATTCTCCCAGGAAACAGTACCACCATGAACTTTTCGATAGAGAAAACACTTTTAGAACAACGGGCTTTGCGGTACTGAAATTCAGGGGGAATGGCTTATGTGACAAATATGCCAATCACAATAGATATCAAATTTAAGATTTGCTTTTAATGAAAAAGTTGCCTAGTAGTAGTATAGTATTGCTCTAGTGAGGATATAGTCAAAACAAAAACATGTTTATGTTTTTGTAGAGTGGGATGTATCCGTCCCGTTTATCTCTTTGTGCACAGACACAAACACAGCACAGAGCTAAGGGGGAGACAGAGGAGGAGGATGATTTCATCATGGGCTCCTGTGTGTTCCGAATTGCACTAAACAATAACATGTACCCTGAAATATTGTTGTGGCTTGGTGGAAAGCACAAACTCATAGTCACACAACTTAATTGGTGTATAATAGCATTTCAAATAATGGCTGCAAGTGCATGATTAAAAAGAGGCTCACTTTTCTTTTCTAACTGAACGGTTTGTGCTGTTGTTTTCACCCACTGTTCTGTTTGTTTTTGTTAGAACAACTTTAATGGAATTACTATGATTTGGGTTTGTAACGCTTCCTAAGTTCAGTGTAATCAGACAGAAAAGTGGTTGGTTTCCTGCTGATTAGATACAGATTATTGACAAAAACGTATCCCATGCTATTTGCAACTATGCTTTAAAGCTTCCTGTGAAAGAAAAATACTTTTCCACACATTTAGATCTCATCTGTGGACATTATATGGCCATAAAAAACGAAACTGGGCCATTTTCTACTTTTTGTGTACTTATATCAAAAGTGCATAAAAACGAATTCTAATCACTTCCTGAAAGCTGAAACTCACGTCAGTAAAAGCCAATAGAACTTAAAGGGGAAGTCCACCCATTTTCAACATTCAATTTGTCATTAGTATACCCCTAGAGGTGTTGGGTGGACATGGTAAAAAAGTTCCCCATTCTGTGTTCCCCAAGAAATGGAGGTCTGAAGAAAACCACTAACATGTTGAAACATCTTGACAACATCATCAAGATAATGTTTTCATTTTCACCATGTTAATGGATTTCTTTAGACGCTTCTTTTTTCTGGGAGCGTACAAATGGAACCAAATGAATCCGTTAGGGTTCATTTGGTTCCATTTGTACACTCTCACAAAAAATGTTAAAAATGGGTGGAATTCCCCTTTAAGCTTACATGAATCATTCTGATTACTGCGTTGTCCTCCAAACACAGCTGTTTTTTTATTATTAGGAATGAGCTTATTTTTAAAACCCCTTCAGTGACATCCAGAGCAATATATTACTGGGTTTAAAATGAATCACCATGCTAAAATATGTATATAGGTTGTGTGCAGGTTAGACATAATCCCCTGGGGTTGCTCCTCCACACCACTCCATCACCGGCTCCACAGGTGGATAAGTCACACAATTCCACCATCACAGAAACCCCATCTTCAATCCCTCTTCAATAGAAGTCTATGTATTGGACTCATTCAGCCGCTATACAGTACATGTCGTCGTGCAAAGGTGCATAACCAATAACACTAAACGGGAGCTTTTTCTTTGTTTGTTTTGCGCTGGGGACTCAGTTGCTACACATGCCGTCGTACAAAGGTGCATAACCGAATTTTAATAATAATAATAATAATAATGGATTGCATTTTTATAGCGCTTTTCCAAGTGCTCAAAGTGCTTTACAATGGTCCATTCATACATACATTGGGAAGTGGGGCGACGAACAGTCGACGCCAGCGTCCCCACTTCCCCATTCACACACCAATGGTGGCCAGCTCACACCAACCAACTCATTGGAGGCAATTTGGGTTCAGTGTCTTGCCCAAGGACACTTCGGCACATAGACAGGAGGAGCCGGATTCGAACCCATGGGTCATTATGGGTTCGAATCCCGGCTCCTCCTGTCTATGTGCCGAAGTGTCCTTGGGCAAGACACTGCTCTACCTCCTGAGCCACAACCGCCCCATTTTGCAGTCAGATGCTATACATGGCGTCGTACAAGGGTGCATAACTGAATTTTACGCAGTCTAACACCATAAACAGGAGGTTTTTTTTTTGCGCCGGCGCGGGGGGGGGGGGGGGGGCTACCGCATTACCGCGGTAATGGGGGTCCCCAATTACTGCGGTATTAAAAAATCCACACCGCCCCCAGCTCTAATTGGCTCATTGTGAATCTGCTGCTGTGCTGTGATTGGTTAAAACGCTGTCTCACCCCCACGCGACCCCCTCACAAATTGGCACCGCCTTTTCAGAGCCTGACGAAATGTTTTGTTTGCATGGTTTGTTGACAACGACAAAGTTCTGCACTGTCTGCGGGACGAAGCAAGTGTCTGTCTGCAAGGTAACAGCTGCAGCATCAAAGGAGAAGCAACAGAGGGGAAAGGCAAAAAATAGAAGCAACAGAGGGGAAGAAGGCAAAAAGGCTATATATACTGTGTGCTTTGATGTTGTAGCTGTCTCCTTGCAGACAGACACTTGCTTCGTCCTTGCTTCATTTCCAATACACTGCCAATAATACACTGAAAATCCCAATACACTGCCAATCCAATAAATACAAAAGCGTATATGGTGGAATAGTCACAGTCTACATAATTACTTGGATCACGCATGCTTGATTGGTGTTAATGTTAATGTCTTTCCTCCATTCATATGCATGACATGGTGATACAACAATTTTCACAGGAATCAACCGTGTCACTCAAGAGGATTACTTAATTGCTTTAAGATGATATCCCTGGAGATCTACCAACATCACTAGCAAAATGACACCATGTACAACGACTGTTTTCCTGTTTTGCTCTCTCCACAGTTCGGTTCAAGATCCTTGCCAACAACCACCTCCAGATCCACGGCATCAAGAAGACAGACGAGGGTCTGTACACCTGCGAGGCTCGCCTCATGACCCGCGGAGAGATCGACCTGCGGATCATCAAGGTCGTGGTCAACGGTGAGCCTCCTCCTTTTTCCCTCTCCTCTCCCACGTCTTGTGTCATTTTCACTAGGGATGTCCCGATGCCTCTTTTTCATTTCCGATCCGATACCGATACCAAATACCGATACCAGAGAAGAATATATATATATAACATACAAAAGAAAAAAAAACCTTTTACAGAGCTTGACAAAATGACCTAATCTTCTACATTCTCTAGTTGTGTAGACCTGGGCTAATTAAGATGATGAATTATAACTCTTGAGAACGTAAAAATGATCGGGCAAGTGTGCAACTCGGCAATGCACTATAACACAACACAAGACAAATTTGTCTTGAAGGCGGTCATTGTGTAGACTTGGGATAATGAAGATGATGAATTTTAACTCTTGAGAGTGTAAAAATGAAACCAAATGGACCCGCAAGGTCCATTTGGTTTCATTTTTACATTCTCAAGAGTTACATCTGCAAAATTTACAATATATTTTTGGGGGCAAGTGACCATGAGCTGAGGGCAAGTAGAAACTGACTTGCACTTGCCTGATGGGCAAGTGCCTCCGAGACCTTAGTGTCAACCCCTGCTTTTATATGAAGTCACTAACTGGGGATGACATACTCCTCTCTCAAATGTGCACTTGGGAAACTCCAAAGCAAACTCCACATGACCCAACATTTTACTTAACTGCCATGGTGTCAACACCTTACCCCTGTGTCTGATCACCGATCACTGGTAAATACTGTATGGGTATTGGAAAAGTATCAGTATTGGCCCTTATTTGTCATCATCAGGTCATATATTGGCAAATATGCCTAATATTTGCCATATATTATCCCAAAAAAGGGATAAAAAAGAGCCGTTCCGATACTTTTGTATCGGTATTGGGACATCACTAATTTTCAGCTGTCTTCTGCGTCTTCTTTTGTATGCAGTACGCGCGCGCGTCCCCCGAATCCCTTTTTATGATTATGCCGGACGCAGAGCTTGTTCTCAAACAAACGGCTGTTGTCTTAAGATAAGCTGGGAAGGTCCATGGAAGCATCCAGGATCAGGAGGAGGCGATAATTTATTTACTCCATCAAACTGTTGACTTACACGCCTGTCTGCCTGTCTGTCTGTCTGTCTGTCTGTCTGTCTGTCTGTCTGTCTGTCTGTCTGTCTGTCTGTCTGTCTGTCTGTCTGTCTGTCTGTCTGTCTGTCTGTCTGTCTGTCTGTCTCTCTCCCCCCTCTCAGTGCTCCCGACCATCAGGGTATGGCAGTCGGAGGTGAACGCCACGGCCGACATCGGTCAGTCCACCATGTTGACCTGTGCGGTCGACGGCTACCCTGAACCCACGGTGACCTGGGCACAGTAAGCCTCCAGCAGTAACACACACACGCACACGCACACACACACACACACACACACACACACACACACTCAGGTCTCAGGAGCTAGATGTCACAGTGCTTGTATAAGGCGGCAGCGGCGGTTATTCTTTGGCGTAGGCTTTATGTTCTGTCGGCGTATACATTGAGTCAGCTTCTTTATCCCCCTCTCAGAGGCTGCATCAGACAGGTTGCAATGGGGGAAAAAGGGACTATGTTTACAGTGAGAATAGCATGTGAATTAAACACAGATACGGTGATAGCCTCCCGCTCCCTGTCGTTAATCTGTCTGTAATCCCAGCCTGTTGCATAGTGCAGCCTGCTCTAATTGCTCTAACCTTCTTAGAGAGCATAAAGAGATATGGGGCAGGTGAAAAAAAGCGTGACACTTAATAGTAATACCAATCGCTCGCAGGTGTTTGACTTGGATTCTGCATTGCCAGGGCTGAGCTGTAGACATTTTCAATAGCGGTGGTGATGTAAATTGAAAACGAGTGGCAGAGTCTATTTGTTCTCTCGCTATTTGTAGCCAGTGAACATAGACGATGAATATCTCGCAGTACTTTGCCGTTATTTCTGTTCTGTTTCTGTTGTTGTTGTTATCCATCAATGTCTTTTAGACATTGAATAAACGCGTATGCCACTTTGCCTTAGCGCCACAAGTTTGTATATTCTGTTCCTCTTGTCACTGTAGATTTCCCTTTTTGCTTTATCAAATAAGTCGTGCCATTACTTAATTTATAAGCACTTCTGAGATCTGTTTCAAACTGTTCATTTTTTTTAAGATTTGTTTCAAATTGTAAAAGGCATTATTAAACCAAATGCCTGTGAACTGTTTGTACTAAAGTGAGCTGTTATCTATTCTTTTCCGCTCTCAATCGTAATGTGACAACGACATTGTTTGTGCGGTTTAGTTTTTAGTATTTTGAGAACCTTCTCATGAGCTCTAAGAAATGATACAGATAAATGAAATGAAAGAAATGCCAATATGAAAATGTAATGAAGTAAATGTATTCAACAGAATGAACATGAAATATGGACAATGAAATGAAATATGGACAATGAAATAATAGTAAAGTGAACATATGGGGAACTTAAAGAACCACTTCACCCAATTTTCAACGTATCTTCATATTACAGGTCCTCATTAATGTACATGATATAATACCACTATTTTCTTCTACTCCGTGTGTCTCACAGGAGGGCTGTGGACAGTTCAGAGACTTCTTCCAATGACATCATCAATGGTGCGATCCATGCAAATAGAAACTGCAGGCTTTCTATTCTGAAAAGTCACAATGCAAAAATGGCAGCCATCCCGATATTTGATTTTTTTTGTTTAAAAAAAATCTGCAGAATGATGATGTCTGTGGAAGAAGTTTCTGAACTGCCCTGTGAGACACAGACTGAGTATAAAAAAAGAAAAATAGTGGTATTTTTATCATGCGCATTAGCGAGGACCTGTTATATGAAGATACATATGATAAAGTGGTGAAGGACCACTTCACCACTTTATCAGAAAAGTGGTGAAGTGGTCCTTTTTAAATGAAGTGGTGAGAAAATGGTCTTTCTCACAGCGGAGCCATCCTCCTGATGTTTCTGTCATTCTACAGGAGCGGAGTCCCTCTGGAAGCAGGACAGAAGTACAGCTTTAACGAGGACGGATCGGAGATCACCATCATGGATGTCACCAAACTGGATGAAGGAGAATACACCTGCATCGCCAGGAACAAGGCTGGGGAGAGCGAGGCAGAGCTCAGCCTCAGAGTGTTTGGTAAGGACGACGGATGGATGGATTCTTGTCTTGATTGAAAGTTGGCAACACCCCAGGGCCGGATCTAGAGGGGGGCAGGGGTGGGCAGGATGCACATTTGGGTGGGCTCTGCCCAATCGTAATAATATATCAGTGGTTTTCATCAGTGGTCCCTGGAACCACCAAGGGTTCCAGGTGGTCCCCAGGCTGAATGGTGCAAAGTTGGCGAACCAGATGTAACTCATTGAGAGCGTAAAAAACACTTTTTACACTCTCAAGATAAAATATTCATCATGTGAATTAGCCCCAAGTCTACACAACTAGAGAATGTAGTAGATTTAATGGTCATTTTGATCTGTTTTGTTTCCCCAAATCCAGCCTGGTATTGTGGACAAAAGAAAAAAAAAAGAAATCTTTAGTTATGGGTCTGTGGGGCTAAAATGCCATCAAATGGTGTCATCCGTGGCTCAAATGCCAAATAAATAGTGTGCACTGGTGTCAAAAAGACTGCTTCATAAAAAAAAAAAAAAAAAAAACTTTAGCAAACTTTGGAGTTGCCCATACACCCTGCCATTCTTCCAGCCCACCCTAGTAGGTTGGCTAAATCCAGCCCTGGAACACACTGAAATACAGTGCATATATTATCTAAACGTGGTATAGGGAGGTTTCCAAGTGTGTGTGTGTGGTTGAAGTGTGACACTACGTAGGCAGAGCAGCAGGAGCAGTATTTTTATCTCTGCGCTGGGGAATCATGTCGATTCCCTGTTCGTGTTTTGTGTACGTTTCCCACAGTTAATCTTGCGTACGTCTTGTATTTCTTGGAGATGCTTACTATGTGCGTATGTTTGTGTGGGCGTGTGTGCACTGTGCGTGCGTGTGTGCGTGCATGTGTGTGTCTACATAAAAAAATTCCTTACCTAATTTGTGAGTCTCTCTCCCCAAATCCACTTTACTAATAGAGAGGCAGGCGCTGTGCTCTCCTAAATCAAATGTACGTTTATATGTAGTGAGTCACACACGCAGCCTGTCCCTTGGGTGCACGTGCGTGTGCACAAACGCCTGCACGCACACACACACACACACACACACACACATGCACGCACCCGCCCACACACACACACATCGAGCTGATGGGGACGAAAAGGCACACTGTACGCGTTTTTAACTTGCGCTATGAACTTGTAGATCTGCTATGAGCTTGTAGGTCAGCTAAAAAATGTGAAAATGTGGCACAACTCTTGTCGATCTTGTCATGGTCCACATTGTTGGAGATGTTGGCAAGATATGTTTCCTAAAATGGAGGTCTGAAAGAAATCATTGACATGGTGAAACACAACTTGACGAAATCATCAAGTTGTGTTTGTGTATTTTTTTTTGTAGGACCTTTTTTTCTGAGGACGCCCCTAAAAAAAATCTTGAAAATGGGCAGAATCCCCCTTGTTCTAGTATAATAAAAGCACAGTACCGGTAATTTGTGGGGGGAAAAATGCGATATATCGATATATCAAATCAAATCGCAGCATAACTAAGAATCGCAACATAAATCGATTCAGAACCCTAAATATCAATATTGTATTGCATCGTGAGGTAAGTGAATCGTCACACCCCCCTACTTAACGCTAGGCCTATTTAAGATTGGAAACGTCCTGTCTAATCAAACCACAGGAGGGTGTGTGTGTTCTTTACTGGGAGAAAAAGATTTTGGGCAAGATCTAAATCATATTTAAATGTGAATTATCCAAGCACAGCTTTATGCTTGCTTTTACGCTCTTGGGGATCCTTATTGGCTTTTCCTCTACCCCGCCATAAGCTTAAAATGGGGCTATGGGATGTTCAGATTTACTGTCTTTCCACCAAGTAAATAGTGTGTTGACACTCAGCCATATCACGCGGATATGGCTGAGCCACTGCTGAACTGAAAGTATGAGTTTTCAACCCACTATTTACATGGTTGAGAGCCTATAATATAAATGTTGTTTTTTGATATCCTTAGTTTTTTCGGTATCTTTTTTTTTTTGTAAAGCACTTTGCGCTGCCATGAAAGGTGCTCTATAAATAAGGTCATTATTAATGTGTTTGTTTATTTATTTATTATGTTCATTGCTCCCATTTAATGCCTACTGATTCTGATATGTCATACTAAATGTTGTGGGGCTGTGCACGCAGGGCACATTATTTCTGTGGGCATGCTGTTTTTAACGGCTGTTTTGTTTTGTAGCCCGAAGCCAGCCAGTCAATGATAATTATCCAGAAGCTGTGATGGTTGTTAAATGTAAAAAAAAAATGTGCATGAGCTTGTGACTCGAATGTGACTTGTTTTTCGAAATGCCACAAAAAACTCTAGGCAGGAGAAAAAAATCAATTAGTAATGCACTCCTGCCTTCATCAATTGCTTGTCAAGTTGCTGGAGCGAGGTGTATAGGTCTGGAGCCTTAACTGCTTCACTGAACTGTTCTGTGATCAACACTACAAAGATACCTGATTATCACCTCCCTAACTCAACTAGGGAACATACCATCGGAAATCCTAGCTTTGGGAATTATTTCTCCACATTAATAAGACCAATTGGATTAGGGTACCTGCCGCGGCGGATAGGATACCTTCCGTGGCGGATTTCAGGCTTCAAACATGAAGATATAAAACTGCATTTTTTTGTGAAGAATCAACAACAAGTGGTACACAATCATGAAGTGGAACAAATTTATTGGATATTTCATTTTTTTTTTAATAAAAAAAATGAAAAATTGGGCGTGCAAAGTTATTCAGCCCCCTTAAGTTAACCCATTGTGGACTATCTGACTATCCTAAGTATTGAAAAACTTAAAACAATTATAACACCATCAAATTTTTGACATTTTTGGATACTGTACATATTGTAGTACAGAACCCCTGGAGTGGTTCCCGCCTACAACACCTGCCGTAAGCATACCTGCTCACGGCAGGTGTAAAAACGTTGCGACCGTTACTATCGGTCGGGACACTTTTACTTTCAGCCATGACTCCTTCACAGTTACTCATTTATCAGTTGCCAATCATTCACGATCCGCTGTGGCCGGCCATCTGTCTCATTCACAAATCGATTACGGGATTATGGGCTCTCACAAAACCTCTCAAAAAATGTTTCAAAAGTTTTTTGAAATGAGGCCCTCAGGGCTGACACCACCAACGATGCTGCTGCCACTCTGTATGCTGGAACACCAGCTTCCAATGGCCCTTATTGCACGGCTACTTATCCTGAAGGGACAAATGTGACATCTTTATTTCTGCTGCTTGGAGCACAAACAAAGTCAAGGAAGTGACAGGACCCATGCTTCTATGCCTGGCTGGCACACACCTGCGACTGCCACACACCTGCCAGGCCTCGGAAGTTCAGAACAAGAGCGAATGCCAAACCGAACCGACATTTCATTCCGCCACATTTTTTTTGGGTGCAACCCATTCCATGAATGTCCAGTCTCTACACGCTAGGGGTGGGCAAAAAAATCGATATGCCAATATATCGCAATTCCTAATGCCATGATGTCAATATCAAATCGCTAGGTTCAGAATCGATTTTTTTTTATATTTATGTAGGGCTGATGTGATCAGGCTGCACTGATGTGTATGATTGAACTTTTAGGACCCTTTTTTCCGAGGGCATACAAATGGAACCAAATGGACCCTGACGGGTCCATTTGGTTCCATTTGTACGCCCTCGGAAAAAAGATCTTGAAAAACGGGTGGAATTCCGCTTTTAAAATGTTCTAGTATAATAAAAGCAGTCAAAAAATGAGATATATCAATACATCAAATCGAATCGCAGCATAACTAAGAATCTAATAAATCGATTCCGAACCCTAAATATCGATATTGTATCGCATGGTGAGCTAAGTGTATCAACCCACCCCTACTACAACACGCCATACCCTGTTGTAAAGGGGACGGATCAACGATTAAAAATAAGATAAGATACAATACCAATTTGACATTATTAAGATGGAGAAAAAAATAATGCCCAAAGTTGTGTTTTTTACGAACTTATGTGGACGGTTTATTCTTGGTGTGATCTGATAGCTTCTGATGTGACAAGAGGCAGGAAGACGCTGCAGGTATCTCTCTGTCTCTCCCTCTCTCTCTCTCTCTCTCTCTCTCTCTCTCTCTCTCTCTCTCTCTCTCTCTCTCTCTCTCTGTCTCTCTAAGGGATAAGGTTTGGGTCATATTTATTGTTATCACAGCGTTGCCTGTGATGTGTCTGGGACTCAGGAGTACATTTAGTCATTTCTGCCTGCCAGGCTCGTCTTCCTCATCCCCTCCCTTGCATCTGAACCTGACAAGGCAGCAGCATTTTATTAACCGGCTATGCACTGAATGCGAGGATTACGTGCTGTATATGTGTGTCTAACTATGCCCCGCTTTCACAGTCAAAACTCTTATTTTGAAGTGCCAGATCTCAGTCATGGTGTTTTTGGTGTCCTGACCATTCTGTCCTCTAACCCAGGGGTTTTCAACCAGTGGTCCGGGGACCACCAGTGGTCCCTGAGAGGATTCCAGGTGGTCCCCAGGCTAAACGATGGAAAGCTGGTTAACCAGATGTAACTCTTTGAGAGTGTAAACATGAAACCAAATGGACCCGCGGTTTCATGTTTACACTCTCAAGAGTTAAGAATTTCACCATCTGAGTCAGCTCAAGTCTACACAACTAGAGAATGTAGAAGATTAATGGTCATTTTGATCTGTATATTTGCCTGTGTTTCCCATGTTTCCCAACAAAAGTGGAATTGCACATCCTGTTTAGGATGTGCTTCAAAATAAGAGTTTTTTTTTTTACAGATTGCACTGGCTTGAGCTGTGGCATAGGGCTGAAAACGACGAACATACGCTCGCGGTCAATGTGTTAAATGTCCCTCCAGGCGTTTTTTTTTTTCTTTGTGAGACATTTTCTTTCTTTGCCTTCACAGTGAAACCGAAGATCACCTACTTGGTAAACCAAAGCACCTCGGAGATGGAGGAGCAGGTGACACTCACCTGCGAGGCTTCGGGGGACCCCACGCCCACCATCAACTGGAGCAACGGCGTGCAGGTGTTCACCGACGGAGAACAGGTACTGAAAAAGATGAAGGCTATAGTGTAACGGAGAGATCAGTTTAAATGTTTAAAATATACACTCAAAGAGCTGTGTCGGAGCATACTGAGATTGTTTCATTCATTACAAACAGTGGTGTGTGTGTACACCGCAGTTTGTTCCCCCCTGCAGCTTCTCACGTTTATTCAACACCTTCTCATTCCAAACTTGTCACGTAATAAACCCCCCGCCTGTGCATGGCGGTCGGCGTGGTGTAACGCTGTTTTTTCAACATCACCTCATTCCAAACATTTTTGCCATTAAAGGAGAACTCCACCCATTTTCAACATTTTAATATGTCATTAATATACCTTAGAGATATTGTGTGGTCGTGATAAAAAAGCTCCCCCAATTCTGTATTTCCTAAAAATGGAGGTTTGAAAAAAATCATTAACATGGTGAAATACATATGTATTTCTCCATGTTAATGATTTTTATTTCAGACCCCTTTTTTCCTGAGAAGGTACAAATGGGACCAAATGAACCCGCTAGGGTCCATTTGGTTCACATTTGTATCCTCTCAGGAAAATTTTGAAAATGGGTGGAATTCCCCTTTAAGCAGACTAGGCAGTTTCCTACAAACGCCATGAGGGCACCGGGTCGACGACCAGACTTTACAAGGATCCCAGGCTAATAAGCCTCATATGGATAAATACATTATACTTGCCCTCTATGGCGAGAATTGAAAATTTAAAACACATAATATGTTCTTTAGTTTAAAAATAGTTCGTATTTTTATCCCTTGTAAATTCACCCCGTTTGTTTGATTTTTATATGGTTTAAAACACCACATGTTATAAACAGGTTGGAAACAGTGGCGTTTCTAAGCAATTTGGAGCCCCAGGCAAGATTTTCCCTGGAGCCCCAGCTCCCTCCAGGGAAAATCTCCTGTGACATCATACCTATGACCCGTTGTGGGAGACCCACAACGGGTCGAAACGTTGTCCTAAATAAAGTCTACAGCCTGGGAGCTACTGAAATGGTGTGCGAACTATCTTTCTCTTTGTACTTTTGACACTTTTTTAGTTCAGCACCCTAAAGGTTTTCTAGAGATGCGCGTACTTTACCTTTTGTTCCAGTTCTCATCATACCTATGGCAGGCACAGAAAATGGTGCCCCCCAAGGGGTAGAATTATGAACTATTTGTAAACTAAAGAACATATTATATGTGTTTTTAAATGTTCAATTGCCTTTATAGAGGATAAGTATAGTCTAATGTGTTCATCCATATGAGGCTTATTAGTCTGGGATCTTTTTAAAGCATGTCAGGTGGTCGCCCCGGTGCCCCAGCCCAGCCCTCCCCTCATGGCGCCCCAGGCAACTGCCTAGTCTGTCTAATGGCCAATACGCCCCTGGTTGGGAGCGTGACGTGAGGCATGCCCTCCGCATGTGACGCGGCATGTCCGACAAGAGCGAAGCATTAGCTGAGATGGTCGTGGCGCGCTGCACTTCACAACCGGAAAACTTTACATACTGGTGCGGTGCGTGGGAGTCGGTTATGATCCATCGCCGTGTCACCTCAAAATGTGACAAGTTTAAAGTGAGAATGTGTTGTTGTTGTTGTTGTTTTTTATTAAGCCCAGTGGTTAAGTAAGTACAGTGACATGCACACAGGTGTGTCAAGAAAATGCGTGTTAAAAGGAAATGAGAGCATTTACATAACACGCATTTTAATAACCCTGTGTTGATATGTGTTTGTTTTACTTCTCCTCCCGCAGCTTGTGTTTTTATCAACAACAATGTGGTTTCACAAACATAATGGAAATAAATGATCACATTATTTGCTTTGCCTCATTTGGAAATCTACGTTATCTACAAAAGAACTACAGTTGTCTACCGGAATTTCGATTAATCTAAACATTTATGATTGAAATGTTATGCTATGGGTCTATTGATGATATTCAGCTTGGTTGCTAAAAATTGCACGTTGAGAAATTTAAGTTATCGGCATATGTGACCATACCATTAACATCTTATATAAGGCAAAAAATAACCTAAATTTCATCATTAGAGAGGTTGTGAAAAAAGTGTTTCCTAGAAATGTTGATCTAAAAGAAATCATTAGCATGGTGAAACACAACTTATCACCAAATTGTGTGTCACCATGTCCATAGGAAGCTATGTGCCCAAACATGCCAACATCATCCTGTTTGTGATGGTGTCTCCTTTTTGTGCAAAACTAATGCTTGGAATGGATTCAGCTTCATGAACCCCCCCCCAGTTTCTTATGTTATTTTGTACTTACACAATAATTTAGGTTATATAGAATGATAATGGTATATGCTCATACAGTGGTTTTCAACCTCCATTTGGTTACCAACTGTCCATCATTCAGCTGGGGACCACCTGGAATCCTCTCAGGGACCACTGGATGAAAACCAATGTGCTAATACATTCAATTGCTCAATGTGCATCTTTTAGCAACCAACCTTAATCTAGTCTGCTATAGATGGCATTTGAATCATAAAAGTCTACATTAAACAACATCTCTGGGTCTACCCTGGGACCTATGGAGGCTTCCAGTAGACTACAGTTCTTCATTTAAAGCATGTTTTTTTTTTTTTGCTTGATTTTTAACATATTCCCCATTTTGCTATAGTTTTGTCATCGTGCTGATCAACTAAAAGATCAGCATATTTTTTTTGGTAATATTGAGTTTTTACAGTACTGGAACATGCACTGCATTTTTCTCCATTGCAGGCACATCTAAACAGGATCTATCAGGTATGCAATCGTCACAACACAAAAAAAAAATGTATTAGTATACTATTATGTGCTATGTTTCAAACGATTTTAAACTCGACAAACTTGCCCTTTGTATCACTGTTTCTCAAAAGAACTAAAATCATCAACCGCTATTCCCTAAAATAAATCAACACTTTTCCAAATAGCTGAATAGAATAAAGGGGTGTTATGGTTATGGGTGTAGAAACTCTTTGAGTTTTCCTCTGGCTCAACTCTAGAGATCAGAAGAAAAACTGCTTTAATGATTCAATATACTATCAGCCCATGTCTGTGTTTTTTGCCATTACCTGATCATCCCAGTCTTCTTTTCTCTCGGGGACAAAAGACTGTTTCTTTTTTCCATTGTAGTTTGTGTCTTCGTTTGTCACCATCGCTGGGTCCTAGATTGAAGCTAAAAGCAAAAAAAAAATGCTGCGATATGCACATCGCACTCATCTAATTATCCTATTGTATCTATCCATTGTTTTTGCGCAAGCGCATTATTGGCAGTCTAATTGACTGAATATGCAATCAATTAAAAGCGTGTTTGCATTGTTTGTTAGCGAGGGGGAAATCATTTCCGCAACGCCGGTGGTTTGTTTGTGAGAAACGCGACAGAACAAAGCCGCTGCTTGTTTTCACAGTAGCTTGTGCTCGTCTGTGCCCGTCTTTGTCTCGCTATCTTACGCTAACCATAACAGCTATGTTTCAGGGGGATTGACTGGGACTGTGTGGGTTGTGCAGATGAATGAACTGTTGATGTCAAATTGATGTGGTGAATTTCATTAGCCCCGGTCCTATAACCTGACTTGGCTCTCTGCCCTCAGAGTGTGTGGGAACTTTTATGTGCTGTTGTTGGCTGTCAATTGCCTCATAGGGTCGGAGGAGGCGGGTGCTGATGTGATCAGTTCTAGTTGAACATTATTTGAGGTTGGTGTATTGTAAATGTGTACAGTAGCCACCGTGGGAAGCGATCGGCTGTAGTGGTTTGTCGGCTGGAGCAAGGAATGTCAAACTCCACTCCATGAGAAATGCTTTTACAACTAATGGAAATGCAGAAGCAATTTCAAAGTGTCTTCACAGGCGTGAGTTTGCCCATGCCTAGATGAGTATGCCCATGCCTAGATGCGCCCCTGTCTAACAGCTCACAACGCATTGCTCTGTAACAGAAGCTTGTGTAGATTCTAACTTGGCATCACCAGACATTACCACCTTGGAAAAGCCTGGTCTGTGTTCATAAGTCACTTGTGTATCCGGTCCAGACGTGGTTTAGAGCGGATAGTGCTATAAAGTTATGGCTATAAAGCCATAACTTTGGGTATAAAGCCTCGAATCCAGCCTTCAGAACCACCATGAAAACAACATTGATGTTGTGATCGAGAAGGCTTTGTCTAGAACAGAGGCATTAACAGGAACATCTGCTCTAAAAGCAGAGCAGTATTCGTGTGGCTGGCTGGATTCCTATCGGTTCCCCCATGTTTGTTTTTTATTGGGCATTCACACCGAGACCGACTGAGTCCATTTTGGTTCGAATCGTTCTTCCCGGATACGGCTGCCTGGTCAGCACTGGCTGTGATTCACATTGGTCCTGATTCTTTATCCCCACCCAGTCCATTGTAGTCAATGCTTTTACTTTGCAGCGATCAATATCCGAGTACACTGCACACAAACTTCCGAGTACACTGCACACAACCAGTCCCGTTGCGATCAGTGCGCAGCATTCACATAGATCTTTTACTGTTAAGCATGCATGATTGAAACCAAATGGATCCGTACAGGTCTATTTGGTTTCATTTTACGATCAAGAGTTACATTATTTTAATTACGTTTGAATTACTTAATTTACAAGAATTTGGTCGTCTTTCATCGCCTGTTATCTCTACTAAATACAGCATGGAATTGTGCGAACTCTTAATCGATTTTGACTAGTTTTGGGCATGAGAAGCTAAATGTAATCAAAATGGTGGTCTGTGTCTCAAATGTAGAACAAATAGTTATCAAAACAGTTGAAAACCACTGACGTAGACTCAGTGGAATACATACTGGCTCTGTAGATGACAACACTATCAGTTCTGTAGCTGATTAGAGGAGCTTTAGTTTGCCAGGCTAGAACTCCACTGGAAGATAATCATTTCTGTGAGGGAAAATATACAATATTTTCCCCTGACTCCTTTGCACACGCACACATACATTGACACATGCGCGTGTGCGCACACACCCACACACTGCATACATACAGCAGACACCGTGCTGGGGCCTATTACCTAAGGTATTAAAGGTTTATACTAATAGTTAAGCTATTTAATTCGGAATGTCCTCCCACACAAATTCCCACCGCCAGCAGACAAATGCATTATGCGCGGTACTAAAAGGGCAACGGTATGTATGCATAGTACTTGTGGGTTTTTTATTGAAGTTACATTTCAAATGTCACTTATCCGAGTTTATCTTTGGTAGAAGATTCCTATTAGAGCTCTGTGTGTTTTTTTTAAGATTTTTTTTTCTTCTTTTGTAACTATTTGTACTTTGCAGTGTTTTCTGCCTTGTTGGAATTTAAATTAATTGGAAGTCAATCTAGATGAGTGAGTCTGTAGAATAAGTGAAAATGCAAATTAACTGTTTATCTTCGCTTTGTACATTATCTGCATAATGGAGTTTTTTTTTGCTTATTAGAATACATATTAAACATTCTGCTTGATGGAAAAAAAATCTTCAAGCTGTAATTATTATCTTGGAATATATTTTGGGGCTAGACTGTGAAATGAGAGTAAACTGAAGGTTAATTGCGGAACTCAAAATTAGCTGTATTTTTGTAACAGTTTGTCATTCCTGAAACTTGAAAGCATGCCATGTTACAGAAATTGCAAGGTTGAGGATTTAAAAAAAAAAGAACAGTGAAGCTAATGAGATGTTTAGTGAAATTATTTGAATGAATTCAAACTCAGAACACCTACTGCAAGGCCATGTCTATTCATTGGAAATGAATAGACTCCTAATATTGTACCCGCCCGCCTTCACCATAGACGGATTAAGAAATTATTATGGGCCCCTGGGTGCCGCCAGCCAAAGGACCCCCACCCCCCTACACCGGAGCATTTTTCTTCCCCGGCGCGGCACTCATTTACAGCATGGGATTGCTTGAAAATAATAAACACTGTAAATAACTAAGCCAAATAAATGCAAAATGTTTAAACACTTGCTGTAATTTACCATATCATGATGGTTTAAGACTTTTGGGGTTTTTTATTGACACAAAATTAATAAACCCATTGTAAATAACAGTGAAAAGGACAGTGTGTGCCACTTTTACAGTGGGGGGGGGGGGCTCTGAGCTTGAGCCTCTTAGCGATCACATGGGCAGTGTTGCCAACTTGGCGCATTTGTCACTATATTTAGCTTTTTTTCAGACCCCCCTAGCGCCAAAATTAGTGAAAAACTCCTGGCGGAAAATCTAGTGCTTTTTTACTGGTGAGTTGGGGCGAAATTGATTGACAGGCGCCAGAGATAAAACCCTCATTTTTCACCATTTTTCCTCCTATGATAATGGTTTTCAACCAGTGGTCCCCAGGCTAAATGATGGACAGCTGGTTAACCAGATGTAACTCTTTGAGAGCGTAAAAATGAAACCAAATGGACCCTTGCGGGTGCATTTTTACACCCTCAAGAGTTAAAATATTCATCATGTGAATTAGCCCAACTTAGTCTACACAACTAGAGAATGTAGAAGATTAATGGTCATTTTGATCTGTATGTTCCAGGCGAGCATCTAGCGCATTCTAGTGCGTTTTGGAAGTGCCACTAGTGCATTTTGGATTTTGGCAGTTGGCAACACTGCACATGGGCACTAAAGCTCAGGAGCCCCTGGGCCCAACGTGCCCGTTAGATAATTCTTCCCCGCCCTTCACCTAGAGTCAGTAAGCAAAGCGAATTTGCCCGTATTGCCAGTGGCCTCTTGGGTACAGCCATAGCCATGACATTAGTATTGCAAAGGTTGAGGCAGGTGGTCTGAAAGAGAAAGATGCCATAGAAGGGCCTTGCTTTTACCACAGTATTGCTCAACTGCTCACCATTGTAAAGGGACCACTGTATGTGGTCCACAAATACAGCTCTCTCTCCATTCAGTAGCATGACTGCCTGGTGAGAGAGTACAGTGCTCAGGTCAGGGGGTGATGGTGTGAGGTCCTTTCAATAGAATGCTAGTCTTTACTCTGAGAGGATGTCGTGGATCAGGGGTCAAAAGAGCCTTTCACACCAGGAATCGATAAAATGCCTCTAGCGCCTCCAGTTCATTTTTTTTTTGTTTCGTCTGAGGAAAACACTGTGAAATAAAGCAGAGTGTTTTAGTCAATCAGCAGCAGTGTCATGAAGAGCCAATAGAGTTAGAGGGGAGGTGGAGTGAGATTCAAATCTGTTGACAAACACAGAGTTTGTACACACTGAAGTCGCCTATACCAGGGGTTTTCAACCTTTTTGACTCCAGGGACCACCATTTATTCACGATTTGAGCCACGGACCACCATATGAGGATATTTTAGCCCCACAGACCCCAAAACTAAAGATTTATTTTGCTTTTTTCCCACAATTCCAGGCTGGATTTGTGGAAACAAAACAAGGAAAACATACATTCCAAAATGTCTAATTCAGATGATGAATATTTTAACTCTTGAGAGTGTAAAAATGAAACCAAATGGACCCGCCAGGGTCCATTTGGTTTCATTTTTACGTTCTCAAGAGTTACATCTGGTTAACCAACTTGGCTGGGGACCACCTGGAACCCTCTCAAGGACCACTGGTGGTCCCCGGACCACCTGTTGAAAACCCCTGGCCTATACTATACCTCTAATCTGTGCGTTTATAGCTTCCCTTGTGAAAAGCCCTAGCCCTTGTAACACTGATACAAGATAATGATGTACTGTAGTACCGGTAGTCGCTGGTGTCAACCAGTCTTCAGCATGTGGATGGAATTCACTCTTTTAAGTGCTTTAGTGCGTTTACGACCATGTGACGTTTTTTTCCCCCCTCCATTATCACCATGGCACTGATTGCACACAATACACAGGGAGGAGGATCTGTGTCTTTATAGAGACCCAGGGGGGCGAAAAAAAATATGTCTGGCCCAGAGGGACATATTACCTTTCGTTGTTTCAGTGCGTTTCTTTTATCGTCAATATGATCGTTATGGAGCTTTTGAGTCTTCTTCCTTCCGCACACAGAGATATTTCTTTATTGTCCCATTGTCTGGAATAAATCCTTTGATAGATAACAACGGTGACGCAAACGCGCTTTCCCTGCTGGAAACTGCGCCAGCGAGGGCCCAGGGGAGGGCAAGGCAAGAGAGAGGCTTTATTATACACTATGTTATGTTTTTATCCCACTCAAATGGTACTAATATCTATAGACCAGTGGGTTTTCAAACGTTTTCATACCAGGACCCACTATTTATTCAGAATTTGAGCCACGGACCATGACATTATTAGCCCTGCAGACCCCAAAACCCCAAAAGATTTCTTTCGCGTTTTGTCCACAATTCCAGGCTGGATTTAGGAAAGAAAACATACAGATCAAAAATGACCATTGATCTTCTACATTCTCTAGTTGTGTAGATTTGGGCTAATTCACATGATGAATATTTTAACTCTTGAGAGTGTAAACATATTTACGCTCTCAAAGAGTTACATCTGGTTAACCAACTTTCCATCATTTAGCCTGGGGACCACCTGGAATCCTCTCAGGGACCTCCGGTGGTCCCCACCTTTTCGCTTGTGATACAATCTCTCTTTCACGACAGATATGTACAGATATGTACAATAAGAGAGTACAATTAAAGATGGAATGCTGTGATTTTTTTATGTTTTCAATGATGTACGTGCATAAAAGGTGACAGTACTTCATTGGATTCCCTTGGTGTGTGTGCTTTTTTTATGTACAATGACGTCTTACCTTTGTATTTAAGGGTTTCTCCCTGGAGCCTGAAACCTTTTCCAGTCCCAATGGCGGGGAAAAACAGTAATATAGTGACTTCACACTCTCTGCCCCTCCCCTAACCCCTCCTCCTTTGTTATATAACTACAGCTGTGGGTGTGGCTTCAGTTCAGACGGACCCATCACCACCCACCAGGCCCTGGTATATGAAAATGGTTGAAAACCCACTGCTCTAGCGCATTCTAGAGCCTTTTGGAAGTGCCGCTAGTGCATTTTGGATTTTGGCAGTTTGCAACAGTGTGAGTGCGTTGAACGTTGGTCCGGTGTGGGCCCTGTCCCAGGCCTTCATGGGGACTTCTTCTTCTTCTTCTTCTTCTTCTTCTTCTTCTTCTTCTTCTTCTTCTTCTTCTTCTTCTTCTTCTTCTTCTTCTTCTTCTTCTTCTTCTTCTTCTTCTTCTTCTTCTTCTTCTTCTTCTTCTTCTCTTCTTCTTCTTCTTCTTCTTCACACTCCTCACTGAATGGTGACATTTGGGAAGGGGATGGGGGGGGGGTGTAAAAGCTGTAGCTGCGACAGTGACAGAACAACTCACTGCGCTAATGAGGCTGTGCTGAAGACAGCTTGTTGCGGGGTGGAGCTGTTATGGGCGGTGCGGTCTGCTGGCCTGTAATAAATTGAGAAATCTCTTCTCTTTCCCCTCCGGGATGATGGCATTGTGGTGTGTTTGCAAGCAGCACCTGCTGTTTTTCTGTACTGTTGTAGAGTCATGTGGTAGAGTACATCACGTCACAGTCTTTTCCCATTCCATTGGGCGCTATAGCAGGCCCGGGTATAACCTTTCCCAATTGAGCGGGGCAGGTGCCGAAAATGGTATGAGGACGGCTTCAATGCCTGTGTTGCTTTGCGCCATGAGTGATGAAGCGCGCCCCATACCATTATTGTTTAAATTTACCCCAAACCCTGTACTACATGGATTACTATGCATTTTGACATGGTTATCAATCTTAACACAAAATCTATTTTCTATGTTATATAGTTGCTTTAGTTCTGTGAGCCACAAGATGTATATCTTGTAGAGGACTTATATTAGTCAAGTAAACCATCAATAATAACATCAGTTGTTGAAGTTACAACAGACACGCAGCATGCATGAAGCTAAAGGTCTGACTCATAGTGTTTCAAATCATTTTAAACTATACGGTGAGCATTTTAAGTTGAAATATCTTTGAAAGTTTGGGTTGTTTACATGCCATCATGTTTGTTGGGGCAGTCAGGGGGCTATAGCGTTACAGGCAGACTGTAACCCACACTCTCTTGGATGGCAGGAGACAAATGTCTCTGTATATGAAACATATTGGAGGAACAATACTAATAAATCATAGCTGACCGCACATGGCACAAGACTAGTGTGACTTACACATGATATACTTCCAAATACCAAGCCTGTACTGCAATGATAATTTATTTTCTTTAGGGTGGGCGTAATAAGCTTCGGCTTCAGCCCATACCTTTTCGGTCAATTGTAAATCATTGTAATTTGATTCATTATGTACATACAGTATGTTGTGAGAAACCTGACGGAGACAAATAAACTAACTAACTGTGTAGCAAAAAAGACAATGCAGGTTTGTGAATGACTAATTGGAGTGCTGGCTATATCTCCTTTTCAGAGCCGGACCAATAGAATCTGTCTAGCGTATCCAGGGTCATATCAAGGTTCTATCAGTGATCCTATCGCATTGGTGAGATTGACGCCAATAGGAGTGTAAAGTACACACTACTACAGTAGCTGTTACAGTGTTTTTTATGGCACTGGAGAGTTGGACTGGGATTTGTTTGTCTGTGTCAGTATTGACTCTACTCCATTTGTTCCTTGACAGCTTGACTGAAAAGACATTGGTCTAAAAAAGCAGTTTTCCTGTACTACTGTCAGTGTGACTGTACCACTGCATAATCATATCGGCACAAAGTCTTTGCACAACTTGCAAGAAAAAAATGATATTTTTATTACAGCTAAAAACCAATGCCTTTATCGGTTGCGAATTGGTTATTGGTGGTTGTATAGCTCTATCGCAGGGGTTTTCAACCAGTGGTCCTTGAGAGGGTTCCAGGTGGTCCCCAGGCTAAATGATGGAAAGTTTTGAGAGCGTAAAAATGAAACCAAATGGACCTGCAAGGGTCCATTTGGTTTCATTTTTACGCTCTCAAGAGTTAAAATATTCATCATATGAATCAGCCCCAAGTCTACACAACTAGAGAATGTGGAAGATTAATGGTCATTTTCATCTATATGTTTGACTGTTTTGTTTCCCAAATCCACTCTGCTGTTGTGGACAAAATCAAAATAAATCTTTAGTTTTGGGATCTGTGGGGCTAAAATGTCCTCAAATAGTGGTCCGTGGCTCAAATGCTGAATAAATAGTGGGCCCTGGTATGAAAAAGGTTGAAACCCACTGCTCTATCGTATCATATCGGTCAGACTCTAGTCAAATTCTTTGTGAGCCGTGCGCCTGGTGATCTGGTTTCCTCGGTTTTTCAATCATACTGATGAGTTTTATCAGACAAGGAATCCACTGTGTTTTCTTTGTGTAACAGAACATGCTCTCAGCAGTTGTTTTGAAAGAAAGAGCACGATTTGGGGAGAATATGTGCGAAGAATAATGTGAATTCATTAAAGAGGCGATACACTCTGTTGCTCTATAGTCATAAATATTCAGTCAAGTAGATACTTTTTTCATTTTCCTGATACTTTTTTGATGACAAAAGCTATTAGCTTTTTTGCTTCTTACGCTTCAATACTTTGTTGCTACTGTCTGTCGGCCATCTCATTCTATCCATTCTTACATTTGTCTTTTTTTCCCACAAAGCATGTTTCATATAGTATGCCCCTTTTTTGTGATATTTGGTTGGGCGTTTTCAATGTCACTCTAATGTATCATAATATAGATGTTTTGTTGGAATTTTGATTTTGGTCATGAATAATTCATAGGGCTGACATTAAAACACCCAAACCTTATGGGAATTCTTTCTCCTCTCTCTCTCTCTCAGGCAGTCATATAGTTCTTCATTTCATCTCGCATAAAACATTTGGGATGATAAAGCAATCCAGCTTTTAGAATTAAAGAAATAGAGAAGCCAATGTTTGAGCCAAAAAAGAAAATCCATTCCGCCATGAATCTGTGCTATTAAAATGTTTGCAGACAGCAAACATAGCCTTGGCCGTCTGTAGATCATTTTGTTGCATATTATATAAACCCAATGTTTCTTAATGGCAGTGCTTAAAAGGTCTACTGACACAGTTGGAGACACTCCATAAGCCACAATTACTGTACAGTAAATAGTGTTATATCTCAGACTAAAATTAATCTGCAAGTGCCAGACAGTAGTGTTAAAGGAGAATTACACCCCAAAAGGCTTTCCTTACCTTTATTTACAGTTGATTTATTTCCCCAAAAATGTCCTTATTGGCTGTTTCCCCTACCCCAAATTAGGCTTAGAATGAGGTCTGTGGGATGTTGTTCAAATATATATATTTATATATGGAAATACTGTAGGTGAATTTGAACTACACCCCAGAGCCTCGTGCTAAGCCTGGGGTTTTCGACAGGTGGTCCGAGGACCACCAGTGGTCCCTGCGAAGATTCCAGGTGTCCCCATACAGCAAAATGATGGACAGTTGGTCACCAAATGGACCCTTATAAGACTGTAACTCCTGAGTGTGTAAAATGGACCCTCACGGGTCCCTTACGATATTGTTTTACGCTCTCAAGAGTTAAATTATATTCAAATATCTGAATTCCTTAATTTTCAAGAATGTACACATTGAGGAAATGTTGAAAAAAAAAAGTCATTTTGACTAATGTTTTTCCAGATTGTGGACACAAACTTGAAAATCCTTAGTTTTGGGTTCGAGAGACCAAACTCTGCATCAAATTTGTGGTCCATGGATAAAATGCAGAATAAATAGTGGGCCCTGGTATGAAAAAAGTGGGGTAGGGGGTGCCAATAAGGAGGTCTTAACCCCCCCCCCCCCCCCCCCCCCCACACACACACACACACACACAAAATAACAACTGGGTCATTGTTTAGACATAAATCAACTGCAAAAATCTGGGGTGGAATTTCCTTCCTTTAACATGCAAGCTATGAAAATGTCATAGTTTGCACAGTGACATAAATCTTCTCTTCTGGGGCTGTATAATATACTTACTTATACTGTATCATATGTTAATTAGGCGGCGATGAATTCAGGCTCATCAGTGTCATCGACTGAAATGATCAAATGATTTTCCTGGTTAACAACAATATGCTCTATCTATCCTGAGTTTGTGACACAGCAAAAAAATGTCCCTTTTCATAATAGCAGCTTGTTAAGTAATTCCAGTTGGGATTTATTGTTTATTGCGAGAATATGTCTTTAATTAAACCCAGACGCGTAATAAAAATAAATAAATAAATTAAATAAAATAAATAAATAAAAAACTCCCTGCTTGCAGAATAAAATAAAAATGATGAGAATAAAATTGATGGATAAAGGAAGACACGCTGTCTTGTCACCACAAACCCATCATCTTGCTAAGCGGTGACTCATATGGTAGCTAACCACACTGTAGAGGGATTTTAACCGCACGACTGAAACACATATTTGACTCTTTCTCCCACTCCACAAACACCAAAGCACAGAACTGTAGGCGTAGGGTAGGGAAATCTAGGGTAGACAATGAAAACAACAACAACAACAACAGACTAAACTAATCTAAAGTAATAAAGCATTGGAACAATGCTGGATTTAATAAGACAATACTTGTTATGGGGCAAGATTATTCTAATCTCTTTGACAGGTGGTGTGTGTTCACCAGATTGTCTGATAAAAACACCCATATGTTGAAATATATCAGACCAATCAGTCTGCTTGTCTCACATCCGTGTTGAATTAACAGAGAAACACAGTGAGATCAACTTAAACTTCCTTTATCATGTACTCAGTTAATTACCATTGACAGCAGTGGTTTTCAACCAGTGGTCCTGAGATGGTTCCAAGTGGTCCCCAGCTAAGTTGGTTAACCAGACTCTTGAGAGCGTAAACATGAAACATGTTCATGCTTACACTGTCAAGAGTTAAAATATTCATCATCTGAATTAGTCTACACAACTAGAAGATCAATGGTCTTTTTGATTAGTATGTTTGCCTGTTTTGTTTCCCAAATCCAGTCTGGAATTGTGGACAAAATCAAAAATAAATCTTTAGATTTGGGGTCTGTGTGGGGGCTAAAATATCCTCAAAAGGTGGTGCGTGGCTCAAATCCTGAATAAATGGTAGTCCCTGGGATGAAAAAGGTTGAAAACCCCCAGGATTGGACACTGGATATATGCCATGGGTGGTGGCAGTTATTGTTGGTAGTTGGGGATAGAGAGGACGGTAGACACAACAGATATACAGCTTTTACACACTGAGGATTGCGGATTTAACATCCACTGCTACTCCTCTGAGCTGTGGTGCAGATGAATGTGTCATGCTGCTTCCCCGTGAGTGTCTGCATTTCTCTCAGATATATACTGTGTGCTTTGGGTTGTTGGTTGCTCTCGCGAATCGTGGGCATGTTCCATGACGAGTCGACACTCAAGGCACGACACGGTGTTAACGGATTGCGGAATTTGGTGTTTTATTAACAGGGGCAAATGCTGAATTTGTAACGCAATTACAACGTACAGCACGCACATCCCCTCTGGTTATCAGGTAAAAAAATACATAAAAACATAAACAAACGATCAGCACACCAATTATAACAGAGCCTGCGTTCTGTTTTTAGCTCGCGGCGTGACTGTGGAATCGACATTTGAACACCTACTCCCACGTAAACAAATTGCAGTATGGGAACCCTGACATGGTATGACACGATGTTCAGCAATTATTTGTAGTATCAAAGCTTTGCCTTTTTTCGCATAGTGGCTCTGCTGCTGTACTCCCTCTGAGAAGAAGCCAAATGAACAGATGGTATTTGATTGGTTTTACTTTTTTATGGGACACCTTCTTTTTGCAATATGCAAATTATGAAATACTGTGCGGAGCGTCGAGGAGAGAGAGAAGGGCCCATAAAAAACTGCAGTGTAAAACACTGTCATAATAGTCTTTTGTCCAGGAACTCTTATGAATTACCTCCTCCCCAAAACATGTTTTTGTTTTAACTACCGGTAATAAATAAGCTCACGCTGCCTAAATAAACTTAAATAACTGAAAATATTTCATTCCTTAGTTTAAAATCTCTCCAATAGACCTTTAGCTAAGCCCCTCCCCAAACTGATATGGTCCAGTCACAGCGAAGCATAACATAATATATAATGTGATGGACAAACCTCTCCACCAATAGTTGACCTATTTGATTAAAAATAAAGCGTTTTAACAAGGAAATATCATACACATATTTTTCCGCTGCATACAACAGGCAAATATATTGAAGGTTCTGGTCCCAAAAAATAACCAGTATCGAATGTGTAATGTCCATGATATTTACATTGGAATGAATGATACCGGCCGGAAAGTGTCCAACCCCATGGTTGGACACTTGAGGGAGAGGGCGGGGCTTATGGAAAAAAAAGGTCTATTGAGTGATTCCGTAATGTGAGGTTTTTACTTGATCTATACTGTACATTTATACCCCCCTTACACAAACACCAACAGATAGGAGCTAGAATATAGTAGAATACAGCATTCCCCAGGCTGCTCTCCCCAAATGGAACATGTCCCAGAAAGTGCCATTTCATGACGTCTCAGTGGAGACACCCTGTACTGGAGACGAGACTGAACTGTCACAGAACCCAACTTAAACATGACAGTGTGAATTGTGTTTTTTTTTTATATATATCCCGCTTGCTGCTTTAGACTTACTGTATGTGCTAACTGCCAAGGGAAGCGCAATAGGTGTTCTTAGTACTTCTGGCTGGTGTTGTGTCATATTCCAACATTCGCTCTGTGCTTCTCTACACTAGTCAGCATAGAGAGAATATGCCTGATAATGCCGTGTGTCTGAAGCATAACCGCGGTACCTTCCCATAGCGTTACGTTTCAAAAAAGATGGCTTGATGTATGGTGACACTGTGACTGCTTGTCACATGAAAAAGAATACATAACAAATACAGTACTATGGCACTGCTAAGTGCTAACCCTAACAAGGTTTACATTATTGAATATCATTTAACACATGGGTTCTCAACCCGTGGGTCATGACCCCTCAGGGGTCCTGAAATTATTTGGCGGGGGTTGGGGGTTCCACAGAAAAAAGAATACATGATACATGGTCAAAGTTTTTCTGGGGGTCTCGAGCCAAAAATGTTGAGAAGCCTTGATTTTGAAACAAAGTGGAGTATGCACATCTCTGGTAAAACTTACCGTTGCTAAACTAAAAAGTCGAATGTACAAAAGAAAGGAAAATAGTTTGCTCACCGTGGCTCACTAGCTCCTGGGTAACTTTATTCAGGGTTTGAAGATAACAACGTTTCAACCGTATACTGTCTGGGTCTTCGTCAGTCCTGTGTCTATGGGTCTACCTGAGGAGGACCCATAGAGTTGAAACACTGTTCTCTTCAAACCCTGAATACAATTTTCCAGGAGCTACTATTTTTCTTTCTTTTTCTTTTGATTTAACATAAAAGTCAACAAATCCTATACAGTGACACCAACTCATGTCTGAGAGTAACAAAGGTATTATGAGAATAAATCCTAGAACCAACAAAGAACTGAAAAAAACAAAACAAAAACACCAAACAGCAAAAAATGTGGCTTGTGGAGTCTTTTAGTGATAATGTTGTTTGTACAGTACCTCCTCAGGCAGACCCTAACCAAATGTCCAGCAACCACACAAACACAACACGCACATGTTGGAGCTTTGCCAACTAAGTACCCCTAACTGTGTCAGTAGACCATTTACATAATTACACAGTAAATTGCTGCGGGATAGGTGTACTACCAGCCACTACTGCAAATTAATTTCAGGAGACTTTTTGGTCACTTGCATGCAATGTGCAGCGTCCTAGCTTTACCATGAAGAAGAAGAAGAAAAAGAAGATGGCTCTCTAAGGATTGCTTTGCCTTTTTGTTGTGTTCTGTCTCTGTTCTTTGCAGGCATCATGGACTCGGCCCGAGCAACACAAGGTATAGCTTTTAATATACCTATTCATTTTTCTCTTAAAGAGAGTCACACTCATTACATACAGCGATCCCCTCTTAGGAGTCGGACACACAAAAAAGCCTCAACACCAACAATGCGGCTGTGACTATTAAAGTTGTCCAGCCGGAAAATAAGGAATGCGAGATATAGATCAAATCGTATATTGAAACAGGGAAGGCGGGGGCTCCTGATGTCATTACTTTTTTCCGATTTCACGCAAGTCTCCATGATATTTCATTTACTATAGTAATAGAGTGCACACTTTCATTACGTTTGGAGGACTATTTTTTTTACTGTGAAATGTTACAGCCTCGATAGTCCCCAAACAGCAAAGTGTGCAAAGACAGTCCTGCCCTCTCACTTCTGTTATTTACAGCTGTATATATTTGCAGAGTTCAGTGCGCATTTCCGACATCAGAAAATAGTCACGGTATTTATTTACATATTCATTAGATGGACTAAATAAGAGGAACCTGAGCTGTCTTAAGGCCCTGATACACCTAGCAATGTTTTGAACAACATCAACAAGCAGCGTCAACTATCAACGAGACTTTTCACTTTTCTATACAAAATGATCAACTCCTGGTTGTTCAGAAAAGTCAGATCATTAGCGCCCTCTACTGGTCAACATTTTGGAATCTTCCAATCACAGCCCTCCTTGGTGTCATGTGATCGTTTCTCCCAGACCCCCACAGATAAACTTTTCTGAAAACACGACTGCTGGCTCACTGCCGTGGACAAAAACAAGGATTTAATCCTTTAACTTCTTTATCCCCGTAAATGAACATTTAGAGAACTATTGTGTGAAAATGATTCAATTCAAACTAAATACAAATTGTATGAAACAATTTGAATTATAATCTTTAATAATACTTAGTGTTATAACATTTTTGTTATAATGTTAATGACTTTTCTTTGAGGCTCTTTTTTTTCCTGAGAGCGTACAAATGTGAACCAAATGGACCCTAGCGGGTCCATTTGGTTCCATTTGTACACTCTCAGGAAAAAAATGCCTGTTGCCTGTTGCCATGTGTCTCATCATGTTGCCCGTTGATGTTGACATTGTTAGTTGATATTGATCAAAAATATTGCTGTATCAGGGCCTTTACTGAGAACCAGGGGACAAAAGGTGACTGAAGACATTGGTGTAAGGACTGGAGCCCAGTAATGGAGTGAGTAGTAGTGGCTACTCGAATTTGCTTGAGAGCGTTTTTTGCAAGTACCATGTTGTTTTCCTCTCAAAGTAGAAAAGCAGAAACATCATTTTGCCAGTGCCAAGAACAATTAGGAGTACATGGCAATTATGAGTACTCATGCTAATTAGTAATTACCCATGCAGTAGTGATCCAACTCCACTGATTTCTCTGTTGGTTGTACAAAAGTATTTACAGCTGATTTTAGTAGGCCCTTTGTGAAGAATGAAGATGCCCTCTCATTTGATGAATACAATTTGTCCCCGTGCAAAGGAACAGACAATCTTTGCATGCAGGAAAAAGGCATGAATTAGGCCATTAGTTCCTTTTGTGGTCTCCAGATAATGTATAAACAACTATTTTTCAGATAACACTTTTTCCCTGTTTTTTAATTTTGTGGTTATTGCATCCTGGGCTAGATCTTGTTTATTGGCTGTGGCTGTTGAATTATTGTTATTATCATTACGTTATCAGTGGACAACAATGAATCATTTTTTTTTCTCTAGCAAGCAAGCAAGCTGTGGTCAGTTGGCACCAACAGGGAATCCATCCAATCTGGATGATGAGGCAGTTGAGGTTTAGTGAGACTTGTGTATATGTATTTCAAAACCTGTTCTCCAAAATGTTCTTCCAGTTCTGTAAGACTCCTTTTTCTGTGGGTATAGGGATGTCCGATATCATCATCTGTTGGAGCATCACGATAAAATTAGGCATACTGTGGTAATTCAGTGTTCATTAATTCCACAACTGCCTATATCCGTATCGGTTGATCCCAGAGCAAAGCAGAATCCAAGTTTGAGATATCCTGTACAGCTCACCTGAGACATAGCAAATCTTGTATTTCTCTGGAGAAAACAATGAGTAACAGCTTTGAGATGCAACAGTTGAGCAATATCACATCAATCTCAAATATTGCTCAATATTGCTTCCTTTGGGATATCATCCAGTAGTGGTATCGGAAATTAGGAGTTGGACAATATCGACTATTGGGGGGTGTGGGGGGGGTCAATATTCAGCCTAACATCACTAGTTGTAGGTTTACTGACTGGTGGGGCAGGGGCGGATGTAACATTTCCCAATGGGGGGGGGGGGGGGGCAGGAGAAAATCGGTTACAACACTTTTATTAGTCAAGTAAAGCTTCAATAATAACATCAGTTGTTGTTGAAGTTGCAACAGCATGCATAAAGCTAAAGGTCTGACTCAGAGTTTTCTGTTTTTAATGATATGCTTTTGGTTTAGTGGTGCCACAATTCTAATTAGTTAGTGTTTCACATCATTTTAAATATAAGCACTGTTTTGCATGCCATCATGTTAGTTGGGACAGACTGGGCATTTTGGGGGGCATTGCCCCCCCATGCCCACGCCTAGATCCGCCCCCATCCCAATGAGTCTTGAAGATGCTTGAAGCCAAGAAGACTGTTCTAGAATGCAATAAAGCCGTTTCTCTTTTGTTTCTGGTATTCTGTATTCAGCAAGGTGTTTGGTTTGATTTATATTTTTATTCTCATGCCGTAAAGAAATCACATAATGAAAGCAAAGCGTGGATGTTTCCAGTAGACACCACACCACCCTGTTGTATTATTCATCCGGCCTCCTTGCTGAAAACCCATAGTTATGAAACTTTAATGATTCCCAGATATCACGTTGCAAATCAACAAACAATTTTCTTTTTCCCTCCAATACAGGATAGATAGTTATTCTTTGTGGACTTGCATGTTGTAGAGGATGTTGGACTTCTCTTTATTTTTTCTTTTATTGACTTTTTGGTTGAAAATGGACTTCTAGCGTCGGCAAAAAAGTCGTCTTACGTAATCTGGTCACGACCATGGCTGTGTCACCTTCTGTCACTTCATGTAAGTAAGAAAGAAAGAAGGAAGGAAAGGAAAAAGAAAGAGGGAAAGAAGGAATGAAAGAAAGAAGAGTGGAAAGAAGGAAGGAAATAAGAGGAGTGGAAAGAGGCAAAGAAAGAGGGAAAGAAGGAAGGAAAGAAGGAAAGAAAAAAGAGCGGAAGGAAGTAAAAAAAAGTGGGGAGAAGGAAGGAAAGAGGGAAAGAAGAAAAGAAGGAAGGAAAGAGGAAAGAAAGAAGAAATAAAAAACAGCACAAGGAAGGAAATAAAGAGGGAAAGAAGAAAAGGAGGAAGGAAAGAGGGAAAGAATGAATGAAAGAGGGAAAGAAAGAAGAAAGAAAAAAATAGCACAAGGAAGGAAATAAAGAGGGAAAGAAATGAAGGAAAAAGGGAAGAAAAATGGAAGGAAAAAGGGAAAGAAGGAAAGAAAAAAGAGTGGAAGGAAGGGGAAAAAGAGTGGAAAGAGGGAAAGAAGAAAAGAAGGGTGGAAAGAGGGAAAGAAGAAAAGGGAGGTAAGCGGGAAGGAAGGAAGGAAAGAGGGAAAGAAAGAAGGAAGTAAAGAGGGAAAGAAGGGATTAAAGGGGAAAGAGGGAAAGAAAGAGGAAGGAAAGAGGGGAAGAAAGAAAGAAAGAAAGAAAGAAAGAAAGAAAGAAAGAAAGAAATGGGGAGGAATAATATGTGTAGTGTTGAGACAGTAACTTAAATTGGACTTGACTCTTAAAGGATGAGTGTTCTGCTGATGCCAAGATGCTCTCTATACAGGGCATGTGGGTTTGGGGGGGATGGGGGAGTGGGGGAGGGGGAGGGGTTGTGTGTACAAGGGTCAGCATGAAAGAGGACTGTTATGTAAGTGTTTTCTGTGCTCGTCCTGCTACCCCTCATGCATAATGAATGCCTCAGACATGCATTGTCCATTGACTTTGAATGCGAACTAATGAGGGTTTCTCTTACATGGCTGCCCCCCCCTAGTCCTAATCCAATATGTGCAGTGGAAGAGTTGTGTGCCATTGGTTTATTTTGCTGCACCTTTGGGTCAAAGCCATGCAAAAAAGGGGAGGAAAAATGCAAATGAGAGAGAGATAGAGGTGCCGGAACGGTTCTGCACTAGTATCAAAACAACAACAAAGCCTGTGCCACGTATATACGTTATGGTAGGCAGTGGCTCAGCGGTAGAGTCACTGCCGGATGGTGACCGCAAGGTTGCCGGTTCAAACCCGGGTTCCCCCAGAGTTATTGTCGATGTGTTCCTGAGCAAGACACTTAACCCCTAATTGCTGCCATTAGTGTGCCATTAGTGTGTGAATGGGTGAATGGGATCCATAATCTACTGTATGTAAAGCACCTTGGATAAAGGCACTATATAAATGCAGCATTCATGATTGTGCACAGCTGCAAACTCAGGTATGGTTCTGAGTTTGCCGATTTAGCACATAAGAATGGAGGGGGTAAAAATGTATAACGAATGAAGTATGGTGGAATTTAATGTGAATGGGACAGTATTGAAATTGAATGTCTTCAAAATGCAAAGATTTCAAGGGGAGCGCCCGCCGGCCTACTGGTCACTAGGGGTGGGATGATTCACTTATACCTCACGATACAAGACGATGAAGTCGCACCCATACCATTTTCGGTTACAGGACTTTTATTAGTCAAGTGAAGCGTCAATAATAACATCAGTTGTTGAAGTGAAGTTGGTGGGGCAGATTGGGGGGATTTAGGGGGGCATTGCCCCCCCATACCCATTCCTAGATCTACCCCTGGGTGTGTGTGTGTGTGTGTGTGTGTGTGTGTGTGTGTGTGTGTGTGTGTGTGTGTGTGTGTGTGTCTGTGTGTGTGTCTGTGTCTGTGTCTGTGTCTGTGTCTGTGTCTGTGTCTGTGTGTGTGTGTGTGTGTGTGTGTGTGTGTGTGTGTGTGTGACACTGGGGAAACAGCCTGTCACGGCAACAGGAAGCTCTCTGTGTCCACATGTGACAACATGAGCCACAACAAGACAATTATCGACACTGACACTGCAGGTCAGCAGGCTATACTGGTGGAGCCTTTGGTGTAACTGCCCATATCAAGTTAATGAAACCAGATACCCATTATATTGTACTGTATCTGGATCCTAACGGGGCCATTCAATCATCTCTTTAGCAGACTCCCTTGAGAGCCCCCTCCACTCCCCTCTCATCCCCTCGCGGTTTCACATGCAAAAGGGCTTTTGTATTCGTTTCATCTTAAAAACCGACGCATGTGAGGAATGCTTGCTTGCACAGAGCACATATTTCTGCAGCCATATCTCAGCTAGGGGTGAGTCAGTCTCTGTACTTACTAACACATCTCTTTGGCAAACGTTAACCCGACTCCCCCCAAAAATAGGGAGACTAGGGCTGAAGTCATGAACAAGAGTGGGAAGCGCCTAGCAAAACACAAGCAGAATTTCATAACAAGAGTTGGGAAAAAGCTCTTGATGGCCTCTGCTGCATGCTCTCATCTATTATTGAACGAGTCTCTCTCTCTCTCTCTCCTGCTACATGTCCATAAGTCTCTTAAATCCTTCCACAGACAAGCCTCCAGTGGTGTGTGTATGTGTACTATATGTGCTTCTCTCTCTCTCTGATTAAGTGCAAGTCTTTGTACAGTGATTGCACAGGTCACACCGTCTTGGCTAAAATAGATGAAAGTCTCTCTTTTTGTTACTTGCGAAAAGTCGCTTTGTTATTCCCCTGCCCCTGATCAGACACGAGAGAACGCTTAAAGCGCAGAGCTTTGATCCCCGTCTGCATAATATCTACATAATGCATTTAAATGTAATCTTAACATCGCGCACTAGCCTATAACCATGAATGTTCTTCTGATATACAACAAACTCTTGTACTGTATGTTGTGTCGTACGTCGTTCTCTCTCCCCCCGTCTTAGAGCCTGGACGGGAACGTGGTGGTGCGGAGCGACGCCCGCGTCTCCTCGCTCACGCTGAAGTCCGTGCACTACACGGACGCCGGCCAGTACCTCTGCACAGCACGCAGCGCCATCGGAGAGGACGCGCAGACGGCCTACCTGGAAGTCCGCTGTAAGAACGAACCGCTCTCTCTCTCTCTCTCTCTTTATTGGCATCAGGGTTATTATAGTTATGTTTTTTATTTTATTTATGTTTTTTTATTTTAGTTTAGTTTTTAGTTAGTTCTTACTCTTTCTTTTTAATTTAGTTAGTTTTAATTCGTTTTTAGGGCGCGTTTGCTACTTTTTATTTAGTTTTTTTTTTTTGTAAAAAGTTTTAGTTTTAGTTAGTTTTGGTTTAGTTTCATTTTTTTTTTCATACCATACTTTTTTGTCCTTTGTTTGGTATCGTGTGGTACCATATGGTGCTGAAAACTGCCATACAATGTTTATCAAAAGTTTATATTATAAATGACTGAAAGTCATATACATATTGATTACAAAAACAAAGAAAGAAAAAAACTAAGGGTATTTGAGCATGATTTCAGTTAGTTTTAGTTAGTTTTGTGAACTCACAATGCAGTTATAGTTTACTTATAGTTTTTTTTTATTTGTAGTTTTTATTTAGTTTCAGTTAACAGATTTTTTTTTTAAATTTTAGTTATCGTTTTTTCATTCGTTTTTTACTATAAAAACCCTCATTGGCATCTGATCTCATCGTGCAAAAACCCTTGGCTGTTATTCACGAAACGCTATGGTGTAGCCAGGTATGGTGTAAGTCAGGGGTGCACAAAAGGTACTGTAGATCGTGATCTACCAGTAGATCACACAGGCTGTGCAGGCAGATCACATGGCAGTCCCCTAAAACGATAGAACATAGGACCTTTTTAGATCTGCATGACTCATTATATATGGCAAATATGCAAATGATAATGGATATCAAATTTAAGATTTGTTTTGATGAGAAAGTTATCTGCTGTTTCTTAACAGCTAAAGCAGTGGCGTTTCTAAGCAATTTGAAGCCCCAGGCAGAGATCTCCTGTGACGTCATACCTATGACAGGCACAAAAAAAATGGCGCCCCAAGGGATAAAATGACCAACTATTTTTAAACTAAAGAACATATTATGGGCTCCATTTTTGTTACCATCTAAATCCCTTATCCTAAACCGCCTATCATTTTTATACTCTTTTGAAGAACCTTTTGGAATAGTTCAACGTGCCAATCTATTGACACATTGTGAGCTTGTAGACTGGCCATATAAATTATTGAAAAATGTTCTTTTTTAATAGTTTAAAAAGGCAAAGGAGTTAAGCAGTAAGGGGTTTAGCGGTGACGGAAATGGAACCCCATGTGTGTTTTAAACGGTCAATTCTAGTTATAGAGGACAAGTATAATGTATCTATCCATATTATTAGCCTGGGATCCTTTTAATGGCACCCCGTGCAATGAGCTCTTCTCTAAGCCCCACCCTTTAGGGTGGGGTTTGCTCACTGTCCAATGGCAATGCAAATACTTTAGCAACTGTTGCTATCCAGGTCAAGCTTTCCTGGTCAAGCCTTTTCTCTTCCAACGTGCCCATTGGACAAGGACGGATTGGGGAGGGGCTTAGTGAAGAGCTAATTGCCTAGTCTGCCTAATGGCAAAACGCCCCTGGGATAAAGTATAACATAACATGCTTTTAGAACCCTAGTAAACTTCATGATGGTTGGTGTTTGTCTGCCCTCTCCCAGACGCCCCTAAGATCCAAGGCTCCGTGGCCGTGTACACCTGGGAGGGCAACGCCGTTAACATCAGCTGTGAGTCCAGGCCCACCCTAACGAGGTGTCCATCGTGTGGCTGAGGGACGGACTGCTGCTGCCAACGCCAACACCACCAACGTCAAGATCTTCAGGAACCCTCTGGCCAGCTATCTGGAGGTGCGGACATTTAGTATTTCTGAATACCAATGTGACACGTCTTTGTGTGTACACAGCCAATGACACAACAGCTTCTTGCTTTCTACAGATTCATCTCAATGAATTAGAATAAAAGTCAGTGTCAGAGTAAAAGTCAATTATTATCTTCCATAATGTACAACGTAATTCGTTAAAGGAGTGCTTCACAGGTACGGAATGCCTTTAAATGCTGTACAACGGCCTCCAAATACAGTACGTGGAAAAAAATATATGTAAAAAAAAAAGGCCACACGGTGGCGCTAGAGAAAGTATATTCTGTGCGTGTTTTGCAGCAAATTTTGTCCAAACCCGACAGTTTTAGGGCTGGGTAGGGCCTAAAATCTATTCCATTTAGTCAGGCCGGGCCGGGCCGGGCTGGGCCTAGGGCCTGAACTGTTCGGGCCCAGTTAGGCTGGGCCTTAATTTTCAGGCCCGTTGAGACCTTTACTCTCCTCTGCCCCCCTTATTGTTCAGTGCTGTTATGGCATAAGAGAACAAGAAATGTCGACTATCTGAAAAAGTATATCTGAAAGTTATGAATGTTTATAGGTAATAGAGGCCTTTTATTTTAGCCAAAATCAAAATCGAGATATGGCTATATTTTTTGCCTTTTCCCTCTCTATATTGCTTCTACTTTGGCACTTGCTTTGCCCTGCAGACGGTCCAGAACTTTGTTTTGTGGACCCAGAAAGGGTCCATTTGTTTTTATTTTCAAGAGTTACATCTGGTTAACCAACTTTCCATCTGATTAAAGGGAATTCCACCCATTTTCAAAAAATTCCTGAGAGTATACAAATGTGAACCAAATGGACCCTATCGGGTCCATTTGTTCCATTTGTACCCTCTCAGGAAAAAGCGGTCTGAAAGAAAAATCATTAACATGGTGAAATACATCTTGATGATGTCATCACAAGTATTTCACCACGTTAATGATTTTTTCAGACCTACATTTTTAGGAAATACAGAATTGGGGGAACTTTTTTATCATGTCCACACAACATCTCTATAAGGTATATTAACAATGACATATTAACATGGTGAAAATGGGTGGAGTTCCCCTTTAACCAACTTAGCTGGGGACCACCTGGAACCCTCTCAGTAACCACTGGTGGTCCCCAAACCACTGGTTGGAAAAGCTCTGTTATAATTCATTGAGATGGACCCCGTAGTATGTGCCTAAAGGCTCAATACAAAGGGGTGTTCCCTCAGCTCTGGTGTTGTTTGTGGGGAAATCTGATCAATAATTCAGCAGAAGAAAAGTCACAGAACAACAGTGGCTAAAAATAGGCTTCTCTAATGGTCAAATAACAGCCAAAGGGCCAGCTTAGCAGTGTGACACAGAGGACAATTTGTCCCGTTTTGACCTTCAATAATAGTCTCTCTCTTCTTCTTCCAGGTGACACCCGAGACTGAAAACGACTTTGGGAGCTACAACTGCACAGCGTCCAATGACATGGGCACCGAGTCCAAGGAGTTCCTCCTCATTCAGGCTGGTTAGTAAGCCCTACGCACGCACACGCAGCACGCACTCTTTCTCTGAGCAATCCCGCCCCCTTGTGACGTTGCCCCTGTTCTAGAAATGGATTACCCAGGGGCACGGTGGAACAGTGGTTAGTGCTGTCTCCTCACAGCTAGAAGGTCCTGGGTTCGATTCTCGTCTGCTCCTCCGCGTCATCAGTACTCACACCCGAGGTGGGGTTGCTGGACCCTAAACTGCCTCCATGTGTTCCTTCCATGTGCTACGCCCGACCAGGAAAACTCCCCGCTGTCGGGTGAAAAGAAGGCAGCTTGGACTCCTCATGCATTGAAGGAAGCATGAGGCCAGTCCGCTGCCTCCCCAGGTTGGTGGAGGGTGTGTAGAGCCCACGATCACATTAGGAATTGGCACTGGGTGAAAAAATGGGTTGCAAAATCGTGGGATAAAAAAAGAAATGGATTTCATTTTTCTCATAGACTCTTTGAAAATAATTTATTTAAAGATGATTACACCACACACCAAGCCAACTCGGGTCGTGAAATAATCATGATAACACACACAATCTTTTGGAACAATCAAATATTTTCCAAGAAGAAAAACGAAGAAAAAATGTTGTATCCTGATGTTTTTTTTTTTCTTCTCACTAATTAGATATCGTATTGTGTGTTTTGTCATGATTTCTCACGAACCGAGTTGTCTTTGTCTGCGGGGTAATCGTCTTTGTCGTGCCAATACGCAATATTTTACTTTTATCTTAACGATTTATCTTACGACCCGGGCTTTTATTTTTCCACATTTCGTTTTTTCATTCAAACTACATATCAAAAGTAGCATTACTTACGTCATTTCTGTAAATGTGGTTTCTTTGTTTAGAACCTGGAGTTGAACTTTTAAACAAGCTTTTCTTTGATGTCATTTTAGAAAGATGTTTTGACAGTGCAGGAAAAAAAACATTTTAAACTTGCCATACTGGATGAATTTTTACGGAGCATCAAGGACCATCAGCTGGTCACAGGGACAAACCAACACAAGCTTTTAGTTTCCATCCACAAAAGCTCTTTTGAATACGAACGGGCAATATGATTAAATCGACTTTCATCAATTCATCAGCCCCCCTGAAGAGATCCTTTTTCCTTAAAAAAAAAAAACGTTCTCCCGATGGTGGTCCCTCATTGGCAGCTGGTAGCCCAGTAGGAGGGACCCCCTACAGCAGTGACAGTGTTGTGTGGGAGGAATTGAGTGACATAGTAGTCGTTATGTCAATCAATTGGGTAGAAAAAGGGTGTGCAAAATAATAATTGGTTACTCTATAATAAACACGCGCGCGCGCGCGCACACACACACACACACACACACACACACACACACACACACACACCACACACACACACACACACACACACACACACACACACACACACACACACACACACACACACACACACACACACACACACAGCCAGACAAACTCACAGCCAGACAAACATATAGATTAAAAAAACATAAAAAACCTTCTCCTTCTAACTGAAAATGAAGCTCAATACTGGCACAAGGTGTTTCTGGAACACATGCCTTGGTATTTTTCAATAAAAGACTCTAAGGAACTGTTAAATTGAACTATTGTCGAGACTGGAGAAGTGTGCATGTGCTCATAATGTGAAAATTTACAAGCACAGACTTTTTTTGGCTATGTTTGGCAAATTTATACTGTTCTCACCAAAATGTTCCCCCTATTATGTACAAAAGTGAACCAAATGGAAGTGAACCAAATGAACCAATGTTCCCCCTATGTGTACAAAAGTGAACCAAATGGACCCTAGCGGGTCCATTTGGTTCCATTTGTAGACTCAGAAAAAAAGGAAACTCATCAACATGGTGAAACACATCTTGATGTCATCAAGATGTATTTCACCATGCTAATGACTTTTTCAGAGCTCCATTTATGAAACACAGAATGGGGGAACTTTTTACCATGTATATTAATAATGACATAGTGGAATTCCCCTTTAAGACACGTGCATGCACACTTGCATTTGCATACGCATTTGCGTGCACGGTACCTGCACAACACACACAGACACGCTATTAAAATAAGTATAGCATATTGAGAAAGACTGTTTACAGTGCCTAATTGTATCCATAAAAGTAAATGACAAGACAAAAAAAATAGGCCTACTTTTGCCCCAAAAATATTATAGATGTGAGTAGTGGGTGAGCACCGCGTCCCCCCCCCCCCCACTATATCCCTGGCTAAAAATAAAACCGGAGTAGAGCCATCAGTCGACTGAAGTGTCGACTGTGTGAGTTCGTAGTTCATTCAAAAAAACACAAAGTGGCGACAGCCAGAATACACTAATATGAAATATAAATAATGTAAAAACTCAGGAGGAGGAGAAGAGAGAGAGGAGTTGGGTCGACAGGGGAGGGAGGGTAGTGCAAATACGTGCCATTAATTATCCAGGATGGAGATTTGCATGCTCAGCCGGTAGTTCTACTAGACTGGCAGCAGTCCCTGGGACACGACACGCTGATACAGTAGCTTTTGCACGGTGTCAAAAGTGAAATACGTTTGTCTGTGTTTAGTATTTTGCAACAGTGACAAATCATTTTTTTGTGTGTGTGAGTCAGTGGTTTTCAACCAGTGGTCCGGGGACCAGCAGTGGTCCTTGAGAGGGTTGGCTGAGAGGTGGTCCCCATGCAGGCTAAATGATGGAAAGTTTTTTTTTAATCAGATGTAACTCTTTTGAGAGCGTAATAATGAGACCAAACAGACCCGCAAGCAACACTCTCAAGAGTTAAAATATTCATCATCTGAATTGGCCCAGATCTATACAACTAGAGAATGTAGAAGATTATTGGTCATTTTATATCTGTATTTTTGCCTGTTTTGTTTCGCAAATCCAGCCTGGTATTGTGGACGAAAACAAAATAATATTGTATGAAAAAGGTTGAAAACCCACTGCCACAAAGTCCACACTCACAGCTTTCATATTGACAGTTGAATACGAGTACAGCTTTCAGTATTGACAGCGTGTATATCCAAGGTTCAAGGTTTACTTTATTTGTCTCCCGAGGGAGAGATTTGTCTTGGAGACAACGACCGAGCCGCACACAAAGTTACACAGACAACAGGAAAAACAGCAGAAGACAGAACATCACAAATGACAGAGCAACATAGAACAGAGCAACACCCCATACAGTCATACACCATAATGCGTGCATGTCCCTAGGCAGGGTGCATCTAGTTATCGTTAAGCAACTTGATCGAGAGAAGAACAAACAAGTGTTTGTATCTGTTATATTTACATTGTGGAGTTCTGTACCTTCTACCATTACGCATCAACGCATATTCATGGTTGAGAACAAGTGAGGGATCGGAAACAATGTTACTACGACAGGGGTTGACACTAAGGTCTCTGAGGCACTTGCCCATCGGGCAAGTGCAAGTCAGGTTCTACTTGCCCTCAGGTCATGGTCACTCTTGCCCCCCAAAAATATATTGTAAATTTTGCATTTAAGTTTACTTCCTACTTGGGTGCTTTAAACCAGGGGTTTTTCAACAGGTGGTCCGGGGACCACCAGTGGTCCCTGAGAGGGTTCCAGGTGGTCCCCAGCTAAGTTGGTTAACCAGATGTAACTCTTGAGAACCTAGAAATGAAACCAAATGGACGGGTCCATTTGGTTTCATTTTTACACTCTCAAGAGTTAAAATTCATCATCTTAATTAGCCCATAGTGGTCACAGACCCAGTGGTCCCTGACCCCCAGCAAAAATGATAGTTTAGAACCAAATGGACCTGGGAAAGAGAAGTAGAGATAGCTAGAAAGCAGGGAAAGACACAGATGCAGAGTGCAATGACTGCTTTCAAGACAAAATCTCTTGTGTTGTGTTATAGTGCCTAAGTCACACACTTGCCCATTGGGCAACCAGGTAGCAGTCTTCACTTGCCCGACCATTTTTTTTACTTGCCCCGGCAAGCGGGCAAGTGTTAGTGTCCACCCCTGTACGAGCCTGTCTAATGACTGCCTGTTCAAATATAGAGTAAATCTTCCATGCATTGTCCTTTCCTTTAACCAGAGGTTCCGTCGGCTCCATCCCTGGGTGAAGTGGAGCCGTTCTCCAGCTCTGCGCGGGTTCAGTTCCAGGAACCGGAGGCCAACGGAGGAGTTCCCGTCCTCAGATACAGGACCGAGTGGCGGGTGCAGGACCAAGGCAAATGGCTACAGAGCACCCACGACGTCCACGCCGGTATGAGTCCTGCACATCAAAGCATTATTTAGCAACGTTTTCTTTCCACTTTTTACTTAGTATACTTTAGTCCGTGAGGATAAACTCATTCCCTGCGTCTTCAAGCCCTCCCCTGCTAGGATCAAAGCTACCTTTGAACAGCCATTGCACAGCGACCTGCCGAGTTGTTTGCCGTGAAAAATCCACTTTTAAAAGCGGTGTAATCGCTTGTTGTCGTAGTGGGACAACACAGCAGAGGAGGAAGCTGTGTGCTGCTAGGAAGCTTTACCATAGAGACACACAGGGACTACAAATACCCACTGCAGCCACACAACGCTTTCTTTTTTTTGAACCTAGCTTGATTAACATGTACAACAACAACAAAAAAAAAAGCTTCCTTCGGTACAATCTTAAAGGGATATTCCACTTTCAAAAAAAAAATTAATGGTCTATTTTTTTATGGTCTACTCAGTCTCATGTGAACACACCAGACAGTTTATAAGTTACTGCATTCAGTATTTAGATATTTGATGTTCTTTTTTTTTTATTTTTTTTT